>VZSZ01005111.1:17023-37135 GCA_013398815.1 Ibidorhyncha struthersii | reverse complement strand
CCCTCATTTTGCAGGTGCATGCATTTTTCCAGATCACTTTCCTCCTCCACAAACTGGCTGAGTTTTCATCTGAAACCCCCTGAAACCTTTTCTAAAACAAAAGCTGAAAATCCTGTTGAAGATAAGTTTGCAATGTCCTCACCTTCTTCAGTCTTAAGCATAGTATTAATATTGTAGTGACTCCATTACCTCCCTTACTTCTGCTTACCAGAAATCTATACTTCAGACCTAAAATCTATACAATCCCCTTGTTTAGCCAGTTAACTCAGATTCCCGAGTCATTATTTTTTAAAGTTTCCACTACATTCATTATTGTGATCTAATTTTGTAAATATTTGAGAGGTGGGGGGATGACACAACTGAAAAGCATTATTGCTGGGCTTCACTGTTTTCAGTGCATGCTGAATTATTCTTATGACTGTACTGATAAGTCTCTACATCACCAATATTTCTCATTATCGAAATATTTCACACTTTGTGGTTTTTTGGATGACCTGTATTTATTAACAGTTTAATAGGTGTTGTAGGATGAATCCAAAGTTTAGGACAGGAAAAAGATGTTTCTAAATGCAAGGCTCATCTTTTCACGTAGAGAAGAAAATGGAACATCTAATATACAAGCTACTCAACCTCTGTTCTTTCTGTTTTTATATACAGAAGATGAAGAAATGGGAGATTGTATTTTAAGTGTGTTGATTTTTTTTGAGATGTTCTAGAGAATTGCATTTATGGTTTCATACTTTATAATAACGACTTGTTTGCTCCACTGTTTAGTGTGTCATCTCCTGATCACATATTCCTTCCTATTGCAAATTGGCAGCCGAAGGAGAATCCAGAAACAGAAGATGATATTGGGCCTCTAGTTCAGCATATCTATGAGGTATGCAACTATTGCTCAATTCAATTACACAGTTCTGTGATTAAATGAAAAGAAAGAAACCTTCTGAAGTAGCTTTTCTCTGGAGTAAATGATATTTTTTTTTCTTCATTTTGTTCCTGCATGGGAACAAAGATACGGGGTTTTTTTTAACGCTGGGCCAATAACTGGTATCTGCAAGAAGGGTTGGAATGCCTGCAATTAGTGTGACAGGAGTGGCCAAATTTTTTTAGCTGATTTTTTTACATCATTACACATATTTTATTTTCTAGCCCGTTGAAATGTAGATAAAACATCTGAAGTAACTTGAACTCAGAAAATGACTCGTGGCTGTAAATTATTCAGTATCCTCATTTGTATTCCACCTGTTCTGAATCTTTATAAAGTCTTTTACTTTGAAAAATTTTTAAGCATTTAAAATTTCCTTAAAAGAATGATCACAGCTTTAATCCAGATTGTTTAATTAAACAAAACTTACTGAGAGAGCTATGTGAATAAGAATAGTTAAAAGTTGTTCTGGAACTTAAGAGACCACTTATCTAAAGAAACTTCTGGGTGTATGTACCTGTGTTCAGAGTATCTTGGCTGAGATACATGCAGTGGCTGTTATTCATGCAATACACTACAAAAAACATACAATTTTTCTAGGGAGGAGGGGTGAAAAATCTATGTTTCTTCAAGGCAAAAAGCCTAATGCTATACAGCTTTTCTTCAAAGTAATTTTTATCAAATTACAGAAGTAATTATAAATTTTGCCTGTTGGCGGACTGCAGTTCAGCTACCATTTTTAGGTAAAGTCGTTGATGCTGTTGCCATAAGTGGTTAGAGGTAGGGGTAGTGGCAATATCATTTATGGCTCAAATATAAAATAACAACTATATGCACATTAACAAAGAAGGCAGCATTGTGGTTTTTTTTTATATCTGTTAACTTTATTTTCATAATCAGCTGAGAAACAACGGTCCCAGTGCATTCAGCAAGGTGATGATGACACTGCAATGGCCTTACAAATATAAAAACTACACACTGTTGTATATTGTTCAGTATGAAATTGATGGTCCTATGAACTGCACTTCTGATATGGAAATCAATCCATTGAAAATTAAGGTAAGCAGGACTTTTCTTTTTGCTTGAGTGAAATGAAGTATGTTTGTTGGTTTTTGAAACACATTCAAAATACCCAAATCTGTGAGAATACCTACCACTGTCTGAGTTAAGCTTTCATCTGTTGCTGAGGAACAAGACTGCGCAGTTTGATAGTGCTTGTCAATGTATATAGCAGGTGAAATCAAAGATAGACAATAGATTGTCAATCCAAAGATAAATCTGTCTCGTTTCTTTTTTTTTTTCTTGAAGACTGTACTGTCTGAGTCCAAAGCAATGGAGTTATATTGAACGTGGTTGTGAACAAAAAACATTCCAGATGCTTCTGGGCTGTTAAGTAAATTTTCTGGGTTTTATTTCTTGGAAGAAAGTGGCACTATTTTTTCTATTGCTAGCTTATTTAGGTCCTCATCTAAATGCCACAGAGGTCAATAAGGGTGTTTCGGTGGGGCTTAAAAGCATGCTATCGCTGCCAGCAAAACATGCAGTTTGCAGAGCACAGAGCAGAAGACACTTCTTTTTCCTAAGTTGGACTAGACAAAGAAACACAAAATACAAACCAGCAAGTTTGATTGAGAGTAGAGAGCTGAATTCTAAGACAATTTAGAACAAGTAGTAAAAATCAGTATATTAGTTCTAGAAAAATTTAAGCAAACATATGTATAAAAAGTCTAAGGGAAGATATTCCACATATAGAACAACAAATAATACTCATGTATCTTTGATAATCAAAAAGCAACTTTCATGAACATATAAATACAATTTTCCTGTGCTTTTACTATACCATTTGTAACAATATATTTTTACAACTCTCTTGTAAGTTTTCTCATATGATTTCTTCTGTAGAAGAAGAAGAACACATGGAACTGGCTCTGCCTAGTTCCATGTGTAAACTTGCAATTTTACATTGGGAGTTTCTAAGGGATTACTGAAATAAATTATTAAACCTACCATATACTTTTTCAAGCCCCTCCTAAAAAAAGGATTTCTGTATGTCTGGACATGTGTACAGATGTACAGTGGTACATCAGTACCATAATAGTACTGTTTTTTTTCAGAGCTAAAAACTGAAATATTGAGGAAAAATCTTTAATAAAAGATTGCAAAATTGAATTATTTACTGCAGCCTAGGAGTATTATTTTTTTCCTATACGTGAAAAAGTTTTGAGTTGAGTAAGATATTTGAGGCTCTGTGTTAGATCTTGGTAGAAATTTGCATCAGTGATCTAGAAAAGGCAGGAGTAACCTCTTAGTTACAGCTGTAGGTAAGGCCAAGTTCTGAAGAATAGCAGAGAGAGAGAAACCTGATCAGTTATATATTTTCTTGACCTTAACTTTGAAGTCTGCAAATATCTAAATGTAAAAATTATTTATTATTTGGGTTTCCTTGGTGTATCCTAGATTTCTGCTTCTAAAGATGATGATAAGAATGAAACACTTAGCAGGGAAGATAATCATGATCATCGTATCAGTCGAAGGGATATAACAGCCATTGAAGGAGACGTGCATACTTTGGTAAGCTTTCAGACTGATATGTTGATAATGTTTTTGTTTTTTAATGGAGAGGTGAAAGCTCCAGGAGATGAAGAATCATTTCAGAAAATCCATGTTCTGTATTTGAATGGTTGACAGACAAAAAAGTCATATGCTCTGGAGCTGTTTTGTTTTGTTGTTTCTTTTTTCCAAAGTGCATCAGTTTTCCTCAGGGTAGTCAGCCAGTGAGGCATATGCCTGCAGTTTTGTGCTGCTGTTGTAAGTCCTTAAAACCCGAGGTCATGTTGGGCACTTCATTCAGCGTCAGTCTTCTATATTGTGCTGTTCTCTGAATTTGAAAATCAATACTTCGTAGGAGGAAGGCTGGTAAAATAGGGAAACTGAGAAGAAGCAGGTGCGTGCTGCAGTCATCATCTTTGCAAATTACAGTTGATTTCACAACACGTGTTTCCTGGCTGATCGGTGGACATTCTGCAGTCAGACATGTGGAGAACCTGTCCTTCCTAAACAAGATTGGAAGTAATCTGTAATACGAATATTACTGTATCACTGTCTTTTTAACTGCGGTTAGAGAAACGAACGTGCCTCTGCTTTGGGCAAGGCAGGACAGGCGGGCAGCTGAGAGAAATGCTTGGGAGTTTAGGGTGGACTAATGGGACTAAGGCAGTACAACCCTGATTCCAGAAATGTTTAGGCTCTGCAGAGGACAAAGAAAGGGCCGAAGGGCTGAGCAAAGAAAGGGAAAATAGGAATTATTTTCTGATTTTATGGTGAGAAAAGTTACTTTTCTTTTTTTTTTTAAATATAAGCTGCAAATATTCTTTAGTATCTGTAAATGCAGTTCTGAAGTTTGTTGCTTTTTTTGTTTTGTTTTGTTTTTTTGTGGTTGGGTTTTTGGTTTTGTTTTTTTTACAGGCCTTGGGTTTTGCCAGATCTTCCTAATGACTTAGTAGGATTTCACCCCAGAGACTAATATGCAGTATTCATAATAATTTCACTGGCAGATGTACCTACGTGTAGGTACAGTGCTTTTATCTATAGTACAGCTAAAATCACAATTATAAAATGAAGCCTTTTTTTTGCTCTGCTTTCTTCTTGAAATACTGATGGTTTAGCATCAATACCATCTGATGGATATTAATGGAAACATGGTTGAGAAAGGCCAGTGGAACTTCTGCAGTGTTAAGTGTATGGCTTATAGATTAGGTCAGTCGTTGAAGTTTGAAGACTTCCATTGAACACAACAAAGCATATTTTGTTGGCACCAAGTGCAGCTATTTGCCATGAGTTTTCCTATTAAAACACATGTGGAGGATGGTAATGTGAACTGATCAGAAACCACCCCCCACCCTCCAACATTTTTTCCTACGTATATAGGTAAAGTACATTCCTTAAAGCTGCTGCCAGCTGTTTCACCTTTGGGATTCAAGTGGCTCGCATAATATTTTTTGGAATGCAAGCTTATGGAACACTATAAGTAATTATTCAATATTGGGGTTTATTTTTAATATATTAGAATAGTTTATGGTGCTTTGCCACAAATACAGGACAATTAAGTATGTTTATGAGTAAAGTAATGCCATTAATGACTTCTCAAATATTTTAATATTTGCAATATTCTTCCTATTTTTATATGTAGGGCTGTGGAACTGCTGATTGTTTAAAGATAGTATGTCAAGTTGGCCACCTGGAAAGGGGAAAGAGTGCAATATTGTATTTAAAATCACGCCTTTGGACCCAAACTTTCATGAATGTGAGTGACTGTGAATATTTCTGTCCATGCTTGGGAAACATAGAACCTGATTTTTATAACCACATGCAATACTAATTTTGTTTTTTTCTTACACAGAAAGAAAATCAGAATCACTCCTATTCTCTCAAATCATCTGCTTCTTTCAGTGTTATAGAGTTCCCTTATAAGAACCTTTCCTTTGAAGACATCCACAATTCTACAGTAGTAAGTCATTTACATCCAGCTTGAGTTACCATACATAATTACTTCAAAATTAATACAAAACCAATGATTGTTGAGTAGGTTTTTTGTGGCTTGGTATAACTGTAATTTTATAAAACATTTGATTCATATATTAATTTCAATTCTACACATACAATCGAGGGTAAAACAAAAATTTTTGTCCTAAAACTAGAGTTAACAATATTTGTAGCTTTAAAGACTTAACTGAAAATGAAAAAAAAAGATGAATGGTCCTAATGTTCTTGTTAATGCCATTATCGTTAGAGAAATATTTTAGTTGAAAATTGTCTTCTACTATAGTAGTACTTAGAGCTTGATTAATGGACCTTTATTTTATTATATGAAGTACTATGTGAATGTGGAACAAAAAGACCATCTGTGCCCTAGAGGGTTCCAAAGAGAAAGGAGTCAGGGTGCAAAGAGAAAGGAGGATATAGGCTATTCATTTGGGCTGCCAAATTAAAAGATTTTGGTAAGCACTATAGCATAAAAGATCTTAAGGGGTTGAAAAGGATTGTGATTGATTTATTTTTTAATACAGTTTCTGATGCCTATCATTAACTGTTTTGTCTCTCCTAAGCCTTGTGGAGTTGATTTTTTGTTTCAAGGAATACTGACTTTTAAGAAAAAAAGGAAAAGCCCTGAATTATTTTTCTCTAATTCCCAAATATTTCCAGATTCCTTCAGTTCTAGTGAAAATCATCAAGCATTACAGAATACACGTTGCCATGGTGTCACTGGTTGAAAAAGCCAAACCCAAACCAAACAACCCTCCCCCTCCCAAACCCCCAAACCCCTGTTTTTATTTAATTTGAAAACCCTATTAAATTTGGGTCAGTGAAGTCTTTATGTCACTATTAATCTATAGCTCTTTATTCACATTGGAGAGAAAAAGTAATTTATGATGGATCAAGATTATTTTATACACTATAGAATAAAGACATGCAAGACTTAAAATGGATGAATGAACTTGGCATGTCACTATTGAGCAAAGTGTGATTTATTGTGTTTTTCTATTAGGTTACTACAAATATTACATGGGGCATTCAACCACAGCCTATGCCTGTGCCAGTGTGGGTTATAATTTTGGCTGTCCTAGCAGGATTATTGCTCTTGGCTGTTCTAGTGTTTGTTATGTACAGGGTAAGTACTCTATTTGGGGTTTTGTATTGTTTTCTTTTCTCTACTTTTGATGTATTACTTCAAACAGTACCAGCATCTCGCAGAAATACCTTGGTCCCCCCAATCATCTGAATCAGTTATGTTTTTGGAGACCTGTAAAAACTTTTCAGCTTTGTCAGGAAGAAGTTGAATAAAAGAGGATGTCTGTGATTGTGCTGAATTCCTCAGTTTAATTTTTCAGCTGATATTTATTGGCTTTGAAGGTCAAAAATAAGGAAAAGGAGAGTATAAGGGGAAAAAAATCAAGTAAATAATTAGTTAAGACCTGATCAAGAAGCAAAGAGAAAGAGGAAGGATGTGTATATGTTTTGAAAATCACAATAAAATTTCTTTATTGTTCTCTCAATCACAGATGGGCTTTTTCAAACGTGTGAGACCACCTCAGGAAGAACAAGAAAGAGAACAACTGCAACCTCATGAGAATGGGGAAGGAACATCAGAAGCTTAAGCAGAGTTTTATCTGTAAGACATTCTGAAACTTTAAAATGCCTACATCTTGGTTACAAATATTGGTTTCCCCCTTAAGGAAAAAAACACTCATGACTGCAAAGCTGCTGATCTCAGAAGATATCAGCATGTACAAAATATATTTAAATCCTCCGTTTTGTATTAATTATGTTCATCCATGTGACTAATGTATCTGCACTGATTTGTGTGTGAAGAAATTAAGTAATCTGTAGTGCTATGATTTTGCTTATTGGGATGTAGGAGACCTCATCTGTTTTGATTCACGGACCAACTTTACATGAATTGCTACACAGAGTCTGCGTTTGCTCTTGAAGCCAACAGCTTCCATAGATACTTGCTGGATTACACATTTAGGTTCGATTTATTTTTGTCGGAGTACACTACATTTCATTTCCTAGCTCTTGAAAGCTGGTTGCACACACACAAAAAAATGAACATAGCTTGTTTTACAAAGCTGAAAACTATTCTTTGACCCATTAACTCTACTGATGATTTTTCCGCCTGCTCAAAAAATACGAAAGAGATTATTCGGTGGAATGGTTCACATCTGATACCTATTCTGCATGCCTTTTCCCCTTCCTTCTCAGTCATCTGTCTTGTGGTTTCCCTTTAGACTTTGCAAATATTATTCTCCAGGTCCTATGTCTCTTACTGTAGGGATCGAGCCTACAGAAATGGAAGTGAGCAGTAGAAAGCTGGGGATGTTGTACTTCCTATGGGACCTAGTGAAAAGATTCAGGGCAAGATCCAAAGACTCTGCTGTGTATTTCCATGGAGCAGGATCTGGGTATTCCACAGAATTCTTGGCAGCGTGGATCCATTCAGGTACTGCCAGGAACAAGATGTTGACTGTGGCTGCCAACAGACACGCGTGATGAGAAAACCCATAGGCTTTGCGTTCACGTGTCAAACCTTCACAGGGTTTGAAGTTAAGTCTGTATATTACTGGGGCTGAATTTCAGTTTCTGGCAAAACAATGGAGGAAATACTTTGTGATAGGTTACCTGATGCACTGTGAGGAAGCTGCGGTTAATTCTCACATTCTGTGGTTGACTGTGTCTGAGAGCAGGATGGAGTAATATAGGGACTGTTTAAACTACACAGTCTGCCAGCCAAATGTATCTAGATTACATCAGTACTTTAGCCATGCTCACGCCTGCCTTGCCACCTGCCTTGAGAGAACAGTGAGCTTGTCAAATGAAGCAGAGTATAGCTGGCAATGTGAAAGGGTTTGAAAAGAGAAGGTTGATTTGGCTTGTTTCATTTCATTCATTCATTGTTTCATCTGTTGTACATTTGGTTGCACAAAAGACATTTCATTGCACAAGACATTTCATTATGTTCAGTACATTTCATTACCAGAAAAGACACTAAATATTTTGTTTCATTGTTGTTCTTTAAACATACCAAAAGTTCAGTGGTTCAAAAGTTCAAAGCCATGGGTTTATGTCGTTCTTAGCTTATTTCACTCAGCACTGGTGTGGTAAAGTGAAGCTTCTTAAACTTATGAGAGAACACAAGAACACTGTCTATATGCATTTCCGTAGACATGTAACTGCAAATTAGAAGGTTGTTTGGCTTGCAACCATGTGTAGCTGTGTTGCCTAAATCTTAGAGTGGACGTACTTAAACTGTTACAAAGGTGCCCTATATGAGATTTGTTTATTCTCTAAGAAGGGAATAAATTACATTGTAAACTCCCTGTATGCAGCCACGTACAGAAAAGACTTCTACTGTAATTATACCAGTGAGATTTCTATGTAGACAGGCTCTTAAAAGGACAAAAACTCTGGTTTGGTTTTGTATCTCAGGGTTTTTGTTCAAAGTTGCATCGCCCCCATAAATACTGCAATGCACAGTAAACCTAGAATTATCTGAAATGAACAGTTTGAGTCAACTCTCATTTCTGCATCCTTTCTGAGATTTCAAATCCACAAATGGGTTTTGTTGTTATGTCCGTTCTTACTCACTGAACTGTGATGGAATTTGAGTCACCAAGAGAGACAGCACGAAGTCTGTGGGGGCCAGTATGTATATCAGATATAGTCTTGCATATTTATCCATTTACATGTTTTTGTTTTAGACAAATTGTTTAGATAAGATTAGTTTATATGAGAGGGTATAGGGCATAATTCTGCTTTCACTGTATTTTCAAGGTCTTCAGTGTGACCAACATTTTATTTTTGTCTTTATTTCTAGTATTGTTACTAGTAATACAGTAAAGAATCAGTTCAGGTTTGATCCTGCCCTCAAAATCTGACTTTTATAAAACACAATTTCAGTTACTTACAGAGGCTTCTAGTTCACACACTCTGTCAACTAATTATCTATATGTAAGGAGATTGTTTTTACCCAGTCTTAATCTTAGTACGTTAAGAGTTTTAAGAGACTATCAGACAGATTATAGCTCTAATTCTTACATGTGTGATTTCATTTACACGTACACACTGTGTTGACTTGAAATTTATTAGACTACTTGCATGTCTAGGCATTATAAGGAGATTAAAATAAAATAAATAAAATTTAAAAAGCATGATCAAGATCTCTTCAGCTTACATGGAAGGGATACCATAGCGTTGTTAACATCAGTGCTAACTGCATCTTAATTTTACTGTGGCAACTGGAAACTCTCATTTTGCTGATTTTCAGGATAAAAAGGTACATTTTATTGGTAAAACTACTGTAGCTATGGAAAGTTTCTTCCATTTATTGTAGTTACATAAAGTAATACTTATTTAAGTGATTTTTTTATTTTCTTGCATTCTACTGGAGAATAAAAGCAAATAGTTGCTTCTCCCATGTCCGCCAATTTCCAGTTTTGTTAAAAAAAAAGTAGCATATGTCAGTGGAGTATATAGGTTACTTAGTGAACATAGGTATTAATATCCCAAATTCAGTTTAAAGTGACATCTGTGGTTCAGGAAGTTTCTGAACAGGATGTTTTCCTGAATGAGGATGCAGGAAACATTTGATATCACATTCTACATTCAGCAATAAGACTACAAGACTATGTATGTGCTTGTGTCAGTATAAATTTCATACTGACTTACAGGCATTGATGTATTCTTACAGCAAATATTGTAGAATGACTTTAAAACTTTAAGGAAACTTTAAAAAATGTATTGTGGAATGAAATTAATGCCCTTGAGGCAAAATTGATATGCATAAGAGGCATACTGCAAGCATTAAAAAAATAGAAATACAGTAAGAGAGAATTAGTCCTCTTTGAGAGTTGCTTCAGAAGCATATTTTTATGAATATAAAACCAACAGCTGTGTAATTATTTAGACAAAACATTTTAAAAGAGCTATATCTTTTATAATGAAATATGAAATTCTATAAGTACTCCAGTTTGCAAATATTGCACCATTTCATGATCAATATTAAAAAGTGATTTATATTACAAAATGCATATTATCTATTACTATATTTGACAATATTTAGAAAACGTAAAGCAAGGAAACTGATTTAAAGGTTTACATTTCTTTCAAGAAACTACCAAATTGTGGAGATAGATAGCTTTCTTTTTTTTTTTTTCAAGCATGACTACGAAGTCAAATATGGGATACATTTATCAACATAAGTTGAAATCTTTGAGGAAATGTTTATAGATATTAGTATCAAGTTGATAATTTTATTTGTCTCATTTTTCTGTATTAAATTTTGATTTACATGTTGATCTGATTCACACAATGCTTGTGGAACCTTTCTTAAAGTTTATTATATATGCTCTTTCTTTATAAAACATTTATTCCAAGCAAAGATTTTTAATATTTAGTTGTGTCTAAAGATGTGTCCATGCTTCAATAGTCTTTAAGGTAAACTCTCACGGGTATTTTGAAAATATTTCAGCTATAATCAGCATGTTCTGGGCGATTTGAAGGATTCATGTTGCACTTAGATTTTTGCAACATTTGGGTTTGCTGTTTACCCTGGCATAGGCCCTGCAGTATTTTTTCCTACACCCTCACAATTAGTTACAGAGCAGCGTTACCCTGGTGAAAATCTAGGCATTTTTTGTTTTCGGTCCAGACTAAGACCTATTCCACAGTTTCAATGAAGTCACAGAAACCTGACATTCATTGCAACTGGCTTTGAATGTGACCCTTTGTGTTCAATGCTGCTGGCTATTAATAAGAAAAGCAAAAAAAAAAAAAAAAGATTTTATAGAAGGAAAATGGAAATCTACGAAATAAAAAGGTTGTGGCAGGCAACAGATGAGCCTTACAGCAAAGAGATGATTATTTCTGTTTGTTTGGTTTTTTTATTTCTGAGATGGGAAGAACCCATTAGTTCTCTGTTGGCAGTGGCCTCCTATCACAAACAAATCCCACACTTTGGATCATGATTATATGCTGAGCTCTAACTCTTGTTGACTTGAGTGGGATCTGACCTCTTTGGTACTGAATCTCTAGCTTCTAATTCCGAAGTGCAATATAACACGATCAGATCTTGTTCACTGCCAAGTCATCTGTTTATTTTTGTTTGCCTAGGAAGGGATGTAGCATTTGTTTACTTGCAGTGGTCAATATTTTTAAGGACATCAGCAACACCAGTTAAACTGAGGTGATAAATGAATGATACAGAAAGTTTTTGATCACCCACATTGGGTGAAACATGGTGTATATTCTAAAGTGTATCCATTACTAACTCTTGAGTTATTGAGAATTGGTACAACATTCTTTAAGTCCACTGTGGAAAATTTGACTAGAGACTATACAATAATGGGTTTGAGTCCGTAGTGCTACTACTGTTTCATGTTATCATGGTATTTAGTATTTTGGTCTTTTTTTTTCCAGTGTGTAGAATTTTTATATAACACAGGAAATCTAACCTTTCATGCAATGACCTTCTCTAAATACGGTGCATTAAGGTTGAATAACTTGACCCTTGGCTTTTGCAAAGCAAATCAAGATTTAATGTAGCATTTGAATCTTCAAAAACATTTTACAGGTTTAGGTGGCCCTTTCTAGTCCATGAAGGAAACCTGTATTTGCTAGGATACAACTATGTTGAAAATGTAACATTTTATTTCTTTGTAATAGATTTTTTTTTTTTGCCTTTTTGGTTTTGCTCGTGCATTAAATCAGTAGAGTATTGTTTGCACAAGCAGAAAATTAACATACTAACGAGAGTGCTGCATTTTGGGTTTCTTAGTCATGTAGTAAATACTTGTAACATAAATCGGAATATTTTCGGTAACTATGAACTTATTTCAGAGGTCTTCGGTACATTTAAGGAGATCAATATACATTTGAAGTCACCTTATTTCTATTAAATTATAAATCTTGCAAAAAGAAACCTGTGGGTATTGTGACAGTAATTTTGTACTGATATCAAATATATAGCTATTAAGCTATGGTTTTCTTTTCAGCTCATACTTTTCATACTAATTAAAATTTGATTGATTTTATTAGGTTATATTTTTCTATATATGTATGCAATTTCAAAATATGATTGGATAAACTGAAAAATGTAAGTGTTGAGTTGATTCTGATATTTAGAATTTTGGAATAAAATACCTCTTAATTAACAGGAATTCTGTTGTTTTTTTTTTTAATCCTAGGCGTATTTTTTAAAATGTGTTTAATTCACCTGAAAATATTTCATAGTATATGTTTGTAATTCAGTTATCTACTAAATATGAAAAGGTCACATTTACACAACTTTTACATTCTTAGCTAAAGTGGCACATATTAACCTTAAGTCAAAAAATTCTGTAATCGCAAGCAAGAAAGGATCTAGTCACAAATTATATTCTGTCACCAGAAAACTGATTTCCTAACAAAATTTTTGTATACTAAAAGTAAATATTTCAGATTTCATAGTTGCTACATCACTGTAGAAAACGATAAATTCTTGTCCTTTGGTTAGGAAAATTCTCAGACAGGTGGTGTTTCTTTTTGTTGTTGTATTATTAGACTAATTTTATTTTAGTATTACATTCTTTCTGCTTAACAATCATACTCATCTTTGTGAGTGGGATGACAGTAAATATTTTGTGTTACAATAAAGGCACATTTATTTTACATTGGTAGAACACTTATTTGGAAACAAATGTTGGTGCTTGTGAATCCTTTAGAAAAACTCCAAACTACTCAGTTCCCTGGATTGCTAGTAGAGAATTTGTTAAACTAAAGAAAATAATAAAAAAGGACACTGGAATCACCATCCCTGGGGGTATTTAAAAGATGGGTAGATGTGGTGCTTAGGGACGTGGTTTAGTGGTGGTTTTGGCAGTGTTAGGTTGATGATTGGACTCGATGATCTTAAAGGTCCCTTCTAACCTAGATGATTCTATGATTCTTTAACACTGAAAAGATGAAAAATTGGTATTTGTGTTTTAATTAACAGCTTCCAGTGACCTCACAGTAGCTACACCTAATGTGCGGAACAAACATCACAGCAAGTAGTCAAAACATGACTCTTAGTATTTGTTCAATACACACTGCAGTCAACACAGGCCTGGTTGTAGTTAAATGAGATACCTTCAGTTAGTTATCAGCACAGTGATCACTACATCTGTTTAGCAGTTCCAAATTAATGCATTATTGAGAAATTAGTGACAACAGCTGCCTCATTACAGCAACAAGGCAACAGAGTGGTTTTTCAAATTCCCATCTTATGCCATAACCACCTTAAAATGATGGTCCATGTCTTGAGGCTATTTACATCAACACAACTCCATTGCCTCCACTCGAGTCAGGCTGCTTTACATTGTCTAGGTTTCTGACTCTTTGCGTACATGTACGATATTTTATTGTATGCTTTTATCATTAGTGAGTTTGTAAATTAATTGCTAATACATTAACACTTTATTACATATTAGTACATTAATATATTTTTAAATTGCCAGGTCAAGTAATTTTAAGAACAGGGTAAAAAGCTGGAAAGACTTTCTTTTAAAAAAAGAAATATTTGTATGAAGATCTCATCAATGTATTGTCTCATAAAGAATTAATACTATAAGCAGCCCGTATTCACACAACATATTTCACAATTGATTTGTTTTACTGCATCTTTCTGGTAAACCTTCTAAAAGTTTGGTTCTGAATCATTATCTCTCTTGACAGATGTACAGGACATGCTAAGACTAATCTTGCAGGACACAAAATGCACAACACAGGCCTTCCAAATATAAGAAGCAAAAAAAAAAAAAAACACACCAGTAAAAATACCACATTACTAGTCTTTACAATTTCACAGGCAGACCATGTCTGTGCGTTACTGTTTTTCAGAGAGTTTTGCAGAATCTATCTGCATCTACGTTTCTGTGTCATTTGTGTACATGCTTTTCCTGACAAAATATCAGATGCCATGTTACATTCCTTCAGTGGTTGATGATGATGGTTGTAATCTCTTTAAAGTTTGAAAAGTGTGTGAGCAACCTTTAAAGACTACAGGAGTTACTGCTGGACATATTTCCTCAGGTAAATACTCAGGTAGTTGAAATAAATTACTTATTATCAGCTTTCACCAAAGAAAATTTGGTTAAGAAAACATAATCCTGATTTTTTTCTGAAATAGGTGTTGCTGTGTACTCTAATCCCTTCTCAGTAATTTATCTAAATGCAGTACAAACAAATGAATTTCCACATGCCTTATTCCCCTTTTGGAGCCATTTTCAATAAAACTTTTATCACGCATTTAACAGATTTGTTTTAGAACTTTATAAATGAATAATTGTGCACATTCACATCATCAGTTTTAAATATTGCAGCTGCTAAGTTGGTTCACCTACTCCTCACCAAATAAACTTGATTTATATTTTTCTAAAATCCCGAGTCTACAAACGTTTGGAAATGAACATGTATGTGATCCACACTTTCTCAATGCCACATACTCATGCATCAGCCAAATTCATTAACAAAGTGTTGTGGTTCAACCCAGTAGGCAGCTAAACACCACACAGCTGTTCACTCACTCTCCCACAGTGGGATGGGGGAGAGAATCAGAAGAGTAAAAGTGAGAAAACTCGTGGGTTGAGATAAAGGCAGTTTAATAGGTAAAGCAAAAGCTGTGCACACAAGCAAAGCAAAACAAGGAATTCATTCACTGCTTCCCATCAGCAGGCAGGTGTTCACCCATCTTCAGGAAAGCAGGGCTCCATCATGTGTAATGGTTACTTGGGAAGACAAATGCCATAACTCCAAATGTCTCCCCCTTCCTCCTTCTTCCCCCACTTTTGTATACTGAGCCTGACGTCCTATGGTATGGAAAATCCCTTTGGTCAGTTGGGGTCCGCTGTCCCGGCTGTGTCTCCCCCCAACTTCCTGTGTACCCCCAGCCTACTGGCTGGTGGGGTGCTGTGAGAAGCAGAAAAGGCCCGGACCCTGTGTAAGCACTGCTCAGCAGTAACTAAAGCATCCCTGTTTCCAGCACAAATCCAAACCACGGCCCCATACCAGCTACTGTGAAGAAAATTAACTCTATCCCAGCCAAAACCAGCACATTCTCCACCTCTTATTCCAGATGTCATCCTCAGGTCTCGCACTATCCAATACATTCTCATTACCCACCACCACCCTTCCCATCCTTTGATAGAATATATACATACCGTTCCCCTAGTCTAAGGACCACCCCTGTAAAATGTCCACAAAGTGTCCACTGAGTTCACTTAGTCCATGACTTTGGGCTCCATCTGTTATGGTGTCACTCAGGACAGGAGAGGTGGTGTGATGTGTGGAGCTACTGGGCATGAAAGCCAGCTCAGGTTGGACCACTGCTGTGCTTGTGCTGCTTCTTGTAAGGCTGTCATTGGTTCAGGTGGTTCCAGCTATAGTAATTCCCATAACATGCAACACAAATTCAAGGTTACAACAATTTAAAGGTATTTCCATCGCACTCTCCACCCCTGAACCCGTTAGACCAGACCATAGAATTTAACATTGCAATGAACTCTTCCCCTTGCCCACACTCTGGCTTGGACTTACCCACAGACTGCAGTCCGTTAGGGGAGTATCTGCTCCAACTGCAGCCTTATCTATGTGCCACTGTTTCTTCAAGGGTTTACCTGCTGCAGCATAGACTTATCCACAGCCACAGTTGCTTTGAGGTGCACCTGTTCCAGTGTGGCCCTTATCCATGGGCCACAATGCCTTCAGAGATGTACCTGCTCCAGTGTGGCCTTACCCACAGCCACAGTCCCTTCAGGAGTGAAGCTGCTCTAACATGCCCTTACCGATGGCTGCAGTCCCTCCAGGAGCGTACCTGCTCTGGTGTGGGCTTAACCATGGCCACAAGCTTTGAGGTGCTCCAGTATGACCTCATGCACAGCCATTGGTGCCTCAAGGTATACCTGCTGCAGCATGAACTTATCCACAGCCACAGATGCTTTGAGGTGTACTTTCTCCAACGTGGACTTATCCTTGGGCCACAATCCCCTCAGAGGTATACCTGCTGTGGCAGACATAACCACAGCCACAGATGCTTCAAGTTGTACCTGCTCTGGCCAGGACACAGCCACAGGTGTCCTGCACTCGCGGGGACTCATCCACAGGTGACAGTCCCTTCAACTCGCATTCACATTGGAGTTCCAGCCTGTCCATTACAGCACCACAGAAACAGTGGTGATGCCCTGGCCATCTGCCAGCCCAGGCACATCGCCATTGCTGTGACCAAAATGTTCCCAGGCACAACAGAGTACGATGATGAGTAACACAGAGGTACAGCAAGCAGCAAAAGCAGAAAGCAGCCACTAACGAGCACAAGACAAGACTCTACAGTAAGGCAAGCAAGCCCCATGGTGAGCACAGGAGCCTGCCAATTAATACCTAAACAGCAATAACAGCTATAAATTAACTCTATCCCAGCCAACCACAGCACACAAAGGAAGCAAATTGCTCAAAGCATTAGCTAGCTTTCTGTAGACCCCTTTCTTCCACCTGAGAACACAGAATGTTACAGGGATTCCAAAATGAATTCAACTTTAACAAAGGCTGTGCAGAAACAGCCTCTTTTTCTTTGCAGTGCCCAGATAAAAGGTTGAAATTGGAAGCTGGGTTAGAGGATGCTAACTAGGCAAGTAGGAACTGAACAAATGTCTTCTAAACAAAAGCCACAATCTCTCATCCTTGTGAGCTGCTGGAGGAGAGTTCCATGTCACGTAAATGACTGCTTTATTTGTCTGGGTTTTGTGCTCTTTTGCTTACTTAAAAGTCCCATCAAGTGAAGTTTTCATGGCATGGGTTTTTTTGATGCTGACGAAGAAAAGGGAGACTGACATACTCAAACTATTCTAAAGAAAAGTATTGAAGAGTAGCTGCGGAGGAGGGTGTACATTCCCTACTGCAGCATTACTCTGCAGGCAGTGATCGTTCATAATGCACAAGTGGGTGAAGCCAGTCCATGCTTTGGTGGTCCGAAAAGGTGCTAACAAATTATCAGCAACTGCGAGAAAACCAAACTGTATTTTCTATGCCAGTCCCAAATCTATTTGAAGTCATTGTTAATGGCAATGAATTAGTTACATTGTTGTGTAGAATGACATTAAATCTTAAGGAAAAATATATTAGATTTTATTTAGATTTTGTAAGAGACCTGTTGGAAACATGCACTGTAACCTCATAGTTTCTCTTTTCAGTATGGGAAAATTTCTACTTCTCTATAGTTTGTAACTCTATTCCCCTCCTTTTTCCCCTACATTGAAGAAATTTTCTGAGATCTGAAAACTACAGAATTTGGCCTAATATGTCATTATGTCTAAAATACAGATTTTTACTGGGCTAATCTTTATTTTCTTAAAAGGCAAATAAAGTGATTTTCAAAGATTTATATTCACTACTCAAACATACATTGAAAATGTAGTATCACGGAGTTCTGAAAGTCCTTACAGTGAATGAGATGTTTACCTAACAAATTATGGCACGGGCACACTCATCAACACTAGTGTGAAATTCACTGTGAGGTAGTCCCAGTATGTGTTTGGCTCTTAACCATGCAGATAGCTGCATGCTGTGGGCGAGTTTGACTTGTCCAGATGAGCTGCCTTTGCTCAGGTGTAGCAGTCTTACCAGCTGCGGAAAACTTTCGTAATTTTTCCATGATCTCACCCTAGGTTTTGTATAAACATGCATTCCAACTTTACCTATGTTAATCACAGAATCATAGAATGTTGGACGGAGTGGGATCGGACCTGGAGTAACGACGCAGTCTCAATATGAGTATGATCGTTCTCCTTTATTAGGTGTTTTAGCAGAGTATATATAGACTCAAAGCAGAAGCATGCGTAGTCAACAACATAGCGATTGGTCCAAACCCCTTATTCACACACAACGCCCCCCGACTCGATTGGTTAAGGCCCTCTGTCCACGCGCATAGCACACACTGGTTCTCCTCCCCTCCGTGGTCTCGTTCCCAGACTCAGTCCTGCCTTTATGATAAGCAAGGCCCTCTTTCTTCCTCCTTATCAGCCAGTCACGGAGAGATCAAGGACAGCATGTGCAGGCCTCTTCGCCCAGCTCAAATCCTGGGTTGCTCACCAGAATCAAATCATGACCTTTTCCTTTCAGGAATTCCTCCACAATAGAAGGGTTTAGGTTGGAATGGACCTTAAAGATGACCTAGTTCCAACCCTCCTGCTGTGGGCAGGGACACCTCCCACTAGACCAGGTTGCTCAAAGCCCCATCCAGCCTGGCCTTGAACACCTCTAGGGGTAGGGCATCTACAACTTCCCTGGGCCATTTATTCCAGTGCCTCAACACCCTCATGGTAAAAAATTTCTTCCTGATTTCTTATCTAAATCTACCCTCTTTCAGTTTTAAGCCATTACCCCTGCCCTTGCAAAAAGTCCCTCTCCAGCTTTCTTGTAAGCCTCCTTCAGATACTGGAAGGCTGCAATAAAGCCTCCCTGGAGCCTTCCCTTCTCCAGGCTGAACAACCCCAACTGTCTCAGCCTGTCCTCATAGGAGAGGTACTCCAGCCCTCTGATCATCTTCGTGGCCCTCCTCTGGAGTTGCTCCAACAGGTCCATGTCCTTCTTATGTTGAAGGCTCCAGAACTGGACACAATATTCCAGGTGGGGTCTCATGAGATTGGAGTAGAAGGGCAGAATCACCTCCCTTGACCTGCTGGCCGTGCTTCTTCTGATGCAGTCCAGGATGCGGTTGGCCTTCTGGGCTGTGAGTGCACGTTCCCAGGTCATGTTGAGCTTCTTATCAACCAACACCCCCAGGTCCCTCTCCTCAGGGCTGCTCTCAATCCATTCACCAGACAGCCTGTATCTGTGCACGGGATTGCCCCGACCCTGATGTAGGACCTTGCACCTGGCCTTGTTGAACTTCACGAGGTTTGCAGAGGCCTACTTCTCCAGCCTGTCCGGGTCCCTCTGGATGGCATCCTTCATTCATTCATCTGTATCCCTCATTCTAAAAAACGTGTAATGTTTGATATCAGGACCATTAATGTAAATAAACATGTAACTAAGGCAAAGACATGCCTGTGTGTAGAATCAAAGCTTTAGGGGATACTACTGATATAGCTATGACGATTGCCACAATGACTGCCACTTACCAGCACCTGAGTGAAGGCAATTTTCAAGCTGACACAAGGCAACCTGAAGTGTCTGCCCTGTAGCATGATGCACTGCACAGGGGCTGCCAAATGCACTGTAATACTCTCAGCAGCAAGGGTCACACCTGATTTAAATGCTGCCAGTTCGGAGGGCACCGTCTAACTTCCTCGATAACTCAGTCCAAGGCCGCGGCACCGGCAGGCCCCGCGCCCTCCCCTCACCGCCCCGCGGCTCTCCCTCACCTCTGCCAGACGGCCGGCCGCGGGGCGCGCGGCACACCTCAGACGTTAACGGCGAGGCTCCTCAGGGAAGCCGTCAGCCCGCACCTCCCCGTCCTCCGCAGGGCGCCGAGGCCGGACCGCAGCCGGCGGAGAGGCGGCGGGGACCCCCCGGTCGGGGCGCTGCTTCACCGCTACGAGTGGGCGAACCGCCTCACCCACTTCCCGCCGCCCCCTGCCCGGCGCGCGCCTCAGCCAGACCGTGGCCCCGCCCCGGCCCCG
>VZSZ01005111.1:0-16195 GCA_013398815.1 Ibidorhyncha struthersii | reverse complement strand
TATGTGTATACGTATAAAATACAAAAATATATATAAAATATACATGTATTTATTTCTACGTATATTTATATCAACATAAAAATAAAGGCCGGCCGATACATGTGGAAGTGTCTTAAGCTCATCAAATGAGTGATGGGGGTGGTGAGCTCATTAGTTTTTGCGTCTCCTCTGCAGAATGAGGAGCTACGTCGTTTATCCAACAGCTGAGAGTATGAAAATAATGTGCTTATTTCAGTATTAGTCCTTGGTATTACTGTCAAGTGTGTGAGGCTGCCCCTTTGTAGAACTGGGGCAAGTGATAAGGTGTTTGTTCTGTCATCTAGTTTAAGAAATATATGTATATTTTGAAGTCTCACTGTCTTAAATTAGGATAAACCCAGTATTTTTCTTGACATATTGCCTTCTACCGAAGAATTTCTTAAATAATTCATGTTTGAAACCATTTAGACCTTTTAGCACCAAGACTCCGTTTGGGCATATCACTAGAGCATATGTTTCATTTTTGACATATATGCGTGTTTCTATTTCCAGTTGACTTCGAGAAGGTATAAAATGTTCTTAGTTTCAGGCATATGGTTAATATTTTGCTGAATTGAAGCCAATTTACAAAGCTGCCAAAGTATGTATGTTAATTAGGAAATATAAGCAAAGATCTTGAATTATGGTCTTTACTTGTAACTTCTTAAAGATTTAGAGTAAGAAACTAGATTTGGTATAATATGAACATGCTGTTAAATCCTCCTGATACACTCTTAAAGTATATTGATTTGGTTTTTGATTTGGTTTTGGGGGTGGGGGTTGTTTGTTTTTTCTTTTTCTTTTCCAAACATTTAAACTATAGGACTTTAAAGAAGGCTATTTGATAAACAGCTTCGTTCTTGTTTTTCCTTTTGAACTGATGATTTTTCATTATTTTGTTTCTTACCATGCTTTTAAAGGAATATACCATTAATCACCCGCAAACCCCACTTAAAAGGCATTGGCAGCATTTCTGACTTGTCCAGTGAACATTTTGCTCATTAAAAATTGAGTGGGGGGAAAAAAAAGGGACAGTTTTTGTAATTCAATGATCCTCTTTGGTTTCAGGTATTGATTTCTTTTCAAGAAGCTCTACTGCCTTATCACCTTCAGCCCTGGCCAAAATCTTTGTTGGTACCAAACAATGTGATGCTGATGCTACTGGTTTGCTGTTGTTGCAGACCCACATGCCTAGTTGCTCTTGCTTTCTTTTATTTGCTTATTATGCTTTATAGATTTTGAGGTATGAGAGTTTTGAAAGTGCTTTTTAGTACGCAGCTTTCATGATTAATCCCAGTTCATTAATGTTAAGAACTGTCATTTGAGCTGATCCTTCACATTTGTTTATGTTATGTTTAAATACAGTTAGAGCTTTATTTCACTTGTTGGCTGGCTTTCTAAATGATCTTGATTAATTTTTTTCTTTCACAAAAAATTGAAAAGAGCCAATAGTGATTAATCTTTTAAAAAAGACAAGGTAGTCACTGCTACAAAAATTTCATTGTTCTGAAGAAGCTGCTAAGCACCTTTGGTTTTTCTGTGTTATTTCCTTTCAGTAAGGCATGTAAGTAAGTTTTGCTATATTGACATTTTTTAAATTTTAAAAAGGAAGAGCCTGACTCCAGATATGTATTTATCAGATACTAATGTCTTTTTCCATGAAATTATCTTTTGATGGTTTACAGGCGAAAGGTAGGCAGGATAAATGGCTGCTGCCTTTCCAGCAGAAGACTGGCAACAGGGTAATCCCTAAGGGGAATGCTCTGAAGAGGCTACTCCTGCAGCAGCTGCAGGTTCCGTGCTGGGAACTGCTGGGCAGGCAGTGGCTTCTGCAAGTTGGGTGGAGTCCGGCTGAATTTGGATTTATGCTGTGTGTTTGTGACCCCAGTGTTGCTAGAACAAAGGAGGCTTACGGTCCTAAAATAGGGAAGGTGTAGAGCTAAGGTTGGAGTTCACAAGCTTTTCTCATTTGATGTTCCTGTATCGATGTTCTTGTTCTGTCGAAGCTAATTATACAGTTTTACAGATCAATTCCCTTCTGGATTAACAGACTTCTGCCAGTGTAATTATTATGCTGTCTGAGAAGACATGCTAAAGTCAGCACAGCTGTGTACAAAGGTTTGGGGTCCAGGCTCTACTGCTGACATGTAAATGTAGCAGTGAGGTGGTAGCTGCACATCATGACTGAACAGGTTTTTTTGTTCATCCCTTCTTTCTTCTCCCTTAAAAACAATAAGAAACTTACCACTGCCAAGAGAAATAAGTAAATTCTAAAGATGAGGCAGAGAAGACATACACAAGAGGGACTTAGTTCATGGAGTTACTCTGACTCACATTATCTAATTGATGTAGCTATTCTTCCAAATTTTTGGAAAAAAATATTTGGGGAGAGAGAGACGGGCCTCTCTAGTTACGGTGGTGATTGCTGAAGTCCAGAACCTGTCTTGGTTCCTTGTTATTCATATTGAGTTTTTCCATTTTCTGTGTGGCAGTTTAGAAATCTGGACTCTGGTGTGCAGAAGCATTTGAAGAGAAGTTGCTGGGAGCGTCAAATACTCAGCATTGAGGTCAGCAGGCTTGAGCACAGAATTCAGTAAATTATAGTCCTGGCTTTGATCCAGGCGAATCTGGTTTTGTTTTCCTTGTTCACTTTTGTTTATCTTTATTGAGATTCATTCTTTACAGGAAGTATTAGTAGTGTTCTCTAATGTTCACAATACTTGGGATATTCTGGATGTGGAATATTGTTATTCTCTTTATAATGCAGATATTGGGCAATAAACAGAGCAGAGACCACTAACTGAATAAGTGATACTTAACTGCATTGGTTCCATGGCAGATCTGACATACTGAATGAACAAGATTCTTCTGGAAAAAAAACAGCAGTAGTGTAAATAGAAGCTGTCACATTATGTATAGACAGCACATAGGATGACATACACCATCTTAATGTTGGATTTTTTTTTCCATATTGAGACCTTAAAATAGACTTGAAATATATTTTAAAATAGGTGTTATTTCTTCAAGTTTCTGTCATACAACTGCATGTTCTGTGCTGTGGGTACTTACCTTTTGTAATCCATCATAAACAAGAAAAGGCTTGCCATCGTATTTATTATAGACAATTCCTAATCTGCCTCACATTCCAGAATTCAGGGAAAAAGAAATTTATTTTGCTCTTTTTTTTTTTTCTTTAGGCAGGAGGCTTTGTGTATGATGGGAAGACTAGCTTGATTTTTGTAGGGTGAAATTAAAAAGCAGTAGCAGCTAATAGTGGTCCTGAACAAAGGAAAGGAGAGAATTGGACTCGTTCTGCATATTTATGCAGTTAGTTCTGTTTGTTGAGACTAATGAGATAAATATGGGATTGTTGGCAAGCCCAGAAGAGAATAAGAGATTACTTTTGTACCTGTTGGAGACAAATACACCATCTGAATGCTGTCTGTGGAATTTGATTCTGTGCCCATTTCTCAATGCTATCTGCTTACGTGTGATGATGAGTTGCTGTCTAACGTGAAGCAGTGTTCTAGATGAGATACCTAGTTAAGATTTTTCTAAACTCTTCTGTACATTGTACATTATTCTTCCTGATCATTCCAGGAGGAGATAGCTTTCTCGTGCTTCCTTTTTATTTGAGGTACTGGAACAGAAATATTTCTCTGACACATCCTTGTGTGACTTGCTGCTTTTCTAATCTTTGTTTTCAATGTTTCTAGTAGTGAAATATTTTTTTCTAATGACTTGTGTGTTGGTGTGTAGGTGGTACTTAGAGGAGCATTTGCTTTTGATAGCTTGTTCTGTTAATCTGGGTTTGAAATTGGAGCGATAATACATAATTTTGCACTTTTTTATAAAAAAATATATATAGTGTGGTGTGACTGGCTTGATTGTTGTTTGATGGAACATTTGTGGTTTACTGCCTCTACAATCACTGGATAGGGGACTAGTACGGCAGCAATAAATCCAGTTCTATTTTGGAGCTTCTGTTGCAGTCAGATACAGACCCCAGGAAAATGAGTGAGGAATTAAAAGCTGTATAGGAGATTCTGTAGCATTCCTATAAAGAAGGAAATTCAGTAATTTTCATGATTATGTAGGAATCAGTCGCTCCTCAAGAAGTCAGGGCTGTCTTAACTAGGGCCTTCTGATCAACACTGAGGTTAATTGTTTTATACAACCAGCAACACAACCTTCTTACCCAGTAGGTATTGGAATATAATCAGTGTCAGGGAAAAGTTTTATTTTTAAGTTGTCAAAGTTCATGGGTTAAATTGTAGTAATTGTTTTCTATTTGGACATGGAGGAGATGGTTTGCAGTCTTTAAAATAAGACTTCTGATTTGTTTTAGATGTATCAGATGTAAACATTTTTTGGGAATCTATACGTTTCTTATATGAAAAACTTTAATGAAACTTTGTAAAGCTGACTTCCGATCTGGTAAAAAATAATTCTTTCATTATGAAATAAAACTCTGAAATTGTTACATGCACACCTCAGCAAAATGGTTTAATGCAAGAAACTAACTCCACCTACGAAATAAGCTCAGAAAACGTCCTTTGATTTGCTGTTCAGTTTTCTCAGTGTTCTCAGCCTCTGTGATTTGCAATAATTGTTTTTCAGCTAGGTGAGAAAGTAGAGAAAGAATGTAAGACTTAGACTTGCCCTGATTTATTGAATCTGATGTTCTTAAGTGACTTAGCTTTCTGTGCTGATCTAAGGCTTAGTAGTGCAACAAAATATCAGGAAGGGCATTAGGACACTGATAGGTGGTAAAGCATCTGCAGTTTGAGACAGAAATGAATAATGAAAGAGAAACATTCACAGATAATTTCACTTATGTGTCCATGTGTTCCATGATTTAGGTCACTCTGTTGCTAATATAAGAAAAGAAAGGAGTTTGGGGTTTTCCATGGTAAAGCACAAATGGAAAAATATGTACTTTTTTATTTTTCAGGAAGAGAATCAATATAAACAAAGAGGTACTGAGGAGTTCTGAAGAGGTAGGCAGCTGTCTTGAGTTTAAAGCTTCCTTTTATTGAAGCTTGTAATATATTATACAGCATCATGCTCTATACTTCAGAAAACTTGGTATCAAGAAACTTGTGTTGATAATAGCTTTCATTATAAAGAACTGAGAGAGACAAGGGCAGAAATGTGTTTTAGCATTCACAGAAACGGGACCCACAGTTACTTGGTGAGGAGAAGTGGCAGGAAGCAAGAGTAATCAATGATGGCAGGAAGCTACCTATTGCAAGGTGGTAGTTTTTGCAGTTCTTATTTGTTTTCTTAAAGTTTCGTTACTTTTTGCCAATCTGTTGGCAGATGATACATCATCAAAGGCCAACTGATATGTAAAAACGTTCACAGAATTGCTGTCAGGCTCAGAAAAAGGCAGTTTCAGGATTTGGAACGCAATTGCTATCTGGGTCACTGGGGATCTATAGCATGCTTTCTGTGTGAACTAGCTCAGTAGATGAAGTCTTTGAAGACAGCGGCAAAGATCTGAGAGGAAAGCTTATTCAAAATAAACTTAATTTTTGGCATGTCAAACTTAGAAAAATAGCACAGGTTACTCTGTTGTCTTGAAAGTTGCATAATTTTATATTTGCTATATCCTTCTGTAATGAATGGGGATTTGAGGCACAATGTGACAGAGCAGATGAGTCCTCTGTATTACTCCTGGTAATGCTTTTTCATAGATCTGTTCCTAGATCTATGCAATCTGGTGTGCTGTCGGAGCACCCAGATACCATGATCAAGGATTTCCATTGCACCGTAGGGATTAATGTACTCTTGAATAATGTTTCAGTAGGATGAAACTACCAGATCTAGCTCCTCCTACCTAATCCTAGCTTGCCAGAGGTATTCCAGCACACCTCATGTGTGCTTCTAAACTGTCATCTTCCACACACGTCTACAAGAAGCTGTATACAGCAGGCTACAAAGCAGCTATTGCATTTCTTGCTTTGCTTTTCTGGTACTAGTTGCTGTAGAGAAGACATGAGGTTTGAAAGCAATTTTCATGCTAGCACATGCTTGAGGGGAAGATGTGAGTGTGCACAGCTTAGAAATCAGCAATATGGAAATGTATTTGCTGAAGCAACCTGTGCTAGAGAATTTAAGGTTAGAAAGCTCAAAGAGAATGAATTAATCTTTAGGAGTGCCCTCTGTCCCTAAGCCAGGTGTTTAGTAGGGGAGATTTCACACAAACTGTAACTCATCTTTTCAATTGGAATAGGCACTCCAGATCCATCCAGCAGAGCTGGGTCCCTGGGAAAGGGCAGTCCTTCCAAACCACATCTGAGGCTGCAGCACAGATAGAGCATACGTTTGTACAGCCCCACCGCATCTCCCTTTCACATCTACAGAAGAGACAGTCTGTACAGAGGGCCACCTTTGGTGAATGTGTTGCCCTGTCATTTTGAGAGGGACATAATTTGGGAAGGGATGATCCTTAGACCTTCCATATGAGGGAGCACACATACACTGTAGTGTGAGCAGGCTCTTGTGACTAGGAGATAAACATCAACAGGCATAGTCCAGTGTGTGGAGAGGACAATTCTCGGGCAGAACACAGGACTAATGTGTGGCACCAGCAGTTCTGTCAAGTAAAAAAACTGTATCGTATGCTATGAATTTCACGAGCAGTTGTCAGCTGTCTTTAGATGATGTGAAGAAAATCTCCTTTTCCCATTTAAGTTGGACCAGCTGCTGTAACTTTCCAAATGATTCTGCTTGCCCTCTGACTGTAAGCATATTATGCGTTCTTGTAAACAAAATACTGACAGGTCTGCGGTTTACAGTACATGTGTGGCATGACCCTGGTGATGTGTGCTTTTGTCTGATGTAGCTCCTGGGAGCTATCCTGTGTGAACTGCTGGGATTGACAGGGCTAGGGGGTGATGTGCTTCCCTGTCTGTGCATGCTTAAGCCCCCCGAGGTTCACCAAGTGCAGGCATGAATCCTCTCAGCTTCCCATGCTATCCTTATTCTTTCCCCCTCAATTTCTTGTCCTTCTTTCTCTTCCCTGAGGTTGTGATTATGCTTCATCATGTGGGCTCTAAGAGAGTCTCCACTGACTGAAAGACATAAGTCAGACTTCAGGACACAATTGTTACCCTTTACAATGCGGAAATGAGACAGTTGAAGGAGATGGGTTACGGGGTCAGATCCTTCTGTTGGACTTTCCACGTGACCCTTCTCGCTTCAGCATTCTGCATTTACTGTTGATAGCACCAGGTACCTAAGACAGTGCAGTCCTACCAGTGGAAGAGGCAAGAGGTGGGCTTTCGTTGAGATTACATGGAAATAAATTGTGGCTTTTGGTAGGTTAGAGAGCAAAAAAAAAATCTTGGCCCTATACCTTCTGATTTTCCTTGCCCTGTTTTGAAAAATTTGATGGTTTTGGTGTTGGTCTTATCTGAACTACTGGCAGCTATAGCAGGTTAACCTGCAAATGGAGGCCAAATAGCTGTGGTAGGGAACGTTTTTTTTTTTGTGTTGAATATGATGCAGTGGTTATACGTATGAGTGCGAGGCACATATTGAACCATGTGCATTAGGAGGTCATGAAGCAGCAAAATACAGAGAATCTCAGAAACACTTCAACATGTCCCCAGCATACTCTCATCAAAATGCATTATTGACATGACCACTGCACCCCAAAAGCACTCTAAGGTCGATAGAGTTTTGTTCGATTAATGAGTGCTTAAGCGTGTATAACTGAGTGTTTGCTTGAACACTTTTACTAAACACAGTGTAGTTATAGCCAGAGAAATTGGAGCACTGACCCATTATCATGCAGTTTATTTTGGAGGACAGAGTTGAATTTAGGTGTTTGGGTTTGGATTTTTTTTTAGTTTCTAGATGGTCATTAATAGTTCATCTGCCTCTTCTGAAATGTTTTCTTCTGGTCGACATACTTTTATTTCTTTATTTCTCATCAGTCTTTTAGGTGTATTCGGTGATTGAGCTTTCCTACTGGAGTGTACACATAGCTTTCAGGTTTCATGTTGTTTTAGTTGCAGGTCCGAGCAACCCTTTCATTAGTCAAACTGATTTTACTTTCAGAATCATCAGCGTTTCTGTTCTCATCGACTGCAAGTGTTATCGAGTGCAAGGTCATGCAAGATGAAGTATATCTTTTCATCCCATTTCCTTAATAAAGCATAGGATTTGCATCAGGTGGTGAGCCCCAAATTATCATAGGATGCTCTACTGAAACATCTAGCTGGATTTGCCAAGTGTATTAAAATTAGCAGCTGAAGTACACCACAATCAAGTGAAGATTATGCTTGTTCTTTACAGGTTTTTCTTTGTGTTTTCTGTGATTTGAAAGTAACTACGAGGATCTGGAATCGTGGAGATATTCAGGCTGTAGGGGATATCAGGAGTGCTATAGTCCAACCTGCTTAAAGGAGGGTTGACACTGAATTCAGACCTGGGAGCTCTTTCCTGTCAGGCCATGAAAGCCTCCAAGAATGGAGAACCTCTCTGGACAACCTGTTCCAATGATTGTTGATCATCAGAGAGAAAAAAAAATTCCTCATGTCCAGTCAGATCCTTCCATGCAATTTCTGACTGTTGCCCTTCGTTAGCCTGGCATGCATCTCGACAAAGAACTTGGCTCTGTCTTCTTGATAAACTTACGGGTATTGGAAGGCTGTTGTTAGGTTCCCCAAAGCTTTTCCTTTGCAAGGTTAAACAAGGCTTGTTTATTTCTGTGGGTCCAAAACTGAATGCAGTTTCCAGATGCCGTCCAGCAAGTGCTAAGTGAGAGGGATTAATTACTTCTCTTGTTCCGCTTGCTACACTTCTGCTGATGCAGTGCGGAATGTTGTTAGCCTTCATAGCTTCCAGGGTGTGCTCCTGACAAGTTTGGCTTATTGCTCACCAGGACTCCCTGATGTTTTCAGCAGAGTTCCTGCCCTGCCAGTCAGTCTTTTGCAGGTGCTGCTGGGAGGGTCAGATGCATAATTTCCTATTTGTCCCTGTTGAATTTCGTGAGGTACTTGTTGGCCGTTATCTCTTTCTAGGTCCCTTGGTACATGTTGACTGCATCCTCAGCTCATTACCATCTACAGACTTTGAGGGTGCGTTTTATACCCACCTCAAGTCACTGACTTGGACTTTTACATAACTATGGGGTTTGTCAGCTGCTAATGTTTCTCTTGAAACTTCTGCATTTCCTTTTGGGTAGACTGTTTTCATCTAATGCGTGTAAATGAGAAGAAAGTAGAATTATATCCTCTGCTGATGATTTGGGGCTGTTTTATGAATCTGATGTATACAGTTGGCTCAGTCAGTTGAAAGAGATACTAGTGCATAGCATGGACTTTTGGTTATGAAATTTGGCAAGGCACCAAATTTATTTATTATTAATGACTTTATATGGGCAAGGCTCCCAAATGAAACTGATTGGAACATTCTCATATAACTTATTTTCTATGAGGTTGCAAATCTGATTAATAATTTCTCATGCTAATGTGAGCTAAACTAGAAAAAGGTCAATGATGTCAAGATATTTGAAAACAGAAGCTGTTTTGCTGGAATGAATAAAGAGGTGCTTGCCCCCGCCGATTATTATAGACACTAATGGAATTATAAAAAGTTTTTTCAGGTCATTGTGAAAAATATTTTTTCCTCTCTTCTGAGGCCTTTCCTTAAGTGACTGAACAGGAGAAATGAGCAGTTTTATGTTGGGTAAATGCAGGACATCAGTAGAGTATGTGTTTGGAATAATAAAAACTGATAATAATGTGAATTATACCTTGTGATAAATATCACAGGAGCTTATTTCATTGTTTGTGAGAGCAAGGGAGAAAATTTACTCTCACTGGGCTGAAGGATAGATTTTTCTTTGGATTATGGACCACTGATGTTGACCAAATCCTCCAATTAAGTTGACTGGAATAGAGACCCAGCAAAACATTTGTAAGATACTGCATAGTTTTGGTGCAGTGTTGGGCAAAAGCATCTGTCACGGCTGTTTGCCTTTTAATTAGTTGTCACGTTCCTTTTCTTTATTTTCCTAAGCACAGTATAGAAAACCTGTCCCTCTACAATTTTGTATCCTGTATTCTTCAATGTTTCATGGAACAGATTGTCTCAGAAATACTTATGTGGATTTGGTTCCCCCCAGTCCAGTTGGCTCAATATCAGAGGTGCTGAATGAATCTGAGTATTTTTGGGGAAAAAAACCCAACAGTTTTAACTGTCCCATTTTTAGTCTTGGTGTCAATAAAAATATTTCCATCATCCTAGAAAGGTTTCCATGGTGCTAAGTTGTTTTCCAATTATTCCCTACAGGAATCCGGCCACTTGCTGTGAAGGGAGAACTTGTGGGTCTGTGTTGGTGGTGTTTCTGTTGGAGACACAGCTGGTGGGCAGCAAGTTCATCTCTAACAACTGTCCTTTAGCTGGATCCTGGAGCACTTCATCCTGTGCTGAGCTGTAGAAAGGCAGTAATGATTCAAAGTGGCAATGGCTGAATCACTAATATGTTCAGTACTGCTATTTACCTCAATGGCATCCATGTATGCAGAAGAGTTATATTATTATGGGGGCAATCTTGATTCAATTGTTCTACTTTATCCTGTGATCTGATTTGACAAATCCTTCTCTGTTTTAAATTCTTGTTATGGCATCTGTGGAATTGTACTTAATTAAAATTAGTAGGAATCTGTATTCATTTTAATCTGCAATCACTTTTCTAAAAACTAATGTCATTTATTTTTGTTTTGTGATTATTTTTTTTTTTTGATCATTCACTTTAGGAAAGTAAAGTTTAATAAAAAAATATATATGAAAGAAAATAGTAGCTTGCTGGGTACTCTTGTTTTATTGCTGCAATATGGATTTCCCAAAAAATTAAATTAAAAAATTCCCATCCTGCATGTACAGGACTACACTTAGGCTATGTTGACCTGCATACTTCCAGTCATACTTTCTCTGTATGTGTCTTTACACACAGGCCTTCTTCCAAGGGGTTAGAGGATCTTTTCCTATAAGTGAAAGATAAACATTGCAAATGTCTTTCTTTAAGCACTAGTATGAGATTTGGCAGCTTTTGCGGAAGAAAAGTATTTTCAGTAAAGAATAGTGACCAGCATCTTATCGAATAATGTCACTGAATGCATCAGTATTTTTCCTTTGTGATTAGTGAGTAACACACACTGACGTTTGAATTACTAGTTTGTAGGTTATATTATGCCACTTCGAGTTTATACAGGCATATCTATCTTAAGGTTAAAACCTTCAGGGCATTAAATGTCATGTTTGAAGAAGGTACTTCTTTGTTTTCCTGTGATTTTTTTTTTTTCACTCTGCCAAATTAAGGGGGTGNTTTCCCCCCCCCCCCCAGCTAATTCCACTCACTAACCACCACTAAGAATTACATGAGACAAATCCTGCACCTAATCCATTAGGTTAAAAAAAGATGATTCATGCTACAGGGTTACTGGAATATTCTTCCTCTGTCCAAGTATATTGACTGTTAAGGGGTAGGTTTGACAAATCATTAAAATCTCTGTAAGAAATGGTCTCATTTTGTAAAGGAGGTGATGCTGAATGATTTATTTTTTTCTGTTTACATAATGAAGACTTGATTGTAAAGTTCATGAGGGGGAAGTGCATGTTGTTTATTTATCACCTAATAGGCACTTGCCCATTTTTCTTGAGGGTGTATAGTATAATGTGGATACTTAAGATAGTCTATTTAAAATATAGTATTATGCAGATTTTGATGTTTCCCTTCTGTATTTTTTTCCCAGTATTCTATAACAAAGTGTGAATTTTTAATAATTTTTTTTTCATTCCCTCAACTCTGATGCAAGGTAGAATGATACAGGCAGTCATTTAAAAAAAGTGAAAGAGCAGCTTTACAGGTTTAGTATTAGCTAGTGAGTAAACTGAGATGAAAAAACTAATCTTATAATGGCCTCTCAAATGCCTAAGCAAAGGTGTTCTATTTTGTAGGCTTCAGAAGCTCTATTACAAGTATTTACATGCTCATTTAAATCTCTCTCACTTGCAAATTTGTCTTTATTTGATATATAAGTTTTATTTAAGATTTTTGGTCTTGTAATATTAATAATTTATCTCACTTATCTAAGATTATAGAAGATGATATTTAAAATAAATGAATCCTGAATAAGTGAAGCTCTGCAGACTGCAGCATTTTGTCGTGTCAGCTGCATATCTCCCTTGCTCCAGGAAGGTGAATTTCTCAGCTTCCATCTTCCATAGTAACCAGAGTGCTGAGAACCAGACTGGTTGATGCAACAAAATAGCAGCAAATAAAAATGCAAAGTTGCTATGGCAATTGTAATTGTCATAGCTTTGCTAGCAGGTGTCAATTTTGAATTTTATTGAAACTCAATATTTATGCCAATGTACCAGTACAGAAAGGCATGGGAAATACAATAAACCAGAATTGCCATTACCGAATTGTATTCTGCGAGTTCTCATGTTCTGTCTTGGGTGGTGAAACATTCTGATTTTAATATGTAAGGTGAATGATGAAGGCATCTAATGGTGAAAAATCATCATGCAGCTCCTTAAAAATGAGTACTTTACAGCAGTACATGATATGCACTTAAAAATATTCCAGCGTTTTGTTTTTTTTTTAATGACATATATATACCACACAGTATTAAAGAAATACAGGGTGGGGGGGAAATCCCATCTAAATTTCATAGCTGCTTTCATGTCTAAGTTTCATAGCTCTTGCTTAGGTAACCCATAAAAAATATTTAAAGGGGAATGCTTGTTTTCTTTCTATTTGATATGTCTTACTAGGTGCACTTGAAGTTTGCAGCTTTATGGATTAGCCTGATGGCATTCTTGTGTAGTTCTTACAAGTGTGATCATTCCAGGAAGGTGTTTATTGATTATGCAGTAGTAATCACGAAGGATACAGCCTATAACGATCTGTGTTATGTTATTGATTTTGCAGGACCTTAATTTCATCAATATTTGGTTTGTGTCAACACTTGTGGAATGAATATCATGCTTACTCAGTTTCTTTATGCATCTACTCTGAGTTCTTGGTTGGAAATGTAAACATGGTGGTATTACTCAGCTGTTGGTTGTAGAAGAGGATTGTTTTGTTTGTTGTTTTATTTATTTAAATAATTCATTAAATTGGTCCACTCATATACAACAGATCTTAAAACTGAAAAAGCTGAAATGTTAATTTACCTATGCAATAGTACATATTTTGAACTCTAAGGCTGCCCACATAATAAAATAATCCAAATCCAATAAAATAAAATAATTAGAAACACTAAAAGTTAGCATGTTTGTGAAATTTTCTTTACCTCCCTCTTTAACAAATGAACAAAACTGCCTTTCCTCTTGTTGTTTGCTTAAGATTTGTGTTTATATATGCATACACACACATACAAAATATAAAACCCTGAAATATATTGGTATAAAAGGAAAATAATTTTTCTGTTTCACTTAAACAAAATTGTTTTAAGTAAATAAATTCATTGAACACCTTTTTGTAAAAGCATCAGTGAAAATTCAGTGTTAATTCTATGTAAAGAAATGGTGCTAAGTCTATAAATATCTTTTGCTGGAAAGAAACCCTTGAATGTACGACTGAGAAAACCAGTCTATTTCTAAAGTAGTGTGTTTTTTTTTGTTTTTTTTTTAATTTACTTCTCTCTGCTACCAAAATCCCTTTTATAAGGGAAAGAGGCCTTGCTCTTATCTGTAAAATATATAACACTTTTTCCAGTATTTCAGCAGATGGTCAGCTTCTCCATAGTGTCTGATACAGTTTTATTATAACATGAAACTGGATGTTGGGTCTCTTTTGAACTAAATGAATAATTAGTCTCTGACCTACTAATTTACTTAGAACCTTGAAGTTTGCTCTGGATCATGTGCTAAATTGCCACAGGCAATCCCCTGTAGTTTTTCAGTCCGCTAGATTTCAAGCCTGCATTTAAAGCACACATCCTGATGGGTTTGATTCAATGCATTTAATTTTCTGTAATGCATTTATCACTGTCTTTTTATTTTATGAAGCTTGCAAAACCCCTCATCTTTAGAACAGTATTGATCTTTCTTCATGATCAGTAATCTCACAGGCTAAAATATTACAGGGAGTTTTCATCACAGAGATTACTCCAGGGTGGGATGAATGCTGGGAGGAAGGAGACTGAGCAGAGCTCTGCCAAGAAAAGAGGACAGTGTGGAAGGCATGGAGAAATAGGAACTGGGAAAGATAACTTTCAGAAAGCAGTGAATGAGCAGAAAGCAATGCGAGCAAAGATGAGATCTTTTTATTTGAGATCACAGTAGATTGTTGGTTTTACATCTTTCCTACGTTGCTGTTTTGTTCAGCTCTTAAAAGCAAACGTATCCAGTTGTTTCAAAAGGTGCAGCCTGGTCTTGATTTTGAACTGAGGAATCAAGATAGTGTGTGAAATGTTTTCTGAAGTACTTTTTTTTTTAATATTTTTTTTTTTCCCCCCAGAAAGGTGGGAAGGGGGGCCACCTGAAGACTGTAGTATGTGCTGGAATAATGCATATATCAACATGAATGAGCTTCTAGTAAATAATTTCCATTTTTTTCTTACCAACGTACAGATGCTTAATGACTCTGGCACTGTGGTCTGCGTGTGCCTATCACAGCATATGCTATTTAAGTAAGGAAGTGTTTCTCTGTATCTGAAATAATGCTTTATTTGAAGCAAATGTAAAAGAAAATGTTTGAAAAGCTCTCAGAGTTAGAATATAACTTTTTTTTTCCAGCAAAAGCTCACCAGAGTACCCTGATGGGTGACAAATCCCGCACTTAGGTAACAGTGTGTTCAAATCTTTTCTAATATCTAATCTGTTACAGTTTCTTTTGAATATGAAACAAGAGCTTGCTGGAGACATCTACATTGTGTTAAACTGTCTCCTGTAAAATGGCTAGCAGCCTTTTTCTGCGTAAAAGGCACTGCTTGTCCACCTCAAGATCTAGCCTTAGCTCTTTCATAATTGGGATTTTGTTGATGGCTTCTGTGGAAATTGGTTGACCAGAAATAGGGCAATGGGAATACTGTGGTGTCCTACTTTCCCAGACCCTGTTTTGCAGCTTTGTCCCTGGAAGTCAGTAATGTATTCTGTGCCACTGCAGAAATTTTTGCCAAAGCTATTCTCTTAAATATACATCTTAATGTTCAATTTTGCATTAAAATATTTTAAGGGAGTGCTAAGCTACAGAACTGTATTGTATAGATTATGTGGTGGTATTACCTGCACAGGATTCACTATTCATATACAAACGGAGCAAAAGTTGATTAGCTCTGGGCTCCAATTTATTTAATATTTAATTTTTTACAATATCTTTGCATTGCCTAAAAGGAGTTCTCTCTATGTCTCGATAGTTGAACACTGTTGAACAGCACCACTGACATATAGCAGTAAAATGTCAATACCTTCTTTTTCCAAAGTGCATTTCAAGGAGCAGTCCATACTTGCTTTAAAGTTAGAGTAATCATGCTGCCATTTTGCTTAAAGATCAACCTAAACAAGGGCAAGTTTTAGCTATCGCTGTAACCCAGGTCAGTCCTTATGTGCCCATGTTCTTTAGTGGTCATTTCATGGTCGTAGTTACATGGCAGTTTGCTTACTAGATGAAAGTTTTAACTCTCAGAGTGATTCTGGAGAGGGGTGGTACAACTTTTCACCTTGTGCTAAGTGCAAGAATGAAACTGTGTCAACTAGTTGTCAACTTTCAGGTGTTTTCTCTTTTCAGCCAGGTAGAATGGTTATATTTGTTACCCTGTGTCGGTTGGTCTCATCTGAATCTAACATTCTCTTTTCCAGAGAAATTTATTCTTACAGCTGGTTAGGTATTTGCTGAATTTCCTCAGACTTGTGAACTGTGTGAGGTTTGTTGCTTCTCAGTTCAGTTATAATGCGTTGAAAACAAAATATGTTGATTGTACTTGTAACTAATTAATAAAGACAAAGTTAAAATTGCACAAGGCGAAACATTTGCAGTGTTTTGTATTTTATTAGTATTCCTGTGTCATTTTAAGGAGGAAAAAATATTTTTCTGCATTTATTTTATGATATTATTTGAAATCAGAGGAGCATCATATAAATAGCACATAGACATTGCAATTACTGAGACTGAGATGTGGTGGGATGGCTCACATGACTGGAACACTGT
>VZSZ01005109.1:41005-64851 GCA_013398815.1 Ibidorhyncha struthersii | reverse complement strand
CTGACCCCTGAGGAACACCACTTGTTACTGACCTCCAGCTACACTCTGCACCACTGATCACAACCCTCTGAGCTCTACCTGTCAGCAACTGTTCAGTCCACCCCACTGTCCATTCATCTAGCCCACACTTCCTAAGCTTGCCTGTGAGGATGATGGGGGAGACAGTGTCGAAAGCCTTGCTGAGGTCAAGGTAGACAACATTCACTGCCTTCTCCTCATCCACCCATCCAGTCACGCCATCACAGAAGGCTATCAGATCTGTCAGACATAACTTTTGCGTCAATTATATCAAATATATATATACCAATAAAAAAGACACACATATATATATATATATAGAAAAAAGGGCTTGGTTTATAAGCTATTGTGCTGTGTTTCTGTTTAGCTCAGAAGAGTGGATCTCCTCTCCCACAAAGAAGCAACAGCAACTGCTGCAAATATCCCCTTCAGAACTTAATGGAACTCCACGAAAGAGAAAGGCATAGACTGATGAGACTTGCTGGAAATAGCTATGTATTGAAAATGTGAATACATGCAGTTAAAGGAAATATTCACGTTGTATTACCCATTGCTATGGAGATTTTTATACTGATAGAAGATATAAATGTATTTCAGTTAGTAGTAACAAAAATTTAAGTATTTAACATTGATAGCCTAATTTTTGTATAGTTAATTTTCATTTCTAAAAGCTTTCAGGGTTTTTATGTTCATGTGTGAAAAAAGTTTAAAATATATCCTTTTTTATTTATGAAAAAAATCAATCTTTTCAATAAAAATGCTTCAATACAAAGCACTGCTAATATCATCAATTGTAATAAGTAAGTCAACAGATTGCGCCATGAAATGAGATCTGAATTTAAACAGCATCCCAGGCTGTCTTGGGGAAGAGAACTTTCTGGAGTGCTCTTTTCGGATGGATGAGCTGTCGAGGTAATAGCAATTTAAAATGGAGGGTTGAAGCAGCAATATTCTGAGATCTAACCGCAGCCGTTTGTAGAGTCTGCAGACAGTTACCGACAAGCCAGTGGCTCAGGCTGTGTCCAAGGTGTTGACGTGGGAATTCATATCTCCTTCAGACAGTGCCAGTGGAAAAAACAAAGTAGTAACGTGTGAGTATGAAAAGTATAACAAGTTTACTGTTTTATGGATTGTGGGAGAGTGGTGAGGAGGGAGACTTCATGGGTGCGAATGAGATTTAATATTGTACCAATGCCAAATGCCTTTCAACATCTGCATTACCCCAACCCTCATAAAAGAACTTCGCTGCTTGAGCAGCTCAAAAATTGGTCCTTGACACCAAAAAATGTAACTCTGACAGAAGGATTTGAGTAGGAAATGGTAATGTCACAAAGGAAAAAGAAAAAGCCTTACAGCTGAACTGTGTGTGTGCATTTTAAGAGTTGGAAATGGAGACTTAAGCTGGAGGTAAAACAATCATGTTGGGAAACTGTAGATACCTGGACAGAATAAGGCTGTCTCCAGCTTTAAAAAAAAAAAAAGGTTCTGTTGGCTTTCATAAATACCTAAAGAACACTAAAGTTTTCCATGGTTTAAGGAACAGAGTCGTAAAATGCTATAGAGAAAATAGTCAACAGGTAAATGAGACAATTTAAAAAAAAAGGGGGGGGAGGGTCAAAAAAACACAAGGATTTTAGTAATGTACAGGACAGAAAGGGACCAGGCATGATTAAAGATACAATTTCAGCCAGGGTCAGAGTGAGCAGTTGGAAATAGGCTTGATTGGATGAAAAAGATGGGTCAAGAGTAGAAAGCTGAACTTGAGACGGTATAATTAACTGAAGCTCTGTAGATAAAGAGCATATCAGGAGAAGGTGTTCAAGGATGTGGATGTGTTGGTTCACACCAGCCTCAAAGAATTTCTGCTTTGGAGTGAAAGTTGGTATCAAATCTCCTGATTTATCCTCGCTCAGCAACCAGCATTTTATATACAGCTTTTCTGAAAAGGGACTTTAAACTTAAAAAGACATGATGACATCCTGCTGGAAGTTTCAGCATGCTGGTCACTGGTGTGCGTCTCTATGACATTTCTAATAAAATGAAATTTCTCCAAATTAAGGATGCAATGCATCCTCAAGTCTTAATGGTAGTCTAAATTATTTTAGACGTCAATTTGTCCTATTCTTAATGAAAATAAATATATTCAAGTATAACGTAACATCAGCCAAAGACTGCTAGCCCTGCTTCATGCCTTTTTCCTGTTGTTCTGAATTTAGACGTCAAGACCTGAACCAGGCAGCCATAATGGAGGGTTTGCCACATAAGAAACTGTCCCACCACACCAAGTTACTTGGTACTACTTCTTTTAACTTCATTTATTTTAATTCTGACATCTGCCTAGCCCCAACCTCCAGCCTCTGGATGACCCTGAATCCTATTCGATTAAATACCTACTCTAGCAGAAATGTTTCCTTTTGAAACTCGTCTCCTGCCTTCAGTGGTCCGTATAGGCACTCCCAGTGCCATGTGATGTCTCTCTCTGCTGGAAGAAGCAAACAGGAAATTAAGGCTGGTTTCCAGAGTTGTGCAATAGCTATCGGAGATTTCAGGAAATTTCACCAGGGAATTTTCAGGATTTCTCAGCAGTGATTGCAGGTTATTACAGTACAAGTTACTGCCTTGCATAGCTGGTTGGGGCAGCTGATTTGGTCCTGACAAAACATTCAGGCTCCAAAGGTAAGTGTTCTTTTTTTTTTTTTTTTTCCTTTACCTGTTCTGTACTCTGTAGCAGAGCAAACTAGGGCATGTATGTTGTCCTCACGGATTTCATGAGGGGCTGGTGGAGAGCCATGCAGGAAATGTGAGAGGACATCGTTCTTGGTGGGGCCTGGGCCAGCTCATGGGACCAAGGAGCTGGTTTCTGATGGAGGCTGGAAGCAGCTCCGGGCGGAGAAGGAAGGGCTGCTGCCTGCCGCTTCGCCGCAGGGAGACAGAGCAGCTGCTCAGCAGAGCTGGGCGGTGATGGGACATCAGGTACTGCAGCTGGTGGCACCAGCCAGGCACCAGCCAGAGCGGGGCTGGCTGGGAGTCCCCTTGGCAGGAGCAGCTGGGGACTGGGGCAGGACAGGGTTTGCTCCACAGAGGCAATACCTTTTGGGTGCAGGCAGAGCGACGGGTTTCTTTGCCTCAGTGAGTCAAAGGGAAGCAGAGCGCAGAGGGAGCTCTGCTAGCAGGGGCAATGGCAATGGAAGTAAGAGTGCCTCCTCTAGACCTCACCTTCTCCCTTTTTCCCCAACAGAGACTGCCAGAGACACTCACATGGTGCTGCTCTCTCCATGTGGGGCAGTGTCTGCAGTGGGCACTGCTGCACAAAGGTCTATCACTACCCTGTCTGGACGCTGAGTAGGAGCCCCATTGCTGTGCCAGGTGACCCCACTCTGCATGGTGGGCTCTGTGTACACCCCTCCCCCGCCCCCGCAGTTTTCCTGCTCAGAAGGTAGGTTAGGCCTTGTCCTTGGCCCAGCTTGTGGCTTTCATTGCTCCCCACCCCATCAGACCCCAATATCATCATGTTGTGTGCTGGGCTCATCAGTGAAGATGGAAATCAGAGCACTTGTCACTTCAAGGAGAGACAGGGAGCTGCACCTCTGCGATGTCAGATGCTGAGTTCTTCTGTAGGACAGGCAACCTCTGACAAAGAGTGTCAAGAGGAAACCTAATGCGAGTCCTGTGCCTGGGCTTGTGTCAGCAACTGTACTTCTCTTCCCAGTCTCCCTTCCTTCAGCAGAGGGGAAAATGTTAATGGCAAGGCTTTTTGTTTCTTTCACCCACCCGTAAAGGACCATAGCTCAACTCAGTGCTTAAGCCCTGCTTTCCCGAGGCTGGTGTGTACTTCTGTGCTCCCTGCTGTTCCCCCACAGCTGTGTCAACCACACACTTAATCCCACTGTCTGTGTCATTGATGAAGATACTGAACAGTACTGGTCCCAGTACAGACCCCTGAGGGGCACCACTTTTCACTGATCTCCATCTGGATGTTGAGCCACTGACCACTACCCTCTGGATGTGACCATCCAATCAATTCCTCATGCCCCAGCCTGTATTGATACCAGGGGCTGCCCTGACCCAGGTGCAGGAGCCTGCACTTGGCCTTATTTGACCTTGTGAGGTTCACACAGGCTCACTCCTCGAGCTTGTCAAGGTGCCTCTAGATGGCACAGGAAAGACATGGACCTGTTGTAGTGAGTCCAGAGGAGGGCCACAAAAATGATCCGAGTGCTGGAGCACCTCTCCTATGAGGACAGGCTGAGAGAGTTGGGGTCATTCAGCCTGGAGAAGAGAAGGCTCTGGGGAGACCTTATAGCGGCCTTCCAGTACCTAAAGGGGGCCTACAGGAGAGCTGGGGAGGGACTTTTTACAAGGGCATGTAGTGATAGGACGAGGGGTAACGGCTTCAAACTGGAAGAGGAGAGATTTAGATTAGATACAAGGAAGAAATTTTTCACTATGAGGGTGGTGAGGCACTGGAACAGGTTGGCCAGAGAGGTGGATGCCCCATTCCTGGAAACATTCAAGGTCAGGTTCAACGGGGCTCTGAGCAACCTGATCTAGTTGAAGATGTCCCGGCGCATTGTGGGAGGGTGGCACTAGATGACCTGTAAAGTCATGGAAAGTCAAGTCATGTGTTTTCTGACTCCTCAAGTATACTTCTCTTTTACTTTCTTTTTTTCCCATGTGACAGCAGCAAAGGAGTCGGCATTGTTTTTAAAGGTCTTTTTTTCATCTATTTTCCCAGCCCGTGGAACAGGGGTTCTTAATCAAAGGCTTTCATGATCATAGAATATGGCTGAGGTTGTGGTGGTGTCATTTTACGGACATTTAATAAAGCATTAGTAAGGAACGGTCATTAAAATGTTGTCTGCCTTCATGCATCAACACTTCCTCCCAATAAATTCTGCTCCCGAGTTTTCTTCATGTTTGGGAAACAAAGGCGGTTAAGATTGCATTTCATTAGCACACAGCAAGCATAATCGTTTCCACTGAGGCAACCATCACAGAACAGATCTGCAGTCAATTCCTTTTCACCTGCCAGGATGCAGTCTAGCATAGGAGAAGCCCAAATTAGTTTTAGTATTTTCTTTTTAAAAAGTCTGTTTGCTTATCCTCTAGCAATTAAAACATATTTTACTGATGGTAGCAGTAACAGTATCTTTCAGTATAAAGTAGCTATTAGCCTCCCTTTCTGCCTGTTGCTGGAAAGGGTGTATCCGGTGATCTTGACATTCCTGCCACACCAGATCATCTCCCCAGGCTTCAGCAACAGGGATCATTTCTGTTTCATAAAAAGTATAGAGGTGTGTATGCATACGCACACAAAGATATATATGTATATGCACACGTATAATTCCTCTACTATTCTGTATTTCCATAAACAGGCTCTTCCACACCCACTGAGGCTATGGAAACGCACAAAATTGCAACAGAGCGACAGTGTTGACCAGATGTACTTAACGCTGCACAAACACTCTGCCTCTGCCCGTGTTGCATGTCGCCTCTGCAATGAAATGGTTCCAAGGAACAGAGCAGTCTCAGCTTTGGCAAACAAAACTTACACATACATGTGTGCATGTAAACTAATTGAATGCAATTTTGTTCTGAACCAAACTATACATAAATCTAAGGAAAATTTTCAGATATTAGAGACGAACAGCAAGCACCTTCAATTTGCAAATATATTAATTCCACAGTTTTTACTGTATGTTTAATTATGTTAATGGTTTCTTACAACTCTCACTAGTTTTTATAGAACCAAGTATTTACAAGGGCTCTAAAGAAATCCCCACTCATAACTCTGTGTGTAATTATTTTATAGTACGCTAGCTGCTAACTGTCTGTGACTACAATATTTAGGCCCTGATTATACGCACCCAATCAAGCACACATGTAATTTGCAACAGAAATGGGCCACGCAGTATAGAGCTTCCTTCAGTTTGCCAAAATTGAAAATATTTTATGACACCAGAACTAGGTTTCCCAGTCTTACACAAGAATGAATTATGTAAGATTTATTATTATTATTTTTCATCTAATAACATAGTCCAAGAATTTTTACCTAAGCTGTGTAATATTCACTTTTTTTTTAGCAAAAGAATTTTACATTCTAGTTGCTTGAAGAACATTTAGTGGGCTCTTATTTCCTATTACCCAGTCCCTCTTTATCCCTCATCCTATAACTGGCAAATCAACTGAACCATATCATGCATGAAGTACACAAATTGTTGCATTCAAGCCTAATTTCTAGAACAGGACAATTACTTTATTTTCCCCCAATTATAAGTTTGGAGGAATGGTGAACCAATTAACTAACTGTGGGAACCTCTCACTCATGGTTTTTCACCAAAAAAAATGGTAGGTTAAAAAATTACTGAATAAAAAAACTGGATTATTCAATTAAAGTTGCTGCTACTTTGTTTAACAGAAGTCATCCCAAAAAACTAAAAGTTAACTTTCTCCAGCAAACAGCTAGTGAAAACAAGTATTTCATATTACACACAGCTCCTGGTTTTATCATGTTCTTATGGCTAGATCCAAAACATAGTAATGAAACGGCAGTATCACAAAATTAGTATTTAATTAAAGACTACCTCATAATAAACGGGCAAGGTGGACTGCCGTGCTCCTGCTTTGTCTTCCTTTTAAGAACCTGTCTTTTTAACTCTAAAGATCTTTTAGCACGTACCTGGGCGCACGTGTATAATATCGACCTAAATTAAGGACTGCTCTGAAGTCACAGATAGCAGGACCAGCTCTGCTCCAGCTGGAAGAGCCGGTTACGCAAGAAGATTCATGACAGTCTAAGGAATGCAGTGAAAAGAATTCTTCCCAAACAATAGAGAAGCCCATTCTGCAAGTTGCTCAAGAGCTTCTTTTCTTCAGTAGAGTCCTGGGGCAATTCTAGGACAGAGGATGTCTTGTGAAAAGTGAGAAGGGATGGTTAGAAGTCCTCATAATGTTAGGGATTTCTGGCAGAAGTAGTCATAAGAGTAGTTTTAGTAATGCATGCCAGAGCTAGCTCAGTGATGGGAGGAAATCAAAGCAGAGCTGCTGAAGTGGAAGCCCACTGAAGACTGGTACGCATGCAAGAAGCATAACATGCTGAAATTGAGCCTGCTTCTGTTGCAGCTGGGGGTTTCGCAGATGAATTGGCTACAGAGAGCTGCCTTCAGTATAGCAACTGTATCTGCCGTCATCCACGCCTGAACTGACCTGGAGGTCTGAAGGTATACAGAAAAGCTGTTTGAGTCAAACTGCTGCAACAGTGTGGTAAAAATGAGGATGGGTTAGATCAATTACTAAATAATGGTGTGTTGCTGTTGCAGTGTGTCGTTAGACAGACATGTGCAAGCTTGCAACTAATCATCTCCTTCATTGGCACTTTAACCACCGTTTTGAAGTTTGTAATTACATTCTGTGTGAAGAGCCTTCAGATGCCAAAGGCAGTTTATTGTCGTGCACAGCTTGAAGGGAAAAAAGTCTCTCTGAAAGTGGGTGGTCGGGCCAAGACTGACTTATCCAGCTGGACTCTGGCTGGAGATTTGATCTACCTGCAGAACTAAGCCCATCTGGGAGTCAGCATCAGAGCATCCAACCTGTATGAGATTTGACCATTCTCGTCCTCCTCCTCAGTCTGCAAACACCCTGAAGCCAGCAGGAGCGCTGGCGGAGGGCTGTACTTGTCTCACACTGCACAAAGCCAAAAGGGCCTTTACTTTTTCCTCTTAACTGTTACTGAGAGTAAGCTTGTGATGCCCGGAGAGTCTCTCTCTGCTCTACCAAACTTTGCTGCCCACGTGTGCAAAGATATTTCAGCTATTAATGAGAGCCCTCAGAGAAGTCTGAATGGGGAGTGTGTGGCAAGGAGGGGGGAAGTGTGGAAGCGGTGGAGAAGGCGTAAGGAATTTGGGTCTGAAGTTTTACATCTCACAAAAGGAGACCTGCCAGTTTGTTAGGCCTCTGTTGCTGGATGCTTCCAAGACTGAAGTGGCTTGGGGTTAGAGATGAAACAGCTATGGAGGCTACTGACAGATGACTTCAAGAGCTCTTAAGGGACTCAGCTCTGTGGTAGGAGTTCCCTACAATTAGATGCCGAAGGCAACAGAGAAGATGAACAGAAAACCAGAAACTGCTGCAGCTCCTGAAAATAAACTCCCAGGTAAGTATTTGAGACGTAACATGAAAGCTGAATGGAGAGATGGACAAATCTACCAACACTAGACAGAGTTACTGTGGTAGAATTATGGGCAACCTCGCCAGCAAGACTCCTGACACTGACTGGTAGGCACGGATTCAGGATTCTAGCGATTATATGTTGTAAAACCTCAATGTGGTTGATTTTCAACTTACTTATGCCAAACACCCTATTCCAAAAGACTTTTTATGGGCCAATTTTCCTTGCATTTGTGATCACGTAACTTCCCTGAATCACTGAAAGATCACGGAGACGGAATCAATTTTAAACAAGCTTGGTAGTGCAATAAGCCATTTTTCTTATGGGAAAGAAAACACTTTGATTTTTTTAAATTTCCTATCTTCCTCATGGAGTTTTTTGTGGCTCTCAGAGCCAGAGCCATCTAATCCCCAATTACTCAACCACCCACTGAATCACAGCGTGGGAACATGTTCTAGGCTATGCAAGTCCAAGTCATTTTTTTATGTTAATATTTCAGAAGTGTAAGCAGTATTTTCTAGAAAACTAAGTTAAGTGGGCTTGAAGAAAGATAAATATCTATGGATATATGCAGATATACTTCATGTGCTTTACATACAACGTCAGGTATTCTGGAGAAGAGTTGCTTCTTATACATTGGTACATGGTTCCTTAATCCCGTAAATACATTTGAAATGTTCATGTCGAATTTTTTTCCTGAAGTGCTCTACTTTCTCTTATCTTAGAATGGTAATATATATGACTTCTGGTGTTAAGAAAGATTGGAAACATTATTTTAGCCAAATGTGTTGAAGTGCAAATAACAAGTGAACTTTTGAACTCTTCTGCATTCTCTAAAGGTCTGGAGGGGTCTCTGCCAGGCTTGGAGAGAGATCAGAACATGGATGCTTTTGTTAGAATTTTGGCAAACAGAATTATCTGGAATTAACATGGTTTATTTAGTTTTGTTTATATTCCAACTTTTACACTCAGAATGCTCCTAAGGAACTTCAAACCTCGTTCATGCTTCATGATGTTGAATCAAACGGTATAGTTTCACACCTTTTTTTTTTTGCTTTTTCAGATGGATCTTCCTAATAGCAAAACCGTGTTTTCAAGTGATCTGTCAGAATTGTTTCATATTTTAGAAATATCCTTTTGCACTCAGCAAAGAAAACTATCATAGCCAAAAAACAAAGGATATTTGCAATGTATTTGTTTTGAGGTCTAACTTACCACTTCAAACTGGATTTCTCTTGAATAAGTGTTACCCAGTTTCTCTTCTGAAAGATTCCTGTATGTAAGAGTGTAATAGTGACCCTGTGTCAAATGCATGATAACATTATCAAAATAGAGGAATTTGGGGTCAAAGTGTTTGCTGGTTAGCTCTGTTGCCAAGACTGACTGTTCCAGATCCTTATAAAGACATGCTGACACATCTATGTAGTATGTCAAGGACCTGATGATATGGAACATTTTCCACAGCAGTACTTGAAATGTGAGCCTTCCCTTTGTTGAAAAACTCTCCTGCATGTGCAGAGACTGCATGTAAGAAATAATAATCAAAAATATGCCATCTTCAGAGGGGCTAGGATAAGAACTGGAAAGAAAGATGGGCTCTTTTTCCTGACCTGGCAAAGCAGAAAACAGTTCAGTGTTCTGCATTAAAATGCAATTTTGCAAAACATTTACAATACAGTTAAAACTTTGGAAATCAGCTAGTTTATTAATTGTTACCTTGTTCTTTTGTTCTCAGCTTCCAGAATGTTTCTGAATTTCAAAATCACAGTTATCGCTTTTAAGTCTGCTCTGTCTTTGGAACCTATTTTCCATATTTTGCATGCATGCTGACTGTATATCTCCCTTCGCTCCTTCCAGCAGTGCTCCTGATTCCTGGGAAAGAAAGAAATTTGTGAGGACATTCCTCAGGTTTTAGGCAATGCCCATTATTGCTCTTGGAACACTTTGACAAAGTAACTACACAAAGAGAAAGATACAGAAGTAGTCAAATCCCATTAAAATTCACTTAGGTGAAAAATAAATAATGCCACCTCAGAAGCCATAACATCTAGGGCTTTCATCTGCATAATTTCCTCTGTCAGCTTACCTTTTGAAAAAGTTTTCTAATCCTCTGCATATATATATTTACTAAAGACTGAAAAAGATTTGTGAATGGTAAATGTAAATTTCCTCTCAAAAGAAAAAAGGAAAACCGGAATCTTTAGGATGAAAAAGAACTATCAGATTATCTCTGCCAAAGGGTCTGGAAGGCTTTGAAGGTGAAGTGCTGGGTGTCACTTCACACAATTAATTTTTTCTTTCCTAAATTTCAGGTTAAGTGTGCTGGTATAAATGCCTCCAGGATGGAAATTAAAGATGATTAAATAGGATTCGTTCCTGTAGGCAGTGATGCTGTAGATTTCTGTGGGAGCTGCTGGCTATTCTGCACTACTGAAAATCAAACCATTGGACTTCCACCCTCAGAACACAATCTGGTGGCTTTCTTTCAGTACCCATTTGTGTACATGATGGTGATGACAAATAGACTTGATCTGTTATAGCCGCAAAATCTTGTTCTTTTGGACAATCTAAGTGTCATTTAGTAACATGCACTTGAAGTTAAGGTTTTAAAACCCTTTTTGTTTATTTAAAATAGCAGAAAAAGAACCAAGGTTCTAACAATTATTAGAGAACAGCTGTGGGTGGGTCTTGTCTTTTTCAACAGTCTGGTCCTCTACTACACTGGATAAATGGCTTGACCAGAAGTAGATGCCATCATTCGTTTATGTGTGTACAATTCTGAATGTTCCAAAAGTCTGTATTTTCAGCAGCAGCAGGTCCATGCAGCCACATCAGATGCTAACACCTTAAAGCACAGATGCAGGGGGACAGAATTCAGGCTTCCCATCTGAAATGGCTCCCACGATCTACCAGCCAAGACATACTCTGTACAAACTGATTCCCTGTATTGTACAATCAAAAGCACTGTCTGGTAGGAAAAGCAAATAAAAATGTTTTTTGTTGGTATTTTGCCTTGTTTCACAGGACCTGCCCACTTTTCTCAATACTCCGCAGACCAGTCTGCTAGTGGTTTAAGAACCACAAACGGATATATTGTGCGTTATCAACAATCTCAGCTACAGCACCAACTGCACATGCACCAAGCAACTTTGTACTTACTGCTCTTGCTCGTTTTCACAGACAGCGCGTGCTTCGCACAGAGTGTAGAACCTGCAGAGGCCTCTTGCCCTCAAGAGGCCCAAGCCAACCTTGTCCTTAAGAGCAGTGAGGTTTTGTTGTCAGTGTAATATCTTTTATAACCACTTTTTTGCCAATTGCAAAACAGGACCAGACCCTAGAGACAGTCTGTAGAAAAGGATTGTTTTGTTTCCACCCCTGGGTGTGTGTCCAACCTATGTTGCAATGTTTGGCTGTGGACTTTTTTGGGCTTTTTCCCCCCTTTTTTTTTTTTGTTAACTGCCTAAAAACAAAAGAGTGTATCCATACAAAGGATCTAGGCTTGAATTTTAAGCTGAGCTCCTCACACTTAGAATCACTAAAGCCTGGAAGCAATTATGAAGCCAGAACACTTACCCGTCTCAGAAGAGTTTTGCAAGTCACCAAGAAATGAGTCAGGCATGAAGTGCTGTCTATACATTCAGGGGGCAGCTGAAATATAAATACCCAGTTACTACAGACTGAATTGAGAGAAAAGAAGGGAAAGTGGCGTTTACTCTAAGTTACAGTAAGTACCTATTCTGTAAGTTTCACACCAATAACTCAACCCAGATAAATGACCTGTACCAGAGAAAGCTTACATGCAAGGAGAATGGAATAAAGTAATTGTAAAGAAAGGCTGAACTGTAAGATAGAAGACTGAAGAATTCTGATTCCATAATTGGATAGAGCAGTTAAAGTCTTTGTTGTCTTTTAATATGCCACATAGCAAATAGTGCTGTAAGATAACCTGCGTTGCCAACTCCAGAACAGCAACTCCAGAGGACTGCTGAAAGTTAGAAGCAGTTGGATAAAGACAGTAAGTGTCTGCAAAGCTCTAGCAAGAAAAAAAAATCAGGAGACTGGCTTAAAAGACATGAGATTTAACAAGTATACAATTCTTTGTACTTGCCTTTTTGTTTCTCAGCCTGTAGGATGGTTTTGGGTCAGGTTTTCAAATTACTCTCTGCAAAGGAATGCCAGAACTAACTTTTTCTTGCAATACAATCTGAAGTGCTCAAATCACGCTGGAATTCCAGGAACTGGAGCTTGAATGAAAAAGCAAAATGTATGAGATGCTGCAATACTAAAAAAAAATGTAAAGACAAATGAAGCACAGTAGTTGCAGAGATTATTTTTTCTGCCTCATTTTTTTTGAAGACTGATATAACAAAATACATGCCATAATATAAGAACAATAAGACATTCCTCCTCCATCAGGGTTTCACTCTTTTAACTTGTTAAGCCTGTTTTGCTGATCAGACCTCTCTAGGAATAAAGGTCTTGGGAGCATTCCCACTTTTTCAGGGCAAAAAGGACAACTCATGCATGAGGCAGTGAAGTTTTGGCTGTCTCAGGATACAGTCAGTGAACTGGCTCTTCTGAGTTATCTAAAACTAATCTAAACTTCTTCAGTTATACACAGTCAATGTTTCTAGACATTTGGCTTGCTTTATATGCTCTGGATACAGATGTCGTCTTCTGTGAAAGAGAACTGTCCCCATAATTCTTGCTAATCTTCTACAGTATACTATTTGCAGTGAAATTACAGTGTGTAATAATTTGCAGTAAATTCCTTGACCTCCCATTAGCAAACAACCTAATGTACTTCAGACAATTTATTTTCCCCTAGTGCAGTTTAAAAATATGTCTAGAGCTACAGCTTCTGTGGTGTTATTTCTTTATTAATGACAAACTTCAGGGAAGTAGTAGGAATGAGCTGGTGTGACTTATTAATTGAATGTTTGCCTTCAAGTGGCCTATTGTTGGTGACATTGGAAAACTGTCCAAACTGAATGTGTAGACTGACATGAAGTAAGGCAGCATCTCACAGCAGAGATTGTCCTGTTTCTCCACAATTAAATTTGAAAGGATAGAAACGATAGCCAATATATTTCTAAACAGCAATGACAAATGTAAGATTTTAATTTCTTTTGGGAAGAGCTAAACAACAAAAAAGAAAAGACAAAACCTCCCTACTCCTTCTCCTCTGCTCCCTTCCCACTACCTCCCCCTCCATCCCAACTTCAGCTGGACTACAACACTTAGCGTGGGTGCTGTTATTACTGGAATATGGGGAATTTCATCTGGCACAGAGTTTAACCACTTCCCAAACTGCAATAGGCTATACCAGTTTATGCACGATAACCACATCTGTATCTAGAGATCTTTGTCTGTTTTCAACACTGTTAGTATAACTGAAGTGGCAAAACTCTCTGTAGAGACCAGACTTGGGCACAAAGCTTGTGACTGTATAATACTGAAGACAACGGAGCTCTGATTTTGTTCATCTTCTCCATCATCACTGCCAGGTACCTATAAAACAACAGGATTTCTTCCTTAATCATTTCTCATCCTAGAGCAGTAATGACTCCACTGCAGTGTTCTGTAAGTGGCTAAAAGGAATAAAAAAAAAAGCCTAACACCAACAGGGACAAAGAGTATTAACAATCCCCAACCGAGTTCATCCTAAAGTTTGGGTTTCATTTTAACTGTCATAAAAAAGTATGTTAAATAACATTCTAAGAGCCTGAAATTCTGTGCTCCTAAAAGTAAAAGCGAATGCTGTAAATAATGCCAGATGCCCTGAACTGAGTCCATGACTGAGTTCATTCTTGAACACATGCTGCTATACATAAATTCTTCATATCTTATGTTCTCTTAAGTAAATTCTGAAACCATGAGTTCATTTTACCACTACTGCATTCAGTCTTGTTGTTCAGTGAAAGTATTACAGTCATTTGATCCCCTGGTTTTCAATCCACCACACAGGAGACACACCAGCAACGTTCATAATTTTTAACTTCTCCATCAACCATCATTCCTGTAGATGTTGCTCTTCCAAAATGATATAAAAGACACACCCTCCTTTGGCAATGGATATTTCCTTTTAACAATAAAAGACAAATTAAAGAGGATACAAGTCTGCGGCTGATCAAGAACGCTCATCTGTACAGCCTGCAGCAGGAAGGGTGCTGAAGTGTAGGACGTGTCTGAAAGAATCAGAGGAAATGGTGTCACCATGAGGTTTTGATCTCAGGTGGGAAAAAGGAAATTCAAGACTGAGCTGGACTCATCTCATAAATAACTTACAGATACTACTGAAATCTCTGAGATCTTCTAAAATCTAAATATTTATCAATATCAATAAATACTTAGCTAAAGGATGTTATGATGCAGAATTAAAACTTCAGTGGTTAGATATGAGACAGTTTAAATATATATTTAAATATTCCTCACTTTCTACTGATTGTAATTAACTACAAGGCCTACAACTTGTTAGGAGGCATGTATTCAAACCTACCTACCCACCTCTCCCAGTACTGGGAAGAAACAATCAACAAGGCCATCGTATGTGGAAAACAATTCTGTACTTCTCCGTTCTCCATGGAATTTGCTAACCGAGCCGTGGCATTGCTTAAATCCAGCATGCCTGAACAAAAGAATATTTGGTTTTGTTTAATTAAGCTATTGATTCTTGACTGAGATTTTCAAGAGAAGATGACAGAGTGAGGCATACAATGTGTACAGATGGTATCCACTAATGTTATGCAGCAGAGGTTTGATGGAAACGAATCAATCTTGGGTTCTTAACCTCTAGTTTTCATGGAGATGCAGGCTTTTAACTGCCATCAAAATCGGTGAGAGTGAAGTACTTACCTACTTTAAGGATGTTGCCCTTGGCTCATTTAGATTGTTTAACTGATCAAACCAGAGCACTGCTATCACCAGTCTATTTAATTGCAGCCCTGGGAAATTCAACACAAATAGTTTGCGCAGTCTGATTAACACGCAATTAGGACACAATGCGAAACATTTCTTGAGAATAAATTCTTGAACAATCTCTAGAATAAACACAGTTAATTTTTTGTAGACTGTGACCAAAGTAAGACACAAACTTTCCTTTTTTCCAGTGCAATCTGCTCCTTGCTATATTTGTCTTTGCAACCTGCAGAAGGTATTCAGGGTTGAAAAGGGGAAAATTTACAGACAGCCTCTCCCAAGATACAGAGGGCCTGAGGAAGAACAAACACTTTCCCCTCAGCCCCAACTGATTGAAATTCATGTTAGTACAAGAAAGTACAATACAATGAGGCAGTTGTTCGAATAATGATGTTTCACAGGATTTGAACATATGATCTCAGCAAGATGCTGCCCATTCTTACACCACAGAGCTCCTGACCTCCTCTTTCCACACCTTCTTACCTCCAATGCCTTTTTGTGTCTTATCCCCAGTTACACTCTTGTGCAGCCTCTTACATTTTCTTCCTTCTTCTGTTTAAATTCTCATTTTCTAAAATTGCCACCTCCTTTGAAACTCTCGAATGATAATCAGAGAATCAAAAGCAACTGCAAAAAACGATCAGACAGTTTCCTTTGCATTTCACATTACCACAAAACAAGGTATGATTTGTCACAATACAATACCAGAGCTTACAGGTGTGCTGAGAAACAGGCAGCATATCATTTGCTGCCTGAGTCTGATTTGACTGTAAACACTTCTTGGTAGCAGCTACGTGTTTATTTTGATGAACTGGATTGTGATAACCTTACTAGTATATAGGAAGCCCTGCTCCTTTAGTAGGCCTGTGCACGTAAAAGTATTATCGCCTCATCCTGTATTTGTAGGAGGTCACCGGTGTCATTCTACATGAAAGCAACATTGGGTACTGCACAGGGGGAGGAAATTGCCTTGGGGAAGGGTGACAAGAGTGATCTGCTTAAAGGGACTCTCCACTCCCCTTCCTCCCCATAGTTTTGCATTTCTGGTGAGCAATCTCACTGCCTGCAGGCACCGGGGCCTGGAGCTGTCATTTCGCTTTGTTCACTAGAAGCTGCAGTCATACATTCTGAGTTGTAGTTTTTGAGATTAAGGACAGCTACATACTATCATTATGCTGCGAAAATATAAGATTGGAGAAGGCAGATGAAAAGAGATTTTGGTTTTATTTGGGGTTTTGCACCTTTCAGCTGCTGTAACCTTAATGAGAATTTACAGGACAAATAATGAGCAGCACCTTCTACCAGGGAGAAACCAGGGAGAAACTAGAGAAGCTGAAGAAATTTCCTCAGCATCCAAATGGGTGAATCAGAAAAATGAACTAGCCTATATAAATCCTCTTCTAAAAACACAGTGTGACTCCAGAGAGGCATGAAATATTTGCATCAACAGTCTTTACCTAATGAGGTCTCATTTAAAATATTCCTGGCATTTTTGTGTTTGCTTAGCTCACTTTGAGACACAAAATTTCTTTAAGAATGCTAAATCTTCTTTGCAGCATGCAAATTGAGCAGAAGTTAAATTTAACCTTGCTTTTTTTATTTAACCAAAATAGATAAGAATCAGAAGAAATGTACCGAAGACGACCGCTTCCTTAAAACTAGCAGTCATTTTTTTTTATTGGGACATAATTAGTCCAGGAGTTATTTTTTTCCGAGAAAGCAAGAACGATGGTGTGAATTACAGTATCAGTTCTTATCAACATCGAGAATTTCCGCCTCTTGTTTTGAGGAAGAGCTTCTTATTTTAATATTAAGTGGACTCACTGCATTATTAATCAATTTCTTGAAATAAACCAACCCCTATTATGCCTAAACTGAGGTTATAATATCTACATAGAAAGTTACACCTGTTGTGGTTAAACTTGTGTAACTTTCTTGCTTAGTTAAAACACTGGGAACTTCAGCAAGAGGGTGGAAAACTGAGGAACAAAGAAATAAAGCTTCAGAATCATGTAATTTTCTATCAGGAACAATGTAATTGTTTAAAAATCTGTTGACAACTTTGTCCCAAACACTGTAAAACCATGTGCCACTCCCTTTCTCTCCTTTCCAGCTCATCTCTAAAAAATCGTGAAAGCTGAAATCTGACACATTCAATCAGAGAGAGAAGCACAAGAAGAAGGGCAGTGCATGCCATGAAACTCTGGAAGCTGCCCTGTACTGGAGGTAAGAACTGCATAATAATTAATGCCCTCAATTTTATTCTTTATTCTGAAATATTGCATTACCATCACAGGTGAGATATCAAAACCTCATGAAGTTCAATGAGGCCAAGTGCAAGGTCCTGCACATGGGACAGGGCAATCCCAAAAACAAATGCAGGCTGGGCGGAAAATGTATTGAGAGCAGCCCTAAGGAGAGCGACTTACTTGGGGGTGTTGGTGGATGAGAAGCTCAACATGAGTCGGCAGTGTGCGCTCACAGCCCAGAAGGCCAACCGCATCCTGGGCTGCATCAAAAGAAGTGTGGCCAGCAGGTCGCAGGAGGTGATTCTGCCCCTCTATTCCTCTCTCATGAGACGCCACCTGGAGTACTGCATCGAGCTGTGGGCCTCCAACATAAAAGGGACACGGACCTGTTGTAGCAAGTCCAGAGGAAAGCTATGAAGACGATCAGAGGGCTGGAGCACCTCCTCTGTGAAGACAGGCTGAGAGAGTTGGGGTTGTTCAGCCTGGAGAAGAGAAGGCTCCGGGGTGACCTTATTGCAGCCTTCCAGTACCTAAAGGGGGGCTACAGGAAAGATGGGAGGGACTCTTTATCAGGGAGTGTAACAATAGGATGAGGGGTAATGGTTTTAAACTGCAAGAGGATAGATTTAGATTAGATATTAGGAAAAAATTCTTTACTGTGAGGTTGGTGAGGCACTTGAACAGGTTGCCCAGAGAAGTTGTGGATGCCCCATCCCTGGAAGTGTTCAAGGCCAGGCTGGATGGGGCTTTGAGCAACCTGGTCTAGTGGAAGGTGGGAGTTGGATCTAGATGATCTTTAAGGTCCTTTCCAATTCTAACCGTTCTATGAGTCTATGAAAACCAGAGTAACCAGTATGACTGTAACCAAACATGACAATTTTTGATTTCATAACAAGCAAGATTGGAAGAAACTCTTTACAGTAAGGGTAAACAATGCATACGGTGTCAGACTCAGTCTTTAAGTACACTTCAGCAATTTGCCCGCAGGTTTTTTGAAGGGTCTGTGTGCAGGTAGCTTTGTATGAACCAACTTTGTCCTACTGTATGCGCAGATTAGAGCAGCAGTAGCTGTGGACACAAAAAAAGAGTATTATGCACCTTCTCCATTGAAGTCACTTGGCAATTCCACTAAATCAAAGATAAGCAGACACAAAGGAAACCTCTTGCCCATACCTCCTCTACCCTCCCACCCCTAACCTGTCTGCCAGGAAATGCTGATCTCCTCTGATCTTTCCAGTGCTTCTTCCACCTTTGTGCACGTGTCAGCCAGCCTCAGGCTCTTCACCCAAAGATCTTGTGGAGGATTAAAATGTTTTCTTCTGATTGTCATCTTATATTCTGATGTCTTCTCTCTGCACATTCCACAAGCGTGGCATACTTGTGGTTTACAATGCTCCAACACTCAGGCAGATCATTCTTCCTAGTGGAGAATAACGTGTATTGATCTCTGCTGTCCTGCCTTGAAGCCTTGAGCAGGTTGTAATAGTGTACTCAGATAACTGTTCCCAGGGACTAGCTTTTGCCTATTTTGTTCTCTAGCCAAAACCATAACTATGACAATAAAGAACATCAGTTTTAATACAAAGACTTAATGCATGCCACAGCTGGGCAATGTTTGGGCTGTTTGTAATACACTGATTTGGCTTTCTGTTTAAATAAATAAACTTAGCACAAACGTTTTCCCTCAAAAAGGAAGTAACACCAAGCAAGAAAGGCTGGAGTTGCCAGGTTGCCCATGCACTGAAACATCCCCGAGCCTGCTCCTCCACGGAGTCCATATGGCACGACACCGTCAACACCTAGATAGGCAAATACAGCACCTCAACGAGGTAAAGAGGTGCCCTGAGCACTAGTCAGGACCACATTGGCTATTTCTCTGCATAATCCAAAGATGCTAGAGTGTATCTCTGCTACAGACCTTTTTTTGTGGAATTAACAAAATCTTCATAGCTGTGTCACTGCTATGGCCCTCCAAGGTGGCTCTCCAGTAAAAAGGAAACCAAAATCTCCTGCTCTCCCTCCTCTCCTTTCTTTACTTATTCACTTCTGACTAGGGCTTGGATTCTTTAAGTTAACATGTTTATAAATAGTAACTTTATTAACATCTGTTATCTACTTTTCATTCAGCCATTAATGTTCATTAAACATTCACAGCTAAATATGTGTCTGGCTAACTTTAGAGAGGTGATTACACACAAAAATTTCAAAACTGAAACCTGACTCCTGCAGTGAGGAATAATTTTCGAAAAGATATTGCAAAAAAAGATAATGATCTGATCTGAGAGGGAAGACATTTGAGGACACCAATCTTAGACTCGAATTAGAAATGTTAATGTTAATATTAATGTTAAGATTACTATGTAGTGACATATACACCAGGCCAAATGAATGGGACAGGGCTGTATCATGTCTCTGCAAAACAGTATTCAAACTCCTCTTTCCCCACGGAGTGCTTTTCCTGGTACATCCAAACCAGCATGCGTCATACAACTCAATCCAAGCCTTCCTCTGTTTGCTTGGAGTTTCCTACAGCTTCCTTTCAAACTTTTCTTTGTTCCCTAATGCCAGTCTCATCTCTCCAGAGGGACGCTGTGACCTGCTTTGACTCATTGACGGAGTTAATACAGCGCCAAATTTAGAGCCAGACTACACACAGCTGTAGGCTGGTTTCTCGTGTCTGATGGCCAGGTGAGGAGTACCTGAGAGATCTTCTGTGCCACAGACAATATTTCTAGACGAGAGAGCTTTTTTATTAAAGAGAAGCGTCAAGGAAGTACAAACAGCTTTCTAAAAACCTCTCACCTCAGGTTATTATGGTGATTTTTTGAGCCAGTGAACCTGATGAAAAGGAACCCAGAATTCACAAAGCAATTTATTGCTGAAATCTACAGGAAGAGCTGATACATAAGAGAGATAAACTGCAGGGAGAACACCATTGCCTCTCTATGCAGCACACTATTAAAGACAAATTTCACTTTTGGAGTTCTGCGGTAATACTCTGATAACGTTTTTGCTATTTATTCTGCCTGTCCATTCTGGGCACATTTCTCTCTCTGACAGACCCTTACACATGGCCCTAGTTGTTTCCCCATCATTATCCTGTTACAAAGTATGAAAGAGCGGTTCATCTTGGTGCTGAAAACAGAGCCAGACTGCTTAGTAAAGAAACAAGAACTTTAAAACAATTTAAAAGGATTTATGGAGTCACGTCTGTGATCTCCATCTCCCAAGAACGCTCGTACTGACCTCGCCAGTGATCGAAGCCCTCCTCAGTGCACTCACAGACTACACACTCCATTTGGAGGGAGGGGTGGACGGATGCTTTCCATGCACTGTAAGAATCATCTGCCTTGGGATTTCTGTGAATTTTAGGGATGAGAGGATATAGCACAGAAAAATAAAGTGTGACCATTGCTGTCTCCTTGAGAGCACTATTAACCTTCATACTTACACTCTGAAATAAAACTAGTTACACCCATAGAAAAAATGCAGCCATGAGCAGAGCTTGGATCACATGTCCAGTAAACACCTGAGCTGAAGATTCTCCTGGCAGAGCCCAGTTTCTGTTCTGGTTGTTGTTGAATCAGCTGATATCATAGGCCCAGTGTGAATATCAGAGGAGCTGAGGTCAACCCTATGCATCTGCCCAGATTCATCTATTTCTATTCAGCTCAATACTTCTCAGCACAAGTCATCCTCTGCTGTTACTCCTTACTGAGCCATCACACAGCCACGCATAAAACTCCCTGCAACAGCGCTTACATTCAAGTTCCCACAGAGCTCTGGTTTCAGCGAGGAGAAGCGAATGGTCCTGCAGGACTTTTTCATTGTTATCGTTTATTTTAAATGAAAGAAACTAAAAAATACACTGTGCTTTGCAGTGGAAGAAGTCTCACATACCCTTTTAAAGTAATGGCAGCAGAAGTCCTGTTTCATAATATTTACAAAGTAGTTGATCCAGTCAGTAAAGGGACAACTCATCTATATCAGAAAACAGGCGAAGAGACTTTCTTGCACTGTTCTTGAGTGAACAAACATTTTTCCAAGGACAGAGTCCTGAAGTTACAGGCAACTCCCGACATTATCTGCCATATCCATGGTGTAAGCGAATGGCTGTAATGACTCTCTTAACGGTGCCCCGAGTTGTGTTTGATCATGCAATCGAGTCTGCGGTTTGCAGGTTAGGAAGGTGCCCTCATGGCAAATCAGGTAACATCTGCTTTACCTCCCTTCACCAAGGTATAAGCTCAGTGTTCTGTGTATGGAAACATACTGCTGCTTCATGTTCATTTTGCTTAAATCAGCCTATTAATTTTTGTACTATGCAGTCATTCTCAAGATGGGCATGACCTCAGTCTTTCATTACTTAATGACTTTCCCTTTGTGGGACAACGTACAGCTCTTCCATGTTGCTCATCACTTTTGGAAAAAGACCAACGTCACAATTGCCTTGACTGGATGAGGAGGGGAAAAAGGAAGAGCAAGCCTTCTTCGTTGCTTTTTAGGGACTGAACTGCAGTCTTGCTTTCTTCAGGCTGGAGAAACTCCAAATGATTTCTGCTGGCACAAATAATGATGCCTGAATGGCATGCTCCTGCAAATGTAAACAGTGGCACAGCAAATTGTTTAACCTTTGCCTGAAGCATTTCTTCGACAGTGAGGTGCTACCCTCTCCAAAGCAGCTGCAGAACATTAGAAGGGTGCCGTTTTTTCAAGTGAAACGGCAACAGTAATAATCTCATATTTTCCCACTGCTACTTATCACCAGTGAAGTGTTCCTACGCATCTGTAACGGAACACATTTCTCTTGGGGGCAGAAAGCTTTAGTGTACGTTTCCAGTGAAACAATTACTAAAAAGCAGTCTGAAAGCGTAACTTTGACCTCAGCATGTAAAGCTTATTTCCCTGGCAGACCCGGAGGCCGAGTGAAGTTGTTGGGCGAGACTGACTGCAAGACTGGCAGATGAAACCTGCCTGTTTCAGCAGGTCAGGGCAGATGATGAGGTCCAGGTTCAGCTCAGGCAGGCTGCTGCCTACAGCAGAAGAAAGGTCCTAGCCCAAAGCTGCCTGCTTTGCCTGCACCTGGGACCTAGAAAGCCTGAGTGGCTGCTGTGGCCACCAGAGGCCTGGGAGCACATGGGCGGGGTTGGGACTGGTCAGTTTCGGCAGCAGCAGCAGACACAGCTCCTGAATCTCCCACCTGACCTCTTCTCCACCCAAGAGCATATCCAGAGAAGGGCAGTGAAGCTGGTGAAAGGTCTAGAGAACAAGTCTTATGAGAAGCAGCTGAGGGAACTGGGGTTGTTTAATCCAGAGAAAAGGAGGCTGAGGGGAGACCTTATCACTCTCTACAACTATCTGAAAGGAGGTGGTAGCCAGGTGGGGGTTGGTCTCTTCTCCCAAGTAACAAGTGATATGACAAGAGGAAATGGCTTCAAGTTGTGCCAGGAGAGATTGGATATTAGGAAAAATTTCTTCACAGGAAGGGTTATCAAACATTGGCACAGGCTGCCCAGGGAAGTGGTGGAATTGCCATTCCTGGAGGTATTTAAAAGATGAGTAGATGTGGTGCTGAGGGACATGTGGTTTTGTCAGTGATAGGTTAATGGTTGGACTTGATGATATTAAAGGTCCCTTCCAACCTAGACAATTCTGATTCTATGATTCTCCCTTCCCTTCTTTCCCTCTGGCGGGAGCAGCCTGCCCTGGCCCAGCCTTGACGCTTTGTTCAGTTTTGCCTGAATCCAAAACAACTGCTTCAAAAGAGTGGGAGCTGAGGAGGACAGCGGGGCCTCCCTGTGCTCTGGACCATGGTGGGACCTACCACAGTTGCCCTCACACGGGCAGGTCACCCACTCAACGTGCCCGAGTTAGATTTTAACACCTGAGTGACTCTGAATACCCACTGCTCTCTCTGCCCAGCAAACGGTTCTCCTGACGAATAATGGCCTACTGTGCATCGCTAGCAGAGGCAGCTGCCAGCAGCCCTCCCAGGCCCAAAGGTCGGAACGAGCTACCACGTTGGGCCATGCAAGGCAACGCCGACCATGTCATAGCAGCCGTGTCCGGTGGGACCGCAGGGCTGCCGCGTGGCAGCAAGCCCGCCATGGCCTCCCTCACACGCGCCACAAGTCCACTGGGCCTGTGCCAGCCCCACTTGCCCGCGGTTCGGGGGCTGCCCTCTGCACCGGGACCCCGGGCCCTGGGGGAAAGCACGGCCCCCTGCCTGCCCCGCTCTTCCCAGGGGCCCGACCCTCTCCCCGCATCAGCTTTCCANCAGTGGGAAAAACAGGCTGGGGGGCGCCCGCCAGCCAGCTCGGGCAGGGGATGGGGCGCGGGGGCAGCCGCCCGGGTGGGACCCCGCTCATGGCGGCCGGGCGCCATGTGGGGCTGGCGGCTGCCCCTCAGGCTGCGCGCAGCGCCGCTCCTCCTCGGCCGGGGGGCGAGAGCGGAGCGGGGGGCCGGCAGCGAGCGGGGCCGGGGCCGGGGCCGGG
>VZSZ01005109.1:0-40616 GCA_013398815.1 Ibidorhyncha struthersii | reverse complement strand
CGCAGGAACTGGTGCGCCTACATAGTGAACAAGAACGTGAGCTGCTCGGTGCTGGACGGGACGGAGAGCTACGTCCAGGCCCAGTACAAGTGCGCCTGGAACCAGTTCCCCTGCCAGCCCACCCCAGTGTAAGTAGCCGAGGAGGTGACCTCGGGAGGGGGAGCGCTTGGCCACCCTCTGCCAAGCCCCGCTGGAGAAGCGGTCGCTGCTGCTGCGCTCGGGCTGTTCCCGGCACCCCAAAAAGCCTACAGGGCCGGGGCAGGAGGGTGTGTACTGCCTTCTGGTCCCCAGCACGCCCCGAACAAAGCACTCCCTCTCGTTGCGAACAGAAGGCTGCCGGAGCTAATTAGAGCCAGATTGAGCGCGTTGGTCATCCGTACAGCCAGTCCGCTGCGCAGAGCTGAAAGGGAGCTGCGCTGGCGCGCCTCGTCACCCCGTGCTGGTGCGCCTCGTCACCCCACACTGGCACACCTTGTCACCCCGTGCTGGCGCACCTCGTCACCCTGCAGGGCGTGCAGGGAGGCGGTGAGCACGTGGGCAACTTTCCGTGGGCGGTGGGGGAGTACCAGCACCTGCTGGGAGTGCGCTTCCGCACCCTGGTCCAGATTTGCCGGGGTACGGTGGCGCTCAAAACCGGTTTTATGGTTTGCTGTGTGTTGCTGGATGGGTGCGTAACAGCGAGGGAGAGCCAGGAATGTCAGCCAGCACATTCGCAATCTGTGGGTCCCTGTGAGTTGTCCAGCAAGGAGAGCAGCCAGCGCAGAGATTTTTACAGGGGGTAGTACAAAGTTACTTGTTTGATTTTAAGATTCATGCGTTTGAGTGTGACCACATGGTAGTCTGTAGAGCGAGTGCCTACAGCACGGTGTGCTGTAGTAAGGCTGTGTGAGCCCGCAGGTACAGCAGGAATCGGGGAACAGCTGCATCTCACCTTCTGGCTAATCTCAGGCAAATCCCCTTTTGTCAATTTCCCCACTTGAAAAGCAGTAATATTTGCACACTTTTATTTGAAAGCTGTAGGTGATAGGCACTCCGTGAAACCATTTCATCTCCCCCAGAGTCAGCAGGAAGACATCCATAGGTTTTCACAGGATTAGGCTCAGAGTTGGACTGAGGTGATGGGTGAGGATTCTTTTACAACAAAGAATAACTAGTTCTTATTTTGACTTGAAACAGCGAGAATGAGGCTGGTACAGCTAGGTCCTGGGTTCTGCTGAAATAGACTGTGGACATCGATGACGCCGCCGCCCTGGGGCCTTTGAAAATAGGTGTTGGGTGTTTGGCATTCAAATGCACTGTTTTCTGTTTGTTTAGGTTGTTATTTTTGTTTAAAAAATAGCTTTTCTGTGTTGGAATATATAAACACTGGAATTTGAGGGAAATAACAAAGGCAGCAGATAGCTGAGTAACACCATCTTGTGTAATTTCCCTTGTTTCTCTTTGGAGTGTCAAACTGGCCATTTTGGACTTCTGACTGAGCTTATGGGCTGTGTAACGGGGTGTGCCCTCTGTTGTGCGGAATCTCTGTAGTGGAGCTACGAGGAGTGAGGAGGGGTTGAAACTGGGCTCTTTGAACACATAAATCACCAAGCATTAAGATAAGGAATTTCAGAGGCGGTGCATTAGGATTTTCTTGGACTATCTGCTAGCAGATAATGAATAAAGTGCAAAGGTATTGCTTCTAGCTCAGGAAATTCCTGAACCAAGAACTGCTTGAGCGGGTGAGATCTTTGGCAGGAGTCAGAAGGGGAAGCCCAGTTTGAGCAGGGGGCTGGACTGGATGACCTCCAGAAGTCCCAGCCCTTCCAGATTACTCTGTGGTTCTGTGTAATGGCATTGTCTGTCCTTGTGCTTCTTCTAAACGTCTGGAGTTCACTGCTGTCAGAGAGAGAATATAGGGCTAAACAGACATTTGGTCTTGCCTGCTGTGGCCAATCTCATGGGTTTTTTTTGTTCTTTTGAGAGTGGAATAAGATACTTATCATAAGCCTTTATTTCCTCAATTTGACTTTCTTTGGTGAACATAACTGTTATTTTCTTCATAACCCTAATGGCAACTGCAAAATAATTCCTTATTCTTAACATAAAATATTTTAAGTACCTATTACAGCACCAGCAGATTAACACTGAAGGCAGCTGGAATATCAAAATCCTGAAATATTATTGTGTTCAAAACTCTGCTTATAAGCTGTGACTTTTATTTTTCTGTCTGTTGCTGGTATACACATTCTTTTAGTGGCAGAGTAAGAAAGGAACTAATCCAAAACATTTGAAATACATGGTTCAAATCCTGCAAACCCCTGCAAACAGGAGTAACTTCATTCCTCTGAAAAGTATTGTTTAATTCAGTAGGAGTAGTGGTCTGAATAACAAAATGTGTTTATATATGTTTGTTAGCTAATGTTGACAAAAATAGGACAGGAAAGAGCTATAAAAGCAACAAAGGAATTACTGTGAGGGCTTTTCTGAAATTATTCTCTTTTTTCCTTTATACACTTACACAGAGAAGTTAAAAATGAACTAAATAGCAGATATTCATTGGAATGAACTACAGTCCCTGTGTAGTCTCCTCCTGATACCCGTGGTTCATCTAAGAGCTCATTCTGCTGCAGATAGTGGGGACAGTGAGATCCAAATCAAACAGAGTTTGTTAACTGTATCCTAGATGCATGGGGTTTATTAATACTTAAGTACTATTAGGGTGAGTTTTTTTATCAGTCAGTGGATTTACTAGTATTTTAAATTAGTTTAAGACGAGGTTTAAAGGGCCATTCTAGTGTTTATTTACAGTCTAGGTTATGCATAACAATTACTTAAATAGCTCACTGCATTTTATATGGGAGTGTTTCATTGCCCTAAACATACAGTGTACTCCTGAATTCCACATGTTCTTTACATACAAGAGGGTGTATTGCAGATATGGATTATAGTCAACACGGATTTTTTTTTTTAATTTATTTTTGGTTTAGAAATAGAAAGCTTTGGTGATTAAGCCTAAAAATCGTATGAATGCCTGAATCCTTTTTATCTACCCTTTAGGCCCATTAAAATACTCTTTGTCTAAAAAAAAAACCCCACTGTTGGAATGACCGCACTTCTAGGAGTCTTAACTGTAATTTCAGTTTGGTGACAGGGTTTATTTCCTGAAATGTTAAGTTGAAATTCAGGAAATTATTACACTTCATTGTTTAAGTGTTTTATAGGTGTTTGGGCTTGATAGTGCGTTTCCTCACTGAAAAGTTAGTGAATGCTTTGGCTGATTAAGGTGTCAAGGATAAATGTGAGTTGAAGTGTGGCTGCTTAAGAGATAGGAGGAGAGGGAGTAGAAAGAGAAAGCAGAAGGGCACTTTGAAGTATATTCCCTTTGAAGTGTGGGGGGCTCCGGATTTATTTTTCTTAAAACTGTGACTAGCAAAGGAGGGAGGAACTTTGTTATTAGTGGGTTATTGGACTGAAAGATACTTACACAAAAATATTAGTGTTTTTACCACTAAAAAGAATTTGTATGTTTTGAAATTTAATACTGCTTTATAAATAACTGACCCCTCCCTACTTCTGTTGTGAATTTCCTTTCCTAGCTTTCTTATGAATGGTTTAGTAACTTAATTAGCATTATTAGCTATTTGTAACTATTAGCGTTGTCTGATTTTAAAAGCAAAATGTGTTGCCCTTCTGGCTAGATCCTACATGCTTTTTTGGGCTGTGGCTTCTCTTGGACATGCTCTGGTCAGTGTAGCCACTTCAGGGTAGGATGTTGTTATGCCAATTGTTTGTTTTGCCTCTTGTGCTGTAGAATATGTTGGGACACCTGGCTGTACCACACCTGGCTGTACCATTGGTGCTCCAATTTATGGCCCAGCCTCTTTGGGCAAAGCCTCTTTCACTAGTAAGGTTTTAATTTTAAAGTTTGAAGTGAACTGAAGTAGAGGGATGTTTTCTGGCTTACTATCTTTGCTACAGAACTGGCAAATGGGACTTCCCCGTACAAGGTAGTAAATCAAATAGGAAAATACCTAGATTGGGAAGAACCTCTGGAGGTCATGTAATCCCCCTGTAGCCCCCAGCTGACAGCAGAGCCAGCTTCAAAGTTCAATCAGGTTGCTTAGAGACTTGAAGAAAGGATGTTTTATCAGATCCCCTAATTCAAGTACCAGCCCCCATTAATTCTGCTCATGTGAGTAAAGATGTTTGTGTGCTCAAGTGCGTAACAAGTCAGGTCACCTGTCCTTAGCTTGTGGGGAGTGGATTTCATGATTTAATGTGAGCTTCTCAGCAGTGATGATAAATGTATAATAAGCAAACCCATTATTTCACTAGGTTGCGCATACTTTAAAAATGGTCAAGAAAATGATGAATGAATCAATAGCTAAGTTAGCAAGCCTTTCCAAATTTCTCATTGAGCAATATTTTCCAACTTCTTGTCATTTAATATTTTCAAATGACCATAAATAAGCCCACTGCAAAACTAATTACGGTTTTCATCATTGCCAAGATGAAGATTTAAGGCAAAAGACTGAAATAACTTTAGAGACTTACTGCTAGTTTTGTGCACTCATAAATATCAGGATAGATGACCATACTTAGGAGTAACACACAACTTTTAATAAGCAGTATTCAGTGGTTATTAATAAAATAATGTTGAGTAAAAGTGGAAATTTTATTACTGAAAAGCAGCGTATCAGACTTCTGGTTCAAGTTAAATGGCTTCATTCATTTACCATTTTCTAGCAACCCCAGAACAACCTGGGTTAAGCACGTCAGCCCCAGTCTAGGAACATTTAGGAAATCTACATGTAGTTTTCAGCCCTTTGGCAGTCCCAATGTATTTTTCTCTGAGACTGTTCAGTTGCTAGAAATTAAGCATACAAACCAGTGTCAGAGTGTTCAGCACCAGGCAGGTTTGATATACGAGTCAGCACAGATCATAGTCTGTGTTTGCCACTGGCGTCTAGCAGGGTATATCTTATAAGAAAAGCTTTCAGTATGCACAAAAACTTGAAGGGAAAGTGAGGGCTGTTTAATGTTTCCCCTCCAAATAGCTAGAAAGGTCTTCAGGAGGGTTTTTTCTTACTTACTTTGTATGAAGGAGAATTTCTTTGTACAGGCTCCAGCTAGCTGACTACACAGGGAGGTTAGCCTAAGGGGTTGTGCATTGAAAACAGCAAGGAAACTTAGAAAACTTCAGAACGTACTTCAGTTTCCTGGAGTGCTTCTTTGAAAATCTTTGAGCGCCTGCTGTGTGTGGTAAACTTTCCTGGCTGTCTCCCTGAGCTTGAAATTGTGCATCTCTGCCTCCATGCGTTGAACGCAACAGAGTCTTTCTTCTCTGTGAACCGGACAGGGAATTTTCATTTCACACATCATTTGAGTTTGTTGCAATAATTAAAAAAAGAATCACAAACTGCTCCTCAGTTCTCGTTAATGTAAATAATTAGATTTTTTATGTTTTTCTGGTTTGAGAAATGTGTGACGTGAAGGTCTGGGGTCTCTTCTGTTAAGCACCAAACTGTTGCCAAAACAACAAATAGTTAATTTTAGGGAGCTGCTGACCTGTTTAAGGCCTATTTTGTCATAAATCACCCAAATAACCAAGGAACATTCTGCACTGTTAGAAAGTGGGCAGTGCCAGTTTTACACATTGCAGATTGTTACTCCCATCTGACTTCTTTTTTGCATTCACGTCTCATCTTTCCTTTCTGGTTCACTTTTCACCTGATGTCGTGAAAAGTATCAGCTCTCAAAACAGTGCTGCATTTTATTCTGAAAGTTGGGGTCCCAGCTAATTCCACAGGTTAGCTCTTGCATTCATGGAAATATTGGTTGTCTATTCTATCTATGTTTTCAAGTAGTCTGTCAGTGGTAGCTCTTTCATCAAATGATCCTAGAAATAAGCTTATTTCATGGGCAAAGAAGCAGAATAGATACTACCGGAGCTCAGTTTCTTAGGCAGCTTTATCAGGAGCAGTGCTCTGCATCTTTACCTGACCTTTCTAGTAGTGTGAGGTGAGAAATTTGGTCCCTGCTCCTGCAGGAGACAGGTGAGGATGTTGTTAATACATAACCTGTTGCAAAATGACTCCTGTTCCATCACTGTTAGACTACATCACAATGCTGCTCTACAAAATGTTTCTGAAATCCTTTTGAAAGGACTGATATTTTCCTACCCCGTTTTATTTATTGGGTTTTTAGTAGCTTACTGTTGGGCTGTCAGCATGTGGTTGACTGGCACAGGTTTATCTTGCAACAAAATGGAAGGAAGCAACCATGTAAGATAATTCCAGATTGTAAATCCCAAGAACGAAGCTCTGCTTTGAGCCTTGCCACAGACTATCTGTGTCTGTAAGTTACTCAGATGCATCTTACGTCCTGGTTTCTCTGCTCATAAGAAGAGGATGCCTCCCTTGCTTTCAGGCGTGGTAATTCATGAACATTAAGAGTATTAAAATTTTAAACCTGAAACATGTTTTGAGTGTTTCCTACTGTACTTCAGTGGCCAGCTTTTTCAAAATAAAATCCTTGGCAGCTGACAAGAGTTAGACACACAGATAGATAGATATGTGTGTGTGTGTATGGATATATACACACAACAACTAGAAATAACTAGTATGAGACATGGGGACATGTTTCAGAGTATGCAGTCCCTTGGTTGTTTCTTCCCAAGAAGAAACATTTCTCTCCCAAGAGAGAAAATTCTATTTTGAATCTCATTTTTTTGTATAGAATAATTCTGAGATGCGTGGCTTCAAAATTCACTGTATAAGTAATGAACAATGGCACTTCTGGAGATTTTGAATGGAGCTACAAATGAAACCCTGTGGTGTTGTCTGAGAAGACTTGAGCATTGTTGTCTTCTACCAGTTCCTGTAATCTGCCCCTCTTGAAAAAAAAACCCAGACTCTGCAGTAAAACTCAGCCAGATTCTCTTGGATGTATTGAATGAATTTTCAGCATTAAAGAGAACCATGTAAGAGAGACCAGGCTGTAGTGAGCCGATTTGGGCACCATGATTCTCTGTTCCTTCCCTGGCACCAGTAGATGAGGGGACCATGTTCTTTAGGGGTAGAGGAAAGCAACTCTTCTCCCTCCATCCTGAGAGCTGATTTGCTGGGGATGTCATAGGCAGGAGGAATACAAGTCACCGGTGCCAGGTCTCTGCCCCCTAGCAATTCCTGCTCCCGTCATGCTTTCCAGGTGGTGTGAAGGCACAGAATAAACAATAAACACTGGCAAAAGTACTTAGTCTCTAATACTTATTCCTATTTTATGACATGTTTAGTCAAATTACAGTGCTTTTGTAGTCTGATATTAAAGCACTCTTTGCAGTGACGTGGATGGGCGATTTCTTGGTTGCGTACGCAACAGGCAGTTGTGTTCCCACAGATGCATAGTGCTTTGACTTGTTCTCTTGCTTTCCTTCAGTTTCAGTCCCTGCTAAAGCTCTCAGCCAGCAGCAATTTTTTATTCAGGACTTAGCTCAGAATAAGTCTGCTGCAAATGTCAGCCATGCTACACATTAGTGCAAACTTTATTAAAAGTGTGTATCACATCCTTGTGTGCCTGTGTGAGCCCGGAGAAACTGAGCCTCCTTGGTAATATGCTCTAGTGGAGGTCATCGTAACTTTATGTATTCCACAGGGGGGCCTCAAGATTGTGGTTTTCCCAGCACAAACAATTTTGAAACACTCTCTGCTTGCTTTTGATAATGTATATTAGGGCCTGATTATTATGTTATATGAAGAACTGACCATGGCCTTTCAGGAATTTCAATTGAGATGGCTGAGACTGGCCAGGCATTGGGCTAGTGGGTAAAGTCAGTGGTGGTTTTTTTTAAGAAAAGTAATTCCCCAGACCCCAACGCCTGCAAGCTCGTGTGCACGTATACCTTCTGTATATAAATTTTGGAAAGCAAAAATGCCAGCTAAAGGAAGAGTAGCAACGGAAAGATGAGGCTTTCTTAAGTCCATCTGTAAGAATCAGCTTAGTGTCTCTAATGCCAGGTCAAAATCAAAAACTATTTTGGGGTTCACTAGGATTCTTTTTTAATAGATTTTTGCTGCAGCATATAATTGGGATTTATTACCAACTCCACAGCTTGCTTTCAGTGAATGCCTAGACTTCTGTAGGCTAATTTATTCCTGTCGAAACATCTTTTCGCTGCTTGCCGTAAATGCCTTGGGATAAACTCTTAGTAAAGACATATTTTTTCTCAAATTAAACTCATCCGTGGGCTGGAACACAAGCTAGGTGCCAAACACTGCTATGTAGTAGCAAGGTTATAAAAGAAAAAAATCCAGAGGTGGGATTTGACTCACCCTAACTTTGGCTGTCAGCCATACTGAGGGATGAAACGGAGCATGGGAGCTTAGACACCTGCAGGAATGGCGACTCAAATGCAAGTCAGTGGTGTCCCCATGCTCTTTAGGTGATCTGATGTAAACAATGAATTTAGGACAAGATGCAGCCCTGATTTGACTCTACTGGCTGTATCAGCTGTATTTCCGTTTGCTGTAATGGAAATATAGGCAACTAGTGCCTGTGCATATGTACGCAGTAGGCACCTGAAATTCAGGTGTGTGGGAACTCACTGTTACAGACAATTGCTAAAAGTCTCTGTGATTTCAGTGGAACTAGGATTTCTGCCGCCATTTGTAGGGTTGCAATTGGGCCTGCACTCTTGGGAAACAGAAAACTTGGGATCAACTTGTTCTAGTTTAGTAACTGTGAAGTATAAATGGCTAATTTAAGTATAATTTCAGCAGAAGCCTTTGCAGCCTACAAAATAAAAAAAAAAGTTTGGTCAAAATATGATTGCATTTAATTATATCTTCTAGGTGGTATTTTTGGGGGGTGTCTATGTCCTTCAGCACTCCCATTGCAATACATTGGAGATTAGGATGACTGGGACATGCAAGAGCAGACTACATAATTTACAAAGAATGGTTCTACATTCAATAAATTTGTTAAATAGTGAAGATTCACTATCTTCTATTCAGTAAGACCATGATTTGCAGGCTGCTGAAGTTATGGGACCTGTTCCAATGACTACAAAATTTTGGACTAACCTTGAAGTTTTGTGCTCAGAATAAACATTTTATACGTTGCTTATGTAGAAACATATGCTGATTCTGCAGTCCCTTCCTCACAGTAAGGATGTGGTGGCGCTTATCTCCTTGCATTTCCCAAAAGGTTGGATGTTAATATCTGGTTACAGAATGGAGCCATATGTTTTCCCACCAATTTCATCCAAATGTTTCTGATTTGTTTTATCGCTATTAGGTGACATTCCAAATATCAGTGCTAACTGCTTCCTTCTGTGGTTTAGCACCATGAGAAAATTATAACTTGTTCCCTAGTCAAAAAGTCTAGCATTTGCAGCAAACATGTATTTTTAATTAAGCATTTTCCTAAGAAAATACTTTTCTCTCAAAGAGGAGGAATATTTGAATGCTATTGCCACACTGTGTGACTTTGTTTCAGCTGCAAAAATACTTAAATATGAAAAGTGGAGATTTGCATTACTGTTCTGAGTGCGTTTTCTCATTTGATCAGCATGTTGAATTCATGGTGAAGGTAGTAGGTGTTGGTAGTTATAAGCCTGTTGTGGGAAGACTCCTAAAAACCAGCTGTTCTTATTTTCTCTGTTGGGAGGAAAGATTAGAGACTGTTGAAATCACCCTGTATTCATGCTTTCTAAAATAATGATTTCATTTGTAGTATTTAGCTCCGTTCACCAAAAGGATATTGCCAGCATCTTGGGCTAGAAGTCCACAAGATGATGGGGTGACTAGGCACATGTATTGCGTGTACCTTTTAACCACATAAGAATTTGTTTTTAAAATATATTTGAGACACTTGTAAAAATAGTTGTGTTCATTAACACTTACTTGAATAGCAGAAATCCAAGTCAACTGAAGGAAAATTTAATATTTTGCTATTTTTTAATTACATTCCAGTGTATACAGGCATTAAAGTGGAGCCTCAGTTCTTTAAGAGACTTACAAAGCTTTTGTGAACCCTTTTGACCAAATTTCCTTGCTAGGTATCTATGTAAAGGTTCACACCTACAAGGTAAAAGATATGAAACTTGGGCATGTTATGTTCAAACCACGTAACTCTACCCAGCTGCACGGAGAAGAAACATTTAATCTCTCCGGCTACACCGAGTGCATTTTGTATCTTAAGTATGTTCGTGTTTGTATGTTATGTTTGCTGTGACACTGAATAAACAATCGGATTCAGAGTACTGCACATGTAAGTAAAGACAACTGATTTGTATATTCTAGTAGCTCCCAGTCCTATGTCATTAAAATACATAGAATCACAAATTATTTTCAGGATGCTGTCCCTAGCAGAAAGTTATGGTTCATTTTGTTAGAACTGTAAGCAAGAATATAATTGTGTTCAGTGCTGTTACACTGTTATATCCTGGTAAAATCTTGGAAGTCTCCAGCTCCTTCACTGAAATCCACTGAGCGAGCAAAGTTCTGGCTTTAAAAATCTTGTGTGATTGAGAATCTCCCTTGAGTTGGATGCGTGCTGGTAACTGTCATTTATCAGTGCATCTGGACGATGCTGGCATAGCAACACTGGTCCTTGCCACGGACAACTTCCATAACTCTGTATGAAGCATACCATCGGCAGAGAAGCTGTAGCAATGAAACTGTGATTTTTAAGAAACCTTTATGTGAAGGGATTCAAATTAGAAAAGTGTTAGGGTAAGTTCCTGTTTCCCAGCCTTATGTGACTAACCTTGCTGCAGTAAGTGGGACTGGACTGGCAGTATAGAGGAGCCATAGTTCTTGGTAAGTAAATCCAAATTTAATTTCTGATCTATCCATGAGTATAACTGTCTTGTTACCATAGTTCAAGATGTAAAACGTGAAATCTGTCCTACATCCAGATTTTGAAGCATTTTGATTCTAGCTCTCAGAGAACTGTGGTTTAGGATTCAGGTTAGTTGGTATTTGATGTGCCATAGCTGAAATCAAAACAGATCCAATTTGTGTATTTGTTTGAGCTCTCAGACTTGCAAGAATTTGTAAGGAATAGACTGCTACGACATTTTAAAAGTTTTAGATACACAGTGTTTATATTTTGTAATTTAGAATGGGAGGATTCTTCTGCATTTTAAGCAATTTTTGCATTAAATCATATTAAAGTGTTTTATGCCTATTAGGATCGTGAAACTATGAAATAGAAACTAACGAGAATGTTGAACTTGCTTATTTTTTATTTTTAAAATGGAGTTTGGAAAAGTTTTAAATTTGCCCATATGAAGAATACGAAGCTTGGCTTTTTTAAATTTGGTTATATTCTTCTTTTGTATTTTGTTTTGTCTTGTGATTTGTTTTTGTCTGAATGTTGAAGTCATCTACATTGATGAACGTGATTACATATAAAGTATGCAAAGAAAAACTTGTCAAAAGTATGATAGGAATGGCAGAAATGGTACAAGGAAAATCCTCGTGCTGTAATTTGAGCAAAAAAGTGCAGAATTTGCATAAACGTTCTTATCCCTTTATAAAATTTGTTTCAGCTGTATTCTTAAAACTTTGTTAGGAAAAAATAGGGAGATGTATCTTAATGGTGTTTGAAGATAGTAAAAATACTGCAATTTTCAGGAAGGAGTTTGGCCCTGAAAGCATAGAGAGGAACACACACAAAGTTTGGAGCAGTTAAATGTTTTATGGAAATCAGAGAAAAGTATGTACAACCCTTTCCGGCATGTGAAAATTGATCTGGAAGTTCAAAGTTTGCATTTCAGTAATGTGGTGGTTGTGAGAGAGGTTGTAATGACTCTCAGACCACTTCAAAACACTAAAGCATCTAGCTAATCCCGTCATTCCTCTGACTCTGGCAGCTAGTTGGAAGGAAAGGAGTCAAACCCAAATTACCTACATGAGATGTAGTTTAATACTTTAGATAAGGGAGAAGGAAAAGGCAGTTCCTGGGTGGCCAGGATGTTGTCCTTTCCCAGTGGTGCCCTCTACGTTGCACTCCTTTATTTAATTTTTAAAGCACTTGACCTTGGGGATGTCTGTACTTTACATTTGTAAACAGGATTCAGCAGATGTTTCAGTGAAAATTGTCAAATAAATTATGAGCTGAAGTGCAGTCTACAGCTGTTTCATATATGGTGTTGTGAAGGTAAAAAAGGATTGGAAACCCACTCTGAGTTTACGTGCTTCAAGTCAGAACCTGACAATCTGACAGTCACAGCAAACCACTTCAGTTATGGGCAGCTAACAGACAGAGCTACAGCCCAGCCTGCTCCTGCCTTCCTATGAAGATTCATAGAAGGGAATCCGGAGAGGCTTACTAGAATAAACTCTTCTTTGGCCCAAAAATAGTTGGAAAAATATGACATTGTCTTGAGTCAAAGTAACTTCTCCTCCTTAAAAGAGAGGTTGTGGATAAAGTAATTATGCAAAAGAGTATGTCCTGAGTGCAAAAATTAGAATATATTGTGGCAGAATTGGGGAAGATAGGGTTGGAAAAGAAACAAATTCACAATTAGCAGTTAACACTGTGAAATCCTCTCCCCTTGCCCCAAGCTGCTGAGCAGCTTACCAAAATGGCAAATACCTGTCAGATGTAGGACATAATATTAAAATTGTGTCTCTGAAGGTGGAAGATGCTGAGTCAAATAATACAGAATTATTTCAGCTATTTTTTGCATGTGTAGCAAGAGAAGCCTGGAAGAGTAACAGTTAAATTCTTATTTTGTGACTTTAGATAGAAGCTGTTTCACAGTTGGTGTAAGTTTTAACTCTTTCCATCCGGGAGCTGATTACTGACTATTTTTAAACAATAATGGTTTTTGCATATTAGTACAAGAAAATGTTTATTTTAATGAAACGTGCAGTTGATTTTTTTTTGCTGTGATAGCATGGCTGCTTCTGGTGCCCATTCTGCACTGTATCCTCTCTGTCCCAAAATACACTCCCTATGAACCTAGCCAGGCTGTGAATGAAATCTGTTGCAGAGCTGCTGTTGAGTCCTTCGCTGCCCTCCTGTGTTTCTTCTGCCAGTATTACTACTTTAGGAGCACCTCAGCTGTGAAGTGAGTCTGTCATTCATTACTGAATGCAAACTGTTGTTCGCATCTGAAATAATCTTAAGAAAAAAAGATCTGAAAATGTGACAGGGAGGTTAATAGTATGATTCAGAGAGAGGAATTCACATGAGAAATTGGGGTAACTTTTGTTTCTGTTGCAGTATGTGTTCCAAGTATGCCAATTTAGAGCTCAGGTGATGAATCCCTGTTTTATTTATGTGCCTCATCTCTCAAACCAAAATGAACCATACCTTAAATTGATTTAGTTTTTAGAAAATATCACAGCCTCTGCTTACGGTCTGGTGGGATACCACAGTGTCTTACTGCAGTTGAACATGCTGTATGTGTACTGAAGGAAAGCTACAGAAGTCTGTGATTAAAGAAAGTTGCACAACCAGAATCAGTTTGCCATTTATTAACTTTTGAGTGATTAATTGTGGAAACTTGAGGTTGTATGTACATAACGTGTGCACAGGTTTGTCTGCAAGATCCTCTTCAACTTAGTTGGGGCAGTGAGGTAGGAAAGAGTTGATTCCTTTGTTGGTCATAGCTTTTCATCTGACTCCTCCTTTCATGTCCTTATCTGACTCATGCTTTCAGCATTTTGTCCTTCCCTGGAATATCCCTCCTACCTTTGACTACTCCGTACACACAGATTCCAAGGAATGGTTTAAGTGAAGACTGTGGAAAGACAAGTGGGACAAAGCGGGCAGACAGAAGCATTTTTCTGATGTCCAGAAGAGTTGCTGCCAGTACAGCCCTGTGGGTGGGTTTGTGAGGAAAAGCAGTTAGAGGAAAGAGGTTTTGAATTTATAGAGTAATACACTGGTGGTCACTGTTATACTCAGCAGCGTCTGATGAGACAAACCTTCACTTCCCACAACACATTATCCCTCTGCTTATATATGAAACCCCCTGTCGCTGTGGCCATGTTTGCTCTCCCTGGTATGACTGTGTTGAGTGCAAGTAACTTTAAAACATAGACAGAAACATTTATTCATTTGATGTTTGAAGGAGAAAATGAAGCATATATGAAATTAATTGCTTTTCATTTAAAAAAAAAATGGTTAAATTCTAGGTTTAATCTAAATAGCAGATTAGGTTATGGATTGTTTAAAATGCTTTCTGTTTTGGCAGATACCGAACGAGTTTCAGACCTCGGTACACAATTGCATACAAGACAGTAACAGAGCTGGAATGGAGATGTTGTCCCGGGTACAAAGGGGAAGACTGCAAAGAAGGCCCAGCAGAAAAGCCAAACACTGCTCGTCGTCCTACACCACCAGCAAAAGCTGTCGTGAAGAAAGGCTTGGGTAACTTTTTGGATTTTCGTATGCATGGTCACGTCTGTTTTTTTGTTTTGTCTTTCAAGTATAAGAACTGTTATGGTTTCTATTAAACTCAACTACTGGCAGGTACAAAATCCATATGGAAGACACTGTGTGGTGGGAAAATAATTTCCAGGCAATAACAGTCTTGATACAGAGAATTTCCTGAAGAATAATGCAGAGATGGGTGTAGAACACTGGCCGTAAATGCCAGCTGGCTACTCATTGTTCAGGAAAATCTTTGTGTTAAAGTTGGGTTTTTTTGTAAGAATTTCCAGTTTTTTTTGTGGTTTCTTTAGTGTTCAGAAAAAAAAATATTTGAGAGGAACTATTATTAAAACAGAAAAGAGCACGTACTGATTTTAACAATATATAATGCTCCTGAGCAGTTTTGCAGCGTTTAGTTTGTTCAAGGGCTTGTGCAGATTTTACAGGTTTGTGTTAGATTGCCTGCCTTGATACTATGGGGTAAGGGAATGATAAGCCTCAATTGCTGAACAAAATACCTTAAAAAATGAGTTATGTTTGTTTGTATAAGATAGTGTCTTCTGAAAGGGCAAGAGGAGTGCTCTTACTGCAGTATTATGCCTTTTCTGCATTAACAAAAAATGATAAACAGATGTTTCCTTCTGACGGACTTTTTCCCAACATCATCAGAGATTAGTGTCACGTACAGCAATTAGTCAGATTTCCAATTGTGTTTTTTGTGTAGTGGAATGGATTGGGACTGAATATATGGTCCTATAACTGGTCCTATAGATTATATATATGCTTTAAAAATAAGATTTTTAAATATTTTATGAGCCCACCTAAAATATTGTTTCCAAAAGATGATAATAAAACACATCTTTAAGTAACTTGCACACTGCTTATGTCTAGAGATTTTCTTTCTGCTCTGACCCTAAAAGAACTGTAATTCAGTGCAAAAGAAGACCAGTGTGTATGTAATAGCTACACTCTGTGTGCATACTGTTTTATTATTAAAGGAATTGGCCACCCTGTCAGTCTCAAAGAGTACATTTGTGACTTCCTACCTCCTTTGTAATGCCTTTAAGCTGAAATCCAATTTAAAACTAAGAAAAATTCCAACTGCATATCCTTCAGACCCTGTCTCAGTGTTGGTCTCCACTGTGTATCTAGAATGCATAGCTTGGAACCAGTGATAAAATTCTTTTGTCTGAAGATTTAACTATTAACACCACTCCAACGCAATATAGTCACAATTTGACAGGGAACTTTTCTTATCCTTAGTTCTTTACTTGTCATCTGAAAGAGTTATTCTAATGCTAACAACTTGTGTGTCTGTATTCTGTTGTATTTAAAGACGTCTATTTTATTCTTCACTTCTGCTTAACTTCATTGTTGTGTGGGATTATTTTTTTTTTATGTCTGTAATAGTATGCCTTAACTGTGCAAAGGTCTTTGGATTATGAAGTGCATAAAAGATACCATGCAAAATCACAATTAGGAATATTCATTATGTATTTATTAGCATTTACCCCACTGTGCCTAATGGCAAAGATATATGTGAGTATGCAAATAAATATGGTCATGTGGATCTACACATTAAAGTGGCACTAAATGTTTGTCAAACTAAAACGGTGGTCTGGCTGCAGGTTTGTTTTATATTAGATGATTATTTGGGATCACACTCAGCATGTTGACTTACTAGTGCCTTGTTGCTGAGAATCTCAGAAAACAGGACTAGAGGGATTTTAAGGGCTCTGTTCATCCATCCTGTCCTGGTTTAAGCAACACAGGACTAATTTCTCTTCTAATGCCTGGGGAAACTGCACTTTTAGAAGACTTTAGTGTCTGAATGTCTGAATTTTTTTTTTTTTTATAGCCAGCTATGGTATGTGGGTTTCAAGGTCTCAGTGTTTTCGAGTTAGCCAGGTGCAGGGATGAAGAAGAATGAGACCCAGGCACTTGGCCTAAGCTGGCCAACAGGATTATTTCATACCACAAATGTCACATTCAATATACATTAGAAGGTTTGCTGCAAGGTGCTCTCTTCTGTGATGGCTGTGATCCTGAGAACTTCTTGCCCCAGTGCCGGACCCCTGAGCCCTTCCCTTCCTCCCGAAGCCATAGCGCTGGCAGTGTCCCACATTTTCTGTCCACTGCTGGGAGTGCACAGCTTCCTACTGATAGAATTGGCCGAGTATAATCCTTGTATATTTTATGTTGGTATCAGGATCAATAGTCCTTTAGTGTTATTAATGTTAATTATGTAGTCTTATTCTATTAAATCTGTTTATATTTTAACCCTTGGGTTTTCTTGGGTTTCTGATTCTCCTTCCTGGGTGGGGAGGGGTCATTGGGCGATGGAATAATTGTCTGAATGACAATAAATTGTTGTGGGTTCCTCAAACCAAAACACATCCCCTAAGGTAGGATCAGCTATGTCTGTCCACCCTCCAGTGCTGGAAATTCTGCTGCTCGTGCTGCTCAGTGACTTCTGGCATTTCACTTTCTGTACCTTCACTTGCTCCAGTTGAAGCCCATTCTTCTTGTCCTGTCCCATCAGTAGCAGATACAGAAAACAGTTTATTCCTTATCAGTTTGCCGATATCTTTCAGAATATCACTCCTCATTCTCCTCTCCTCTCCTCTAGCCTAAATAACAAATTACTTTGGCTTTTCCTGCAGTTTATACTTTCTTGACCTCTGATAATCTTTCTTTCCATCTTTCCGTCTTTCCTTCTTCTTGATTTTCTATAATTGTTGTAGAATTTTGCTTGAAACTGAACATCCAGAATTGTACATGGGTCTGCAAATCACAGATGGATTAGAAGGATGGTTTCCGCTTCATTAGTTGATTTGTGCTAGGTAAAAAGTAGATTGTAGCTAGAAGTCTGCTTTGCTTTTTTCATTCAAAGGGGATAGTACTGGTGGTATTTTAATCTAACAATTCTCGATGCGTAAAGCTTATGCTTTTATACACATTTTTATTGCCTACTTAAACATGTGTCAAATAATTAGGTATTTTTGAAGCAAATGTGCTAACTGGAATATCTTGCAGAACCCCATCCACTATACGCATTTGGACCCCAGTTCAGCAAAGTACTGGAGCACAAACCCACTTTAGGCACATAAACTATTGCCACTTAAGTTTTCAATGGGAATTTGGGAGCAGCGCCTCCCCAATTATTGTTATAGGAGATGCAGTGGCTCTAAGGTGATTGTGTTGTAATGTATATGGATCTATAATGGTCTGTTATATATGCTGTAGCGTAGATTCATTTCTGAACAAGAAGGGGAGTTCTGCTTGCTAATTTATTTATTTATTGCCATTGTAGTACCTTGGTAGGAATTGGTCAGTGTGCTAAAACTTTCAGTTTGGAGGGTTTTGATAACGTCTTAATTATAAACTACTGAAAGCAAAAATAGGAAAGGGAACAAGCATTATGCATTTTAAAGCATTTTTTGGCTTTAAAGAAAAGTGAAATTAGCCTCAGCTGATTAAAACAGATACCACTGGGAATATTTACATCCAGACTTTGTTATTTCCATGAAACAGATGCAGAACCAACAGAAGTGCCGGAACCTTCACTGTATGAGAAGAAAATGCAGTTTCTTGAGGACGAATTGTTTAGACTTACACGATCAGTGCTTGAACTTCAGTCCTCCGTGGCAGGTGTGAATGAAAACCTAAAGCTGACTGTCCAAGAAGATGCTAGTAAGATGTTGGTCACTTGGCTGAACAACCTTTATGACCGCCCAGAGCCTGATAGTGCGGTTGGTGGTGAAACAGACACTATTCATCTGCCTGGACTCCTTAGCAATAAAGATCAAAAAGACCCTTTTCTTGATTTTGAAATGGAAGATATAAAGTCTGAGCTAGCTGAGGTCAAAGAAGCCTTGAAGATGAGGAATGACAAGCTGGAGGAACTGAATGGAAAAGTAAAGGGCTATGAAGGACAACTAAAACAACTGCAGGAGGCTGCACAAGGACCTACAATAACAATGCCCAGTGACAATATATATCAGGAGTATATAGACTCAAAATTTGAGTCCCTCAGACAGGAAATTCTGGAAGGATTTGAAAAGAAAATGGCAGATCTGAAGAACTCCTGTGAATACAAACTACAGGATATCCAGCAGCAGTGTGATGACAATGACAATAACTGTTTAGGAATAATCGATGTTATAAAAGGAAAAGAGAATGACTTGAGGAGAGAAATAAATACTCTCCGGACTCAGATTCCATCAAACAAGTCCAGTTGTTGCAAGGAAGGTGAGAGAAATGACTTTGACCAACAGATAAAAGATTTAGATAAGAAGATTGACAGAGTTGTGGAAGCACACAGGATCTTGAATGTTAGAATAGATAATGAAATCAGTCGATTGTCAACTCCAGATCTAGAAGACATGTTCGGTGAGAGGTTGGAGGAGCTAGATGCGAGGATGAATGTTACGGAACGAAATGCTGAAGAACATTGCTTTTATGTTGAGGAAACTCTCCGTGGTGCTATAGCTGCTGAGGTAGATGAATTGAGAGACTTGTTTGACCAAAAGCTGCGTTCCCTAGAAGACAGGCTAGGTGGCACTATTTTAGAGATCGCTAATACCACAGACCCCGATGGAATGTATATTAGTCCTGGGCCCATCTTGCCCAGTGATGCGGGATTTGCAAATGAGCAATTTACAGCTGAGATGAATTTCCTGAAGAACAGACTACTGTCGCTTGAACACCTCTGTGGGCAGAAATGTCAGTCTGCACCACAAGGTATGGAGGGTCTTCAGAAGGAGCTAGAAAATTGTAACAACAAATACAACCACTTGCTTTTGAAAACTGAGAACAACTCTGTACTCCTGCAGTCTCTAAATAGCTCTCTTAACGAGAAACTCAACTTAATTAAGGGTAACCAGCGTGACATCCAGAAAATGCAGAGAGACATACGTGTATTCCGGTATAGTCTGAATGTCATGGATAAAGATGTGAAGAATCTTCAAGATGGCTTGAATAGCTGCAAGGAGCAGCTTTTGGGTGTCAATTCTACCTGTAGAAAAACACAACGAGGTGTCTTTCGAAAAATTGATCAAATGCAGAGGACATTTGCAAATCAAACTGCACATCCCAGTGATAATTGCTGTGGTGAAGTGAAAGAGAGACTAGAACAATTGAATGACCATATCCTGAATGATCTTAGCAAGTGCAAAGAAAAGACCCAAGGTATCCAGGAGGGTGTTTCCAATGTTGAGAGCAGAGTCTCACGTGTTGAAAAAGTTTGTGGCAAGCTGGACTCTGTCTCAGGTAGTTTGCAGAATATAAAAGAAGGTCTGAATAAGCATGTGAGCAGCTTATGGAACTGTGTCCGTGAAATGAATGGAACTATAGCATCTCATTCCACTGATATTTCTGGCCTCAAAAATTCTGTTCAACAGTTTTATAGTCAAGTCTCCAAAATCACCACGGACATTGAAGGCATGCTGAAATCTCAGTCTGACACAAGTAAGGGTTTTTTTTCTTTTTTTAAATGCTTTTTTGTTTGTTTTTCTACTGGCTTTCTTTTCTGAATCATTTATAAAGGAACTAAACAAGGGAAGAAAAATTTAATATTACACAATGTCTACTTTGTTTTTACAGTGACTCTAATTTTGGCTGTTTGCTCTAGAACACCATAGAGGACTTTGAGTGCTTTTAAAAATATTCTCTCTCTCTCTCAAAAAAAAAAAAAAGTCTTACACACTTTCATGTTTACTTTGAGCCAGAATAAAGGGAGTGGGAAAACTAATATTTTTGGATAGTAAGTTTTAAGTAATAATTATCAGTGGGTATTATACCAGTTCACTTGATTTGATTTTTTTGGTTTGTTTTGTTGTATTTTGTTGTGTGAGATTATTCTTGGTTCCTCGGGGGAAATTGAAAAGTAAATGGAGAAAAATGAAGTCAAGAAATTCAAATTTACGATAAGAAAGATTCCCTGTAAGTTTTGTACTTAGCATGAGTTAATGATTATAATTCAGCACCGACTCTTTGATTTAGGACTTTCTCAAACAAGCTCTGGCATATCTTGGTGTGGCAATATAAGACTTCTGCTTCATAGCTCTGCCAGAAGTTTGCATTCCCACAACGTAGTTGGCAAGTTGGCAGTAGGTACGCACCCCAGCTGGCAGTATTTTCACACCACAGCCATTTCTGTTAGTATTCCAACGTGTTAGCTCAAATCTACCTCCATAGGTGGTTTAAAGTTTGCATTTGAGTGGCTGAGAAGCCAGAGGTGTATTCTCTTTGGCTCAGAGAGCTATGAAATGGTACCCTCAACATGTTGGTGAACCTCTGCAGTTCTTCCTCCAAATTTCAGCAACGGGTTGTTTGTCTGAGAGAGTCAAAAGTTTACAGAAGGAAGCTAAGTTCCTGTTTCTGTTAGCATGATGCAAAAACATAGGAATTGGAGACTGTTTTGAAACTGCACTCTTCAGTTGGTTGATGCTTCTGGTTTTAATTCTGTGCACGTGTGAGATACGTAAGAGGCTGATTCCTGTGACTGGTCCTAAACCAGAAGAAGAGGTGCTGAGGGAAGAGCCTGTGGGCTGTTGCAGCTGATGGTAGCTGGGGAAAATAAGACACGGGACTGTGAGTGCTTTTGCTTGAATGAACAAGTTGTGCTTCATGAAAGGTCTGAAAGTAATTTCTGCAGGGAAGAGTATCCTTCTTACTCCAGGGCGGAGACTTGAAATCCTGTGATAGATGTGTTTGCTCTGTGTTTAGTTCTATAAAAACAAATGTATTGCAGTATTTGACACAAAAGTCCTCCTGAGATGAGCTCTTGTCTGAAATTAAAAAAAAACACGTTTCTCTTCCTTTAAAGAAAGAAGTCAAGAAGAATGCAGGAGGTCTGTAATTCTCAGATATTTCTTTTCCTGAAATCTTGACTCAAATTCCACAGAGTTAGGAGCTTCACCCCTATATCTCACAAAAGCAAACCCAGTCCCCATTAAAATGCAGTATGATGTATCTATGTAATCCTAGTTCTCATCCATCTTGCCCAAAATAAATTTGCACTAGGGACCAACACTGGAGAAAGGTCCAAGATACACACAGTAATCTTCCTTCTGCTATTTAAAGCAGGTGTTGAAGTGGCCTCATGGGTTGTATTTATCAGCCCCTATTACAATGTTGTAAAGCATTAAAAAAGCCTCAGTGCGCCTGGGTTTCCATAGCATAATCCCGTTTCAGGGCAGAGCTTTCCCTCCACCACTGGGCGTTAAGAGCTTGGGGCAGGATGCTGCTATGGGTGCTGGGGTGCAGGCACGCTGAGCATCCCTCGCTGCCATGGGGTGCCTCTGGCCTCTAAAGGATTCGTGAAGCACACACTTCAATCCCCAAATGTTTCCAATTACAATAACACTGTCTGGCACTGCAGTCCGAGTAAGTTTCAACGGCTGGAGTTGCAGATAGATTTTGGCAAAAGAGCCTTTTTTTGGAAGTAGTTTGGGAACCCTGTTAGGTGAATTGGGTATGACTTTAACTGTTTTTACGTCTGTGATCTGCAGCATCGTCTCTGATACCAACATCATTTGAAAAGAAGACTTTTAGTCCTGGCTGTCCTGTTGAGTTTCTTGTTGCGCTATTTGCCAGCGTATCGTAGCATTCAAATGATGTCATTTGACTTTGGAAGGGCCGAAACAGAAACAAGTTGTTACTAATAACAGTTGTTGAGGGCAGTAAGGCAAGGCTACGTTGCAATAAATACAATCTAAAATCTCATCAAGCAGTGTAAGCCCAGCACACTGTAAACCTGAGCGAATTCAAATAACCCTGATCTTAGGAATATGGCTGTGTTTTCCTAATTTTTTATTAGAGGGTTTGAAGTGCCTCAGTCCAAACTAACAAGCCAGGTTAGTGAATGATTGTACATCAGATTGTACCCAGAGACAGGACCCATATTTTATTTGTTACAATTTCTGGTGAAGCAGCACAGTGTCCTGCTGTTTGCTGTACACAAGGCAATGGCGAGGGCAGGCGGTGGTTTGCTCTAAGCTCATGGGGGACCACGCACGATGTGGTTGCCAAGGTAATGTAATCCAGCAGCTCTTCATCCACCTAATGGTGACTGCCCCCAGCTTCACGTCTCGTACGATAGTTTGTTATTCTCATTGTGCTCGGTGCATCACTGTAGATACGTTTGCTCTTCAAATGGCACAAAACTGAAAGCAATGTTAAAGTTAGTGGTCTCTTTTAATTTACTACCTATTCATATAGATTCATGAAGTTTTCCAGGAGTCAGAAATGTGGTCTTGGAGCCAGATACCATGCTGGGAGTGGAGTTTGCTTTGGTTACAGTTATTTGACCTGAACTGCAATTCCTCTGGTAACTGTCTCTGTAGCATAGTTTGAAAAGCAATGGCTAAATGTTGTCTGCTGAAGTTACAGTCTAAGAAGTGAAATGTATGCGCTATCGATAAAGGGCAACGTAAAATCTTAGTGTTGTAGTGCAAATAAGAGAGAGTCATATAGTCAGTTCCTCTAGGATTCCTACGAGCTTATGCAAAATGTAACTTAATTGTCAAATCCCTTTGTTACCTATATAAGAAAATTCAAGTCAGGTCTTTTTGGCTTCTTGTGAGTGCAGTCACAGATTCCTTTACTCTGTAGTCTGTTTTATGCACTTTGTTTCTGTGTGTTTTGGGGGCTGAGGTCAGGGCAGATACTAGAAACAGATGCACCCCGAAGATCCACCTGCCTCATGCATTCAGGTTGCTGCTCATCTTCCTTCCCAGCAGATCATTCCTCCTTCAGTGAAGCAAATTGCAGGTTGAAGCTGCCTAGCTGAACAAACTGAATAAAATAAAATATTTTTAAGAGGAGGAGGTTAACAAAAGCATTCTTATTTTCAACCAAGGAGGGAAACCTTTCCTTCTGTTTCAGTTGCAGAGAAGCATCCGAGCGTAGAAGCAGTTGTCTGACGTGGTAACCGAGTTGTCACTTACACCAGTGATGACAACCGGAGCAGCAAGGACGCCACTGCTGAGGGCAGTGTTACTGTTCTCAGCTGTGTAATGATCTCAGCTCTGCTCTTTGCCTTTCCAGATAGATGGGAAGATGATGAGGAACGTTTCTGTTTTGTCCGCTGCTCATCAAAGCTTAAACAGGTCCCACTAGATTCACCCCAGCCTTTGTTGGGGTTCATTTTCTCATTGCCTGAGAACTGAACTAAAACCAGGCGTTATGGAATTCAACATGAGGATAGGGTGGCTCCATTGTTATCATCTTTATTTAGTGATTTATTGGTACTTTGTGTTGCTATGATGCATCTCAGTAGAAGAGGCCTTTAAAAAGGTTAGCAAAGGTTGCAGAACAGATTGCTCTCAACCCACACATCTCTGATTACTGGCACTTTAACTTGAGCTTTAGGCAGGTAATTTTGGATTTAGCTCTATGGAGATGTAGTTGGATAATTCTGAATATTGCAGTATTGCTGTTGCATGCAAGGACGCAGTTTGCACAGGATACAGAATTTGAGCTGTTGATTGGTATTTAAAGGTTTAGAAAAGCAAGCAGAGAAATGTATTCATTTTCCCTGTGTCCGCACAAGTCGTTGTCTTAATAAAGCTCAGCTTAATTGAGTAGAGAAATGACAAGTATGTGCATCCCAAAGTAAAGCATTTTGACAATTTGTGTTTTGAATGAGGTTAACCTGAAGATCTTAGTTGAAGGTCTAAAACTATGCCACTGTGGACAGAAGATGTCTCACTAAGTTAACAACTCTGTTGAACAGTTCACTTTGATACTTTAAGCCTTTTTTTTGAAAAATTTTATAAGTTTTTTTTAATCTTGGGTTTTTTATGAAGATAATTTTAATCTGTATAAAGTGAACATTTCACTCCTTAATCCTGTGCCTTGTGGATAGAGTTACTGAGTGAGCTTTGGTCCAGCTTTGTGGTGCATTGCTTATGTAAGTTTCAATTCTCGTGACAGTTAAAGTCAGCCAGCAAAGCTCAGGAAGATGTTTTTCTAGCAGGCGTATATAGCAAATGAATGCAGGTGGTGTGAGACTATGACTTCAGACAGCCCCTCTGTACTCTGGAAGGCTTATGTGGACTTTTTGTGAGACTGAAAGCAAGAAACGAGATTCACGAGGGTAAAGTGCAGGTGTCACGTAGTCACGAAACAGCACGTGAGTTGCCAGTGACACTGTCTGGACCCCAGCTGTGCATCATGGCCAATACTGCATGACTTGGGTTTAAGCTCTCCCCTAAAGACCCAGCGTAAGGCCCTCCTGGGGGTCCCCAGCTGTGCAGCAGGGCCAGGGGAAGCCTCACACCACATCTGCTTCTAGGCACAGCCATTTGGCTCAGCCCTAGCCACTTATGAATTTACCCAGGCTGATTTTGGACTGTGATGAATTGAAGTGCTTCGTTCTGACCACTGAGACCTTGGAGCAGTGGTCTCCACTGTGGACCATGGAAAGCATCTCCGGTGTGACGAGTTGCATCAGATAAATTTGCAAGGGGATGTTTGTCCATTTCACCAGAAACTCACTTCCATCCCTACACCTAAAGCTATGCTTTAGACCCAAAATGCAACCAAAATAACCAATGCTGATGTTTAATTTAGAATGAAATTCTAATTATTCTGTGTAAAAGCTGTCATTGCATCTGCTGAAATCTGCACAGTTGTAAATTCATGTTCTTAATGTAGATGTAATTCATCTTAATTCTTGTCATCTAGGACTTCATTTTTATGAATAAGCCGTAATTCCTATAAAGGGCTTAGAACTGGGCCAGATACACAAATGTAACCACGTCAGTGCTGCTCAACCCTGATGTCATATGTATTGGCTCCCCTACTGGAAAAGTCTTTTAATGGTATCTCTTCTCTTCAAACAATGAAGGCTTTTCTCGTAGATTGTATCCTAGGGTTCTGCCTGCCTTGTCAGAAAATACTAGTAATGGGAGTACTTGGAATTTTAAGTTCGTTGCTTTTCAAAGTAGGGAAAAAAAATCTGTAAGTCAGTGGTAATGTACTCAGTTTTTTTGCTGTGGATACTTTTCTTTATGGTATTGCTAAAGGGTGAGCCTTGTGCTTGGTGTTGTGTGAGTACAGAGTTGAAAGTGATGGGTGGGAAGGAGAACTGAAGTGAAGGTAGAGAGAGAGCACATGATGGAGCTGAAGGCACCAGTGGGAATAGGTGTGATACACATCCCGCTTGGTGCAAAAAGTCAAAGCTGGACTAGCGGGTGAACGTTCATGGGTTATTTGACTGCTGCTTGTCATGCCTCCAGGCTGTCTTCATTCCTTTCCCTGTGTTACACGCTGTGAAAGAGGGGACTCTGTAGTATTGCAAGAGTGGAATGGAGTTTTGCCAGTGTAGTCTTGGTTCTGAGGGGAGCGGTGGCCTCAAGTTGAGTCCTGTTTTACTTTAAAGTTTTTTTTTTTCACAAAAATATGCAATTTTATATACTATTTTAGGCTAATAATTCTGTATCTTTCCTCTTCTTCCATCATTTCGAAGGGCGATCAGAAGTACCGTGGCAGCCATTGCCACCAAGACCACCCCTGCAGCCCCAACCTGGCATATCCCTGCTACCATCAAGGCCGAGGATACAACCCCCGCAACAGAGGATCCCCCTCCAGCCACCGCAGCCAAGACCTCCTCCACGCCCAGTGCTACCAGGGTCAGGAGTTGTGCCATTTCTGCCTGGAACAACCGGGATCATCTTGGAGACTGGAGAGGCAGGGCCTCCTGGCACTGTTTTAATGTCAGGAAGAGGGCGGCTTAGAAGTGTGGATGGTCAGGCTGGTCAAAGTACCGTGCCCATCGCTGAAGGGTATGCTGGAGCACCAGGTGAGAGAACCAACTAATAGTGGATCACTTCTGTCTAAGTGCAGTGGACGTGCCAGGTCTTGCTAGAGGGGTGACGCTGAGATCTGTTGCGCTTTACCAGCCACCTTTCAGACTTCTGTGGGTGCCCGTTATAGCTATTGCTGTTGGGAATGGGCTTACGGCACAGATGATTTGTGAACGGGCCTTTGCAGCCTCCAGCTGGCTACAGGAGTAGGGGAAGCACACTCAGTGCCAGTTTTGTTGCCTTTGCCAAGGCTGCACAAAGCATGAGGTCAACAGCGGTGATGTAAAATACTTGGTAACTGCAGCAGTCTTTGCCACTAGGGAAACTTAAATTATTTTTTTTTCTTGCCACAGTGCTTGCCATTAGATTTAGTACATTATAGTAAGAATTTGGTTTTCTTTGCCATGACCAGCCCAGTTTAACAATAATTGAACATTTCGTAGGAGATGCTGTTTGGTAGGCTATTTTGGTAAGTTGCTGTTCGGTAACAAAGGATGCTTTTTAGAAGACTGCAGTGATACTTTGTCATAACAGACTCCATTATGTACTGTGTCACACATGCTACTTTTCCTTTGTAGGATATCCAAAGTTATCTCCTCCTACCACAGACTCGCAAGGTAAGGCTGTTGTTTCCTAAAATTCTTTACTCAGGTACTTAATCTTTAGTTCAGTCCCTGGGAAGTCACGAATGAGAGAACAAAATATTGATTTTTGGTATATAAGTTTAGTATTCAGGAAAATCTGTCAGATTTTTGCAATACCTAAGCATTAAAATATAAGCTAAATCCTTTGAAAATATAAGGGGGTTTAGGTTTTGAAAAATAATTAATTTTAGGTTATTGTTACTTACTTCGGTGTTTTTTTTAAGTACAAAGGGTTTCTATTTCCTAACAAATGCCAGTACTGACCTTTTTTTTTTTTAATGAAAAAATATGTATTTCTTTCTGATGATTTTAATATTTCTTTAATAAGATATGAATAAGGCCAAGACTAAGATCTTGAAGCAATGTTAGTATCTGAGCTAGTGCATGAGTTGGTCCTCCTTGTGGGGGAGTTTCTGGGTTTGTTAGAATCACGAGGGCTCGTGTTCCTGACTTCAGTGAAAGCAGGAGTGCTGCCACTGACAACCACAGTTTAAAAAGATTAAAAATGCAGTTTTCTTGGTTTGGTGGGGTTTTAAAAAATTTTTTATAATTGTTAATATCACAGCTCATTTATGGATTTGTATGTAAACAGGTATAAATCTTGTGTGGGACGTGCCAGTTGGCCTTGATAAACATATCGATTGGGTGCTACCTGTGTTACAGCCTCATACTCAAGATATTATCAAACCCCGGGGAATAATATCCAGGATCAAAGTGAATATTCCCACACTGTCTTCAGGAAGAATGATTTCATCTAAATTTGTTTGAGGAAATACAAGAAATAAATGAAAATAAAACATTAGGGCTTTATAGCATCCAAAATCCTACCCTTGGGACTTAGTTTGATGGCTCTAACAAAATCACAGATGCACATCCTAAAGACTAGTCTGGGGACTGACAAAAAGAGTTGTAAAATGATCAAACTGTAATTCTGATATTTATACTTTCTAATTAAAAATCTGTCATAGCCTTAAAGCAATCTTCTTGCATTTGAGGATTGTGGTGGTAAGAACAAGCAGCAATAGATGAGGTTTCTGGAAGAGGATGAGAAGTAAAGAAATGTTCGTTTATCTTGATGCCAGCAAAGCCAATATAGATGTCTAGATTCCTGTGATAAATGGATTTCCTGGGGGTTTTCTTCCACGGGGTACAGTCCATTGCCATTTATAGACAGCATTATTTTAATAAGTTTATGCTAAAACTGTGTGAAACAGTAGGTGGATGTTAAAAGTATTGAAAAGGCAGGGTGTGGCAGGCAGTGGGCCTGTTCGCTGCTTGGTGGAACATGTTGCAAAGAAACGTTATCACCCTGGGATCCAGAGAAAGGTAGGCTTGAGCAAGGAGTTTCTTTTCCTGATCTGTGCCCCTGAAAACCTATCTAAATATAAGATATACCTGCTGATCCTGTCCTATAACTTCCCCCCAAATGCCTTGCAACCCCCAGTGGCAGGTACAGTCATAGAAAACAGAGAGGTAAGGATGGTGCAAACAGCTATTAGACTTATTCATTTACATCCACTGTCCCTAATTGTCAGTGTCTGCTTATTAACAACAAAGAAAGAGAGCATTCTGGGACAAAATTCAGCAGTTAACAGTGTTGTTGAAATTAACAGCTGGGGAAGGGAAGATTTTTGGCTTATTGGAGGAGGAACTTAAATAAGGCATTAAGGAATCCTTAATATCTAATTCATGTAGGACCACAGTTTATGATGTTTTTGCCAGTCTTCATCCAGTACATTTTGTGATACTGAAATTCAAATTTGAAAGAAGATCAGACCTTTTTGTACTATTAATTCCTAAAATAAGAAGCTTGTACTATTAAATTGGCCTTCTGAGTATTGCCTTTCATTTCTGTTTCTGAATGGCTTTTGTTATATAAAAGCACTGCTCAGGAAGAAGTTGAGGGCTCCAACTCTGTCCTCTGGGATTAAACTACCACACTTTAGTGCTCTTCCTGAATGCTGAGGCACGATTTGCATACTTTCCATACCAAAGCATTTCTTGAGTTTTTCAGATTCGTTAGCTATCTGTTTGCATGCATCTCGCAACATAATGTTGTAGGTAAAGATCCTCAAGGACTTACAAGTATTAGCGAGAGAGTGTAAGGCACAATATTACATATTAGTTTTGTTTGCACAGGCAAGAAGTCTATGACAAAGGTGAGTTAAGTGTCAGGACCTAAGTGCATCCACCTAATCCCTTTTAATACAGAAAGAGTTGAACCAATTGTTATTTAAAGAAACATCAGCAGCAAATGCTATTGAAGCATGGCAGTTTTACAGTTACGAGAATTTTTGTTTGCTGGAGCAAAGAAAATTGCAGAGGCAGAAGTAATGAATTGGCTGATGAACTGGTCTGGGAACTGATGAGAAAATGCTTGTAAGATCCCAGGTCACACAACTAGGCGAGGACAGAGCCAAAAGAGGATTTGGATGTTCTGATCAGCATATAGAGGGTCACAGTGAAAAAAATTCACTGAAAGCACAAATTACCTTTCCCACCCTCCCCCTTCACGCAGTCTGCAGTGTTGCTTGTGTCCTTAACCCTGCAGCTCCAATGGAGGGTGGTCACTCCTCTCTAAAAGAAACAGTGTGATAAAGAAAACAGCTGAGCTAGTGAGCCCTACCGCTTTGCCAACTGTTGTATCTATCTGTGCAGATAAAGGGCTAATTTTGGTTTGGGCTTTTTAATTCTTCTTACTTGTCTGATACTCAACTGTCTTTACTTTCTCCATGTGACTCCAGGCAGCAAGCCTGTAGGACATGTTTCAAATTTAAAGGCATGAGGTTTATTGCAATGTAAGATTTATGGCAGGTGGTCCTTGATTTGAAGAAAGAGTTTACCGAATACATAAATTACCCTGCTGTGCTTGTGGTGGGTTCTGCTGCATGTTTAGCTCTTTCTTTTGATTATTGGACAGGGAGCAGTATTCTCATTAGTACACATCATGGAGGAAAATGTGTTTGCTGACTTTGAGGTAAAGAACATGTGATCACCTGTAGTTGCACCAGTGGTTGTGTTTTGCTGCTCTTTGCATGAAAGAACAGCACAATTCACAGAAGCATGCTGAAGGATGGGGTAGGAGATGGTTGTGCAAGGAGCGGTAGGCAAGTGCTAGGGCAAACCTTCTCTTGCTGTGATGTGAAAGGTAGGAGTTGCAAGAGCAGAAAGAGCTGTTACTAAGAGACTCAGGAGAAAAGTAGCCGTGTCTTCATAACGCACCGAGTGAGTTATCATCCGCATCAGAAACACTGTGACTTAGCAAAGCAGAGCTAATGGGCCCAGCTTTGTTGAGCACTGGCTCATGGAAGTCAATGCAGCGCTGTGCTACATGGCCATCCCATAAGCAGAGGGAATGTTCCTGAAAACGAGATGTGTTAGGGTCAAACTGAAGAGTTTTTTTTAAAAAAAAAAAGTCAGGGAAGTGATAAATTGCTGATATTTTTGGCCCATTTGCTCTAACTGAAATTATGCACTTTGCCCTCATTTAAATTTAGGAGCATTAGCCAAGCAGAGGAAATCTGACATATCATCCCTACTCCTGCCATATGCAAAGGAGTCATAAGCGCATACTGACAAATGAATTACATACTTATGGTCTGTGTTCTGTGTAAATTCTTGAAGAGTCCTCATTCCAGTTGCTGAGCAATTGTCAGCAGCACCATCACACTCTTATTTTTTTCTCCGTTCATTTTGGTAGAAAATGCCTCTGCTGTGCACTGGTTTTTGCTTGATTTTTTTCTTCTTCTTTTTCTCCTCCTGGCCCCTAGGCTCTGCGAGAGGCATGAACTGTGCTGAGAGGTCAAAAGAGAGGTGGAGAACCAGAAACACCAACTAGCCACCACTAGGGTGGCAGTAGATGTGACCTAACAAAGGCCACCCATGACTAGCTTAGATTGCCATGAACATGCATACCCGATCCTGCTTACATATGTATGTCTCTCAAGTGAAACCTTCTTGAATACATCTAAAGTCAAAGAGTTTTTTTTTTCCTTCCCCAGAAGCTGTAAAACTGTGGTTGAATCTTTTGTGAATCTTTTTGTCTGCCTAATGGTTTCTTCGTCAGAGCTGTGCATGTGGTCCCCAGCTTTGAAATGCTTTAAAACTTTTCTTCCTGATTGTTATAATTCCACAACATTAACTGCTTAAGTGAAAGCAGTTTCCAAGCCTGGACTTTGCCTAGAAAAGCTGAACTTTGGTCTTTGCATGAAGAAGAGTGTTTGCAAGTGGGGACATGTAAGAGGTGGTGGTTCACCTCTCTGTAAGGTTCTGCAAAAGCACTGCTGAGAGCTGTTGGCAGGACTTGCAAAAGCCTCAAACAGGCGCAGTTCCAGCTGGAAGCAGCAAGGAGGGTAAGAGCGTAGACACGTTGCATCTTTCCTGCGCCTCCTTATATTGCCCACTAAACTGATCTACAGGATATTTAGATGGCTTTAAGATTTCTCCTTTGGACAAACAGAGATGGTGTGCTAAACTAGGCTGCAGATCTGAAGCAATTTCAGCAGCAAACTCTAGCAATTAGCGCACGAAAACCTTGAAGGAAGTGTGGTGAGTCAGGGCAGGAGTTGCTCCCTTATCCACATGACACCAACCCGAACAGAATTGTAGCTACTGCAGAGGGAGAGGACAGAGTTTCTGGGCAGGCAGCAAATAGTTTTTGCCATCTGTGCAGTGTGACTGCAGGGGAGAGAAACCTTACCAAGTCAGCCAACAAGAAGTTAGTTGAGGTGCATTTTCAGTTGATTTGAGTCTCAGGGTAAGCTGAGAATACAAAGATGCTTTCTGTAAGTAGCGTGGTGTTGAGGTGGTGGAGCTTTACAGAAGTAGACTTCCTGCAATTAATTTTGGTCCTTTCAGATAACTTCATCTTAGCTCACAGGAGCATCTGCAGGTGCGCTGGCAGGTAGGAGTAATGAAAGAGGGCTTCTGTCTGTTTTCTGAGCGTGAGACAAAATACCAAATAAGGAGATTTCCAAAGATACATGAGACAGCTGGTTACTAGCCCCTGAGGGAAATCAAGGTAGTTATTTACCATTTCTGAAGTTGCAGGCATGCCTTCCCCTCCCACCCCCCCAAACCAAGTTATTCAGGAAAAAAAAAAAGGATAGCAGAACATTTGTATATCCGGATTTTAGATGAAGTTTTGTCACCTTTTAACTTTGATTTTTAAGGGATATAATCTGAATTGAATATTGGTTGCTGATGGGCATCTCAGATTAAGAGGAAAAGAAAACCAAACACACATTTTAAGGAAGGCAGAAGAAGGAGCAGGGGTGAAACAGCATGGAGGAGACATGGATCCTAATCCAAACGGGGTAGAACAGAAAGAGCAACTGAGGACAACGTTGTGTTCACTGTTTACCTAATTGCCCGACCAAAGCAACAAGACTTGACTACTTCTAGCAGTGTTCCTGCCTTAGGGGAGATGTTCAGAGGGAAGGGAACTAAAATGGGACTAACAAGTGGTTGATCACTAAACACTTGCTATTATAGCAAGTCAGTCTGTGAAAAGTAAAAAATTGTCTTAATTGTCCAAATTGTATTTCGGCTAACAGCAGTGTTTAGCTAGTAAGCAGACAGCCACAATAAAATACCTAAGTGTCTATCTGATCTGCTGAGAAAAGAAGAAAAAATTGTGGAGCAAGAAGTCCCCCAAAAGAGAATTGCAAGAGAGAAAAGCCCCAGTAATGGTTCTCTTTGCTTTAAGACCAAAATGTTACTTCTTGCAGCTATTTTCACTACCCTTCAGCAGTGAAGGTAAGAGATCTAAGCTGTGCACAGCTTCTCAGTGTGACTAGGAAAGCTGGCACAAGCTATACACCTTATCACTCCTGTTGCCGTTGTGATAGGGACGGAGAGCGGAGAAGTCCAAGGGCAGCCTCAATCCTGAAGAGGGTCCGTGGCAGAAGCATTGTTGAATTGAGGGGTGGCAGGATTTCCACTGCCAGCGTTTACAAGCCATGTACCTTTTCCTTAGAAGGAAAAAAAGAAAAAGGAGGCTGTGGCCAAGGGGGGAATTTTATGGTGCTCAGTAAATTTGATGGTAAGGCACCTGGGACCTGGGCCAGCAATACGTTTTCTGCTAATTCTGGCATTCCTCATGTGACAGAGTTAGTCCAAGTGGAGTATGTGCAGGAACAAAGAGACTGGATTAGAAACCGTCACAGGGAGAGGCTGTGTTGTCATTCTGATGTGACTCTGACTCATGTTGTTATCCGTTTTAGGACCTGCTGCTGCGGCCTCTCTGGTGTCGTTTTCTGCTGGGCTCACACAGAAGCCTTTCTCTAGTGATGTCGGCGTGGTTCATTTTAACAAAGTGCTTGTGAATGATGGGGACTATTATAACCCCAATACAGGTAACAGCCAAAGAATGGACCCACAGATATGCCAGATTGGCAGTAGCGTGGGTTACCAGTGTTTGATGCTATCTCATGCCTTGGTGGAGCATTGAACAAAAAAATAAGCCCATCTAAACCAGACACACTGGAGTAAAAGTTTCCTGTGGATGTAGACAGGCACGCACTTTGCCACTGCTGGTTTTCCACAACTGCCCAGTATTACTGGGACCCAACTTAGCACTACCTCTGCTCTGCCAGCACAGCTGGATGTGCTCCTCACCCTGCCTCAGGCCAGCTGAGCCCAGGTAGCAGAGGTGAAGTTCCTTGCTGACTCACTTCACTGCCCAGGGAGTTTGAACTAGATGATCTCCAGAGGTCCCTTCCAACCCTGACCATTCTGTGATCCCGGGGAGGGTGGGAGGTGATACATAGTGCCTCTCCAATAACGGTAACTGCCGGCTGCTTCCTTCTCAAGCAGAGTATCATGTCACTTGAGGGCATTCGGCGTGCCTTAACCTACCGGGGACTTGCACAGCGTGTGAGTGCCTCTCGCCTCTTCACCCAGCCCTGAGGCATGGCAGCTGCTTAGGCCAGGAGGTTTCCAAATGTGGACAGGACCTGCTTATGTCCTGAAGGGCTGTGGGCTCTAACACAACAGCAGCAACCCTTTGCCTTCATGACTGCTGTCAGTTTGTCAGCTGCCCAGGCTGACCTTGTCACAGTTCCGTAGCAATGGGTGACCCCTGTTGCTTTAAGTTTGTCATCATGCCTAGAGCGATCAGGTCTCTCCAGTTTGAAAAACTCTGAAAAGCTCAGTCTGTCTCTCTTCTGTAGGCATTTTCACATCACCATATGAAGGGCGCTACCTGATCACCGCTGTGCTGGCTCCGGAGAGGGATGAGTACGTAGAAGCAGTGCTGTCCGTCTCCAATGCAAGCGTGGCTCAGCTCCATACAGCTGGGTACAGAAGGGAACTGCTGGAGTATCACAAACCCTACTCGGGGAAACGGACCTGTGGTGGTCCTGGGACGTTCCACCTTGTTCTTCACCTCAAAGCAGGAGATGAAGTAAATGTCGTCGTAACAGGAGGCAAACTGGCCTACACAGACTCTGATGAAATGTACTCCACGTTTAGTGGAGTTCTCCTTTATCCTTCCATTTCTCATGTTTAGGTCTACCTTGAACAGGAGAGAAGGGTAAGATATTCAGAAGAAATTAAGTGTAATAAAATTCAAAGCTTTAATATATTCAGTTTATATATTTGATTTCAGTGATGGGTTTATAGTCTATACTGAGACCTTTTCCTTGTCCCCTGTTTCCAGAGGTAGCTACAAAAAACATGTTTCTGTAGCTAAATTAACTCTTTCCCAAGCCCTTGTTTACCCGTACAAGCAGAACAAATGTTATACAACAAATATGTTCTCAATAGATATTTTTTCTACTGTGCTCTTGCTATTTCCTATTAAATTGCCTTGCAGTCTTCTCCCTAGTTAATCACATTGTCCCTAGTGTATCAAAGTTTACATCTTTGCTGAAGTTTACAGTTGTGGTTGGCTATTCTTATGTTTTCAGTAAAGCAGGGGCAAGAAAGTGAGGTTGTATTGGACATGGTTGATGACTTCTTAGTCCTTGTGTTACTTAACAATAAGTTGGGTCAAGTGGATTCACATAAACAATTTGTTCAAAGCAATTGCTAACCATGGTGGTGCAAAGCAAAATGATACTTATCTGCATCCGTTTTCTTTTTTACATTAAGGGCCAACCACAGTGCTAAGAGATGAGTGACTCATTCCAGTCAAATGGAAGCAGCTGTGCAGGTAGAAACTCACCTTGCCTCAGCTTTCTACTGGGCAGACGTGAGCGTAAGGTGCAGTTGCTACTACTGGAAGATTTAGAACAGTTATTTTCAACTGATACAGTAAAAAAGATGACCAGTTAAGCATGATGCTCTTGAGATTAAAGCTTGGTGTTTGAAATGAATTAAATGGGTTAGAAAAATCTAAATGGTGCTTAGCATAGAAAAATGGTAATTTTGAAAAGTTTAAAAAAATTTTACAAAGTTTCTTTCTGGCACTCCTACAGTATTTGCATTAATAAGGAAGTTTTGTCTTTGTTGCATTGTAGGAAACAAATCAGAGGGAAAATGGTTGATATAGGAAAATAGTCTTATTAGCCAATACTGTCAAATGCATAAATCAACCACCTGCACTAAGTTCTAACAGCCTCCTGCACCAGTGCCTCCAAGTGAGGTTTAATAGTCAACATCTGTTTATATGGATGAAACAACTTTCTTAGCTTAAACATTCCAGGCAATGGTATTGTATTTCTCGTACTTGCCACTTATCAGTGGAGGTGACAAAAATGATGTTTTGGCTCGTTCGAGTTAGCATTTTGATCTCTTTCACGAATGAAAAAAAAAAATCCATCCGTGCTTTAGTGAGAGCAGGACTATTCAGCTGTCACCTACAGATTCTTATGTAAACTGAGTTTTTTAATAGTCTATTCATGCTACATAGAGTTGTATTTATCATAGTGGTTTGTGTAGTATATTTCCCTTCTTACAAATCCAGAACAGCTGTTTATAGCCTCAGAACAAACAATTCCTTTAGGTGAAGGAAGAACTCCCTGTGCTGTAAGGAGCACAGTATGGTTTAGCTGAAGCCCTTCCCATCTGAGGAGGTCAGATGAAGACTTGTGCCTTTGTTGCTTAGTTTTGGAATAGATACTCCCTAATAACTCTTGTTTCCAGGCAATGAGATGGGGCCTTCCCACAACAAACTATCACATCCTGGAAGTGGAGCTGCTTTTGAGAAAAGCAGGTGGAGCAAGCTTTCTCTCCACAGAGGAACTCTGAGTCAGTCCCCGCGCAGCTAGGATTGCATGGAGTTGGGAGCACAGGAAGGAAATTGCGAGTGGAGTTCTAAAGCACCTGGTTTAGGGACACCCCTTGGCACCTGATTTTCAGAAATGACAGAGTTACTGATAAGCAGAAGCCAGGACTGGATGGATTTTGTAGCAGGAAGGCTGTTTCTGTAAGAAACTACTACACAGTAGCCAAAGATGTACAGTGAACTTGCATTTCACAGCTTGATAAAGGGAACCACCTCCCTCTCATTTCCCTGCACATTTGTCTTGAGGTGCGCTGGAGCGTGAAGCATTAACGTGCAGGTAGCGACCACGTTGCTTGTTCAAGGGGGGCTTAGTTTTCTTTTGTCCTAAATCAACAGCCCCTCTCTGTCCCGTGCCTTTCTCGGCCTCAAGATTGAAGGGACAGACAGGAAAGACTGGCTTTTGAAAACACAGAAAACAATTATTTAACATTTATTTTTTTTAAACCTAATTTCTTGTTACGTATGAAAGCTAGAGAGGCACTTTTCCTTTTAGGATATTTTTCACTCTCCTCAAGAAAGCTGTGTTCTCTAAGAAGTTGGCTCCAGACTATGTGTGACTCAAGTGTTGTTAGATTATTGTTGCCAGTTCTAAAAATGACTCATGGAAACAAACAAAATGAGCTGAGTGCTCAGGGAGACCTAGCTGGCAAACACAACCCTTTTTCTTTTTTTTTTTCTTTTCCTCTTCCAAATGAGACATTTTTAAGAATCGGCAGTGCAAGTTTAGTGCTAGAGTTGCAAAAGTTGTATCATCTAATTCTTAACCCCACCGCTCCAGTAGATTTCTAAATCCAACCCACAAATCTTCACAAGCCCAGTGCTGGTAATGGGACCGGGCAGTCTTCTATCAGAAAGTTTGTCCTTGTACCCAGGAGCTGCTGCTGCTGCTGCTGAGGTTGCTCGAGCCCTCATAATGCGGCATAACTGGTATTTCATAGAATCAAAGAATTGTCTAGGTTGGAAGGGACCTTTAAGATTATTGAGTCCATCCATCAACCTAATACTGCCAAAACCGCCACTAAACCATGTCCCTAAGCACCATGTCTACCCGTCTTTTAAATACCTCCAGGGATGGCAATTTCACCACTTCCCAATGTTTGATAACCCTTTCTGTGAAAAACTTTTTCCTAATCTTGGAACCGTTTAGGTTGGACACAAGTATAAAGCATTCCCTAAACTATGTCACAGCAAGGCCCAATCTCAGGGGCGTATTTTGAGGACGCCTTTTAGGGCTCATAGGGATAGTTGCCCATCCACCATCTCTAGCAGTGTGGTGGCTAAAGCTATGACCTTTCTCAAGGAACCTCTGTCTTAGATTCCTGCCTTTGTTGAGGGAGACTTGACCCTTAATTTCCACTTCCTTGGTAATTGTTGTAATCAGGGGTAGGTAGCTAAGTTCCTCCCGATGAGGTTATTTTCCTGGAGTTTACAAGGTGGAATATTCACCCAGCTGGGAGGATCACAATGCTGTAGCCCCTAAATAGCAAAGGGAGGGGGAAACCTGAGTTCCAGTCTCTGCTCCAGTGAGTGCTTGGATAAAGACATTCATTAAAGCAGCACATGGAAGAGACTCAAGCAGAGAGGCATTCATGGGGCTACTGAGGGTTTGCTCCTTACAGAACAGCCCAGCTTCAAAGGAAGGAGCAGGAGCCCTGGCTCCAGAATACCCTGAACCCACTGACGGAGCATTTACAGCTTCAGTGAGAATCGGCAACAGAACAAGGAAATACCTGCACTGAAAAGAACATTTCACACTGTGGGGGTCATGATTTGACTACCACATCCAGGAGCATCCACAAGCTCAAATGGGAAGCATCTGTTAACCAAGAAAAGCCTTACGGAAAATAATCCTGTAGGTGGGAGCTCTAAGGCAGGTGTGCTGCCAGTTTCATAAATCACAGTGCTCCCTTGGAGGTAGCTTTGCAATGCAGTGTGTGAGGATTGCCAGGTTCTTAGGCAGGGCTGTATCTGTTGTGCCAGGTGCTCCCATTTGACATCAAGACGGGAAGAAAACCAAACCGTACCAGGCGAAGCTGTACAGACGTGTGTCTGACAGGCCCTTAGCCAGGCAGGAGGCAAGGTGGTTTCTCAGGGACTGTCCAAATACCAAACCCAGCAGAGTCCCCAAGGCAGCATCACTTGTGAGACAGGTGAATTCCCAGAGCCAGGTCATCATCAGCAGAACATCTGAGGACAAGGCAGCACACCGACAGCCAGAGAGACCCGGCTCAGGCCAAACGTGGAAAGCGCATCCTAGAGCAGCTATGGCAAAAGGCAACAAAGCCACATATGAATCAGCCATATCCCCAGGAAAGCTTGGAGCAAAGCAGGAATGCCAATTTTCACCACAAAACATGTAAAAAAACCTACCTCATTTTAATTTCCTATTAAGACTTCAGAGACAGTGGAGACACTTCTATAGTGACCACTCAAAGGAATGAGGATTTTCGGTGGTATTCCACCACGTTTCCTTTCAGTGTAGCCAGGTTACTCGCAGCAGCTCTGTGCCCTTTCACTGAGAGAGTCAGCCTGGGGAAGCCAACCAGCCAGTCAAGAAAAACTGCAAATAGTCACCGAAATAGAGCGAGCTGTAAGCAGAAAGGATAGGAAAAGCAACTTGAAACAAAATGCCCGTCACCACCCAATGCAGCTTTAAAATGCGCTGGGAATGCACGGTAAAGGGCTTCCCAGCTGCAACGAGAAGATTCAAATCAGGACTGAATTGTTTCCTGAGGATATGTTGTGCATTTGGAAGTGAGTTTTATCTGCTGGATAAGTAAGTCTTTGTTACGGCCCAGTAGGGGATATGGATCTATTTCACCAAAACTACAAATGAATTTACAGTCTCAGCTTGGGGCCGGGAGGAATGTGCTCTCTGCTGAGACTTCAGCAGCAGGTAGGCTTTGGCTGCTGGTTGATCCCAGATAATGGCACAGAGTTCAAATTGTCAAGTTACCAGGAATACCTGGGGGCTGTGTCCTGTCATCGCAAGAGACTTGCGTTTGAGCCAGCACCAACCCTCCGGCAATGCACCCTGCAGACTTGGGACAAGATACAGAAGAACAGCTCTGCCAATTTTTGATACATGGGAGACTTCAAAGAACATCTTGTAACATGTTACTACATAAGCAGGTTTTGGCATTTATCCATTTTGCTATCTCGATTGTGAAAAAAGGAACATTACTATAGTTTTGCAGCAAAAAGAACAGCGCATTTGAGAGTATGCTTTATGTGTGCATGTGTATACATATATTCATCTATATATAGCGAGAGTAATATCCAGGAACATGAACAAAACTGTGTGATGGAAAACAACTGCAGATACGTCCAAATAAAGCCTACCTGTTGTGTGATGTTGATGCTCTTGCGCTTTCCAGTGAACACAGCAGCACCGTAAGCCAAAATTTTTGCTGTCTCCTTCACCACCTTTAAATCTGCAGTTTCTCGCTTCTCAGCCAAGCTTGTGTGTGCATTTTAAGTTCTTATTCAGTGGTAAGCACTGTTCCATAGGCTTTGTGGTATACAGAAGTTCTGTCAGCACAGTTCTTACCAGTCTTATTTGCTCAGTCAGTGCCCTGATTCCTGGCGAATAGAATAGACTACTTCAGTTGAAAGGGACCTACAACAATCTTCTAGTCCAACTGCCTGACCAATTCAGGGCTGATCAAAAGTTAAAGCGTGTTATTAAGGGCATTGTCCAAATGCCTCTTAAACACTGACAGGCCTTGGCATTGACCACCTCTCCAGGAAGCCTGTTCCAGTGTTTGACCACCCTCTCGGTAAATAATTGCTTCCTGATGTCCAGTCTAAACCTCCCCTGGCGCAGCTTTGAACCGTTCCCACATGTCCTATCACTGGATCCCAGGGAGAAGAGATCAGCACCGCCCCTCTCCATGTCCTCTCAGGAAGCTGTGGAGAGCAATGAGGTCGTCCCTCAGCCTCCTTTTCTCCAAAACAGACAAGCCCAAAGTCCTCGGCTGCTCCTCACAGGACATTCTTTCCAGCCCTTTCACCAGCTTTGTTGCCCTCCTCTGGACACATTCAAGGACCTTCACATCCCTCTTAAATTGTGAGGCCCAGAACTGCACATGGTATTCAAGGTGAGGCCACACCAACACTGAATACAGGGGCATAATCACCTCTTTTAACCGACTGGTTGTGCTGTGTCTGATGCTCCCCAGGATGCAGTTTCCCCCCCTGGCTGCCAGGGCACACTGCTGACTCATATTGAGCCTGCTGCCGACCAGCACCCCCTGATCCCTTTCTGCAGGGCCACTCTCCAGCCACTCCTCTCCCAGTTTAGGCTTGTGCACAGCATTACTCCACCCTAGGTGCAGAATCTAGTATTTGGACTTGTTAAATTTCATCCTATTAATCACTGCCCAATGCTCCAATCTATCCAGATCCCTCTGCAAAGCATCGTGTCCCTCAAGAGAGTCAACAGCACCTCCCAGTTTGGTATCGTCAGCAAACTTGCTAATGGTGCATTCAACTCCTGCATTCAGATCACTGATAAATATTGAACAGAACTGGGCCTACAATTGAGCCCTGAGGAAC
>VZSZ01005108.1:21700-32596 GCA_013398815.1 Ibidorhyncha struthersii | reverse complement strand
TTTTTTTTTTTTTTTTTTTTTTTTTTGTGGTGTTCTTTTTAATGGGATATTTTGAGCTGAAATGGGACCAAGTGGGGAACGACAGAGGTTCGGATCCTGTACCCGGCTGAGCTCGCAGGGAGCCGGCAGCTTGCTGTGGGAGCGGGAGGGAGGGATGAAGAGCTGGGATGGGATTTCAGGGTGATGCGCTTCCCAGTGGAGGATCCTCCGGTCCTTTATAAGCCCCGTGGTGCAGAGAGGGGAGGAAGGAGGGGAAAGGGATGAAAATGGAGAGGTGAATCCGACGACACGCAGGGAGGGACCTGGCCTGGGGGCAGCCAGGGTGCCCTGGGTTCGGTCTCTTGCTCTGACACGGGTCTCCGGCTGGGTACCAGGCACGGCACCACGGGCCATGCAAGTTTCTAAAGCGCTGGCATGTTTCAGAAGCCAAATTCCTCCAGAATTGGTGTGCGTTAAGCGTACACATCTTGCAAGCCTGTAGTCAGCCTCCCGGCGCTGCCTTGCCCATCTCCCGCTCTGCCCAGAAGCTCCTTGGGGACCCTGCCTGCACCACGGTCTCGATTATTTTCGGGTACCTGGAGACAAGGCTGCCTTAGAGAGAAATCCCTGCTCCAGCCGCCCGACATCTGGGCTCGGCGACCGACCCCTCTCCCGGCCTCGCCGAGGGGCCTGAGTCCCACTGCTCTTCCCGAGCATCCCCTCGCTCGCTGCCGGCTCCGGGGCTCAAAATCTCATCCATCTGTCAGCGGCTCGGAGGCGGCTCGGCCGAGCTGAGTGGCACAGTAATAGGGTGTGAAACAACCACCTGTCAGTTGACTTTCCTTCTGCGGCTGCCACGGCGCTTGGCAAGGGCAGAGCTGGAGATGAATAAACTCTCCTCTCCGGTGTTATTTGGAGGGATGCTGTCACGGCACTCAGGGTTTTTATTTGGCTCGGTGGTTTTATGTTAATGAACCAGCTCTCTCGCGCTCCGAAAAGAGAAGGGAAAAAGTGTCACTTTGGAACTTCATGCATGGAAAAATACAGCACCTCCCTCCCGCAATTAGAGTTGGATCTCTGGGAAAGCGCGTGGGGAGGCAGGCAGGGCTGGAGACACGGGTGTCTGCCTCCGCCAGAGCCCGCTGCGGCCGTCGCCCGCCCCGCTTTGGCCAGCACCTGCCTTTTTCTGGCTTCCGACATCCCCTTCGTGGTGACCTCTGGGGGGAGGCCCGAAGAACCCACCATTGCTCCTCTTCCCGCGCCACACGGCTGAGCCCGTCCCAGGCTGCTCTGCCTCTCGGGAGGGCTGGAAGGGCAGCGCTGGGCGCTGGCAGCTCCGGACCACGGGAGACCATGATGCTTTCAGGGGAGAGGAGGGCAGGGAGGTTGAGGATGCCGAGACCTCCTCCCAGGTGCTGCGGGGCTGTTTCTGATCATTTTTGCTTCCTAGATAATTTTTAGAATCATGGACTGGTTTGGGCTGGAAGAGACCGTTAAAGGCCATCGAGTCCAACCCCCCCGGCCATGGGCAGGGACATCTCCAACCAGACCAGGTCACTCCGAGCCCCGTCCAACCTGCCCTGGGATGTCTCCAGGGATGGGGCATCTCCCACCTCTGCGGGCAACCTGGGCCAGGGTCTCGCCACCCTCAGCGTGAAACATTTCTCCTGTGTTTCTTCTTTTGCCCCCGTGGAGCATCTGCAGTAGGGAGGGACCGCCGGCGCCTGGTGGCCCTGGGGACCAGCAACCCACGTCTGCGAGGGGCAGCGGGTGCGTGGGGGGGCGAGGAGGACCACAAGCGTGGTGCTGCCCGGATCCCGCTCGGATCAGTGTCTGTCATCGAGGGCCGCGAAGCGGCGACGAGATGCAGTGAGAGCTGCAGAGCCGTGGTCCTCCTCCCGCCGACCGTGCCATGCGTGCATGCCGCAGCCGAGCTCCCACGGCACAGGGGTCCGGCCAGCCCCGCGCTGGGTCCCTCACAGAAGTGGGGGACAGGGGCTACAGGGGTCACATCTCGATGGCCCCGCTGCCACCAGAAAACAGCGGAGCAGAGGCAGCGCCTGCCTGCTCGGCCGTGCAACAGGCAGCCCCGGCGCTGCCTGCGGGCTGCAGAATCTGTCTCATTTCAGGAGGATTAATGATTCCAGCATAATTTGAAAAACATTATATGGCTCATTAAAAACACATTGCCCAGACCAAACACAGAGCGGTTGCGTGTTTCCAGCCCTGCCAGCTCACCTCCCCATGCCAGCCCGTGGCATCGCCCCCTGCCCGCTGGGCTGCAGGGGGTGGTGGCGAGGCCGAAGGCTGCGCTTGCCGCACGCGGGGTGGCCGTCTGCCTTTCCTTCTTCCTCCGGCTGCTGCTGGGGGCACTCAGGGGTAGCCAGCCAGCTCTGGCACGGTGTTCCCTTGTGATTTTTTTGGTGATGCCGAGGTGTGGGTGTGCTTTGGGGGAAAAACATTGGTGCATGACTGTGCGGAGCATCCTCTGCCCTCCCCTCCCGTCGGTGGCACGTGGAGCTGCCAAGCCCTGGGTGAGCGCAAGAGGCTCCTGAGGAGCCCTTGTCCCCTCGAAGGGGACCTGATTTCCAGGGCTGGGCAGGGCGAAGGTGACCAGCGGCATCTCCTTTCCCCCCACACCCGCTCTGTTTCTCCCTCCTCCCTTCCTGCACGCCTCCTCCTTTCTCTCACCTTCGCTGCTTCCTTTCAACTCTCTCCATGGTGGGGGGAATCAAAGAGGAGAGCAGTTTGGGATTTTTCAGTCCTTCCTCATCCGCTGCACTGCGTGAAAAGCAAAGCCTCTAAAGGACAGTCAAGGACACTGCGATGGCGCTTTCCCCACTCCTCTCCCTGCCCTCCTCCTCTTCCTTCCCTGCAGAAAGCAATGGGATAAGCTCCTGCCCCACTGCGCCTGCCCCGGGGAACGGCCCGTGGCGTGGCCGGGGTTTGGCTGGGCTGCTCCGCCACGGCTCCCGGCTCCGTCCCTGCCTCCGTTTTGATGCCCCTACGTGAGCTGCCCAGGCTCAGCGGTGTGAAGCAGCGTCTTCTCCACGCGTGAGGTCCTTCAGGGCCAGGTGGCCACTAGAGCTCTCGGACAGGGACCTGTGCTGCTCCCTCCAGGCTTGCACGGGGGTGCGAAAGCGAATAAGGGTCCCTGCTCCTGCTGAGCCCCGGGAAACCAGCACACGCGGTTTGGCTTCGGTCTGGGCGCTGCCGGGGTCTCCATCCCCAGGATGCGGCAGGACCTTGAGCGAGTTGCTCTGCTGCCCAGCGACTCGGTGTCTCAGCCAAAATAACTCCGGGGAGGTTGTGGTGCTCCACAGATAATAATTAGCTCTTTTCAGCTGTCAGTCACAGCTCCTCATAAAAGCAAGTCTCATCTCCCTTCCACACGTGGGGAAGCCAAGGTGCTCCCGGGGCAAGTCCTTGGCCCAAGGTCATGTAGGGTGAAGCAGAGACCGAAACTGGGAGCTGGGACCTGCTGCCGGGGTCTTGCCTCGGGAAGCTGGGCAGCAGGGGCGGCGCTGCCCGCTGGAAACACCCCCAGCCTTTTCCTGCTCCCAACGCCATGAAAATCCTGAGGATGAGTTTGGAGAACTCGGTCTTTCTCCATGGAAGGTGTTGTGTAAGAGGAGTCACCTTTGTCCCCCTGTTTTTTCTTATTTCCACTAGAAAAGCTGTATTTTGTCACTCAGGCGTCATTGCAAGCTGGGGAGAGGAGGGATGTTCTTGCAGGTGGGATGTGGCTTTGGGAGCGGGAGCGTCGCCCCTCGTGCCGGGTTAGGCAGGTCATCTCCTGCCTCCGGGCTCCGCTGCCCGCGTCCAGGCGGGCTGGCAGGGCTGGCCGGGGTCCCCACGTCCCTCCGGGCACCCGTGGCCGAGCACCCTGCCCCCACTGAGGGCTGCCGAGCACCGCAGCCACCACCAGCAGCAAATTCGCTCCGGAGTGTTTCCTGGCATATTACAAAACATGGCATAAATAATTAAACCTGAACTGCAATTATCAAAACAAATGAATAAAGCGCATTTAGGAAGGATTTTCCACTTTTATTTCGCGCCTCTTGTTTCTCTCCCATTATGCCTTTAAGAGTATTTACTCACTCTGGGCGTGAAATCCATTCCCGAACCACTGAGCCTCTGAATCCGCACGGGGGGGGAGCTGCACATCGCACCCAAAATCCCCCAGCTTGGGTCTGAGGTTGAACCCCCCCCTGCAAAGCCAGGGATGTCGGGGCTCGGCTGAGCCCCAGTCTGCCCTGGGAGCATCCCGAGCGCGGCACGGCAGAGCTTCGGCAGCGGTCGCGGGGGTGCTGGGTCCCTCAGTGCCATTTATTGGGGTTGCAGCCATGCAAGGGTTAGAAACGACATTCATCACCCTGCTACCCTCCTCCTCCTCCTGGCTGGGCAAGGGGGGCCCCACAGAGCCCCCCCGAGCTGCCTGGTCTCGCCTCGTGGCTGAACCCAGAGGGCAGCGATGGAAGGACTGACAGACAAGCGAGGACACGTGGAGCAGAGCTGAGCTTGGGGAGAGAGGACAGACGTCCCGTGGCCGTGGGCGTGATGGATGAGCAGAGCTGCCTCCCGGCGCCGGGCGCAGCTTTGCCCTCTTGTCGGCAAAGAAAGAGGTCCTTGTGGGCGCCGAGGTCTCGCCGGCTCGGCTGTCCCCTGCCCGCCCCTGCCCTTGTCACCCCGCTCCTCCAGGCACAGGGGCTTGTGAAGGGGGTGGATAAAACCACCCCATGTCCCTAAAAACAAAGGGTCAAAGCAGCTCTGGGCTGTTTTGCCGGAAGCCAGGCACTGCCCGAGCTCAGCCGCCCACGGGTGGGATGCTCGGGGGTCCGGACCCGCAGCGCTGAGGGTGGGAGAGCCCTGCGCAGTCCCTGTCCCCTCCCCGTTGACCTGGACAGGCTGGAGAGTTGGGCGGAGAGGAACCTAATGAAGTTCAACAAGGGCAAGTGTAGGGTGCTGCGCCTGGGGAGGAATAACCCCACGCACCAGTACAGGTCGGGGGCTGAGCTGCCGGAGAGCAGCTCTGGGGAAAGGGACCTGGGAGTCCTGGGGGACAGCAGGGTGANCGGAGATGCTGAGGGGACTGGAGCATCTCTCTGGTGAGGAAAGGCTGAGGGACTTGGGGCTGGTCAGTCTGGAGGAGAGAAGACTGAGGGGGGATCTCATCAACACTTATAAATTCTCAACGGGCGGGTGCCAGGGGGTGGGAACAGTCTTTTGTCAGTGGTGCCCAGTGACGGGACAAGAGGGAACGGGCACAAACCTGAGCGTAGGAAGTTCCATCCAAACCTGCGGAGGGACTTCTTTGCTGTGTGGGTGGCAGAGCAGTGGCACAGGCTGCCCAGAGAGGGGGGGAGTCACCCACTCTGGAGCCATTCCAAACCCGCCTGGACACCGTCCTGTGCCACTGCTGGAGGTGCCCCTGCTCTGGCGAAGGGTGGGACGAGATGGTCTCTAGAGGGCCCTTCCCACCCTGACCAGTCTGGGATTCTGTGATTCTGTACTCACCCAGCTCGGTTAGCGCACCGTGCTTACTTGTGACTCCAGCCTGTACCCACACACAGGTTTGGGTCCCGCAGAGCCGTGGCTGGGAAGGTGTTTTTCGGCGCTGGGATTCTGGAGCTGGCGTTGCCCGGGTGGGGGGGGCTGGCGGGTCCCCAGGGGAGGCTGCGCTGCCGCACACACCGGGGCAGAATGAGGTTGTGCAGCTTCGCTTACGATAGGAAGGTCCAATCTGAGTATTTGCCAGAAAAAAAACCCCAAACCCCACGATACGCCCATCTACCCAGATCCTCCCTTCCTCTTCCGTGCCCGCAGCTCCGCTTCCCAACACGTGTCCTGTGCTTGGCTGGAGGCCGAGCCGGGCAGGGGCCCCTCGGCGAGACCCTGCAGCAGCTGCAGAACGGGGCGCTTCGGGGTCCGTCTGCAGGCTGTGCGTGGCCGTTTGCCTCCCTAGGAGCGGGAGCGATCCCTCCGTGCGCAGGCGATGCCGTGTCCGGCCCCGCGGGTGCGGGGCGGAAGGGGGCTGCCGCTCTCGTGCCCCCCACAGCGGGGCACAGCCTGGCTCCCCATCGCCCTCCGCTCTGTCTTTCATTCTCAGATGCTTTCTGCTGCTGCTCTTTTGTTTCAGATTTATTATGTGTTTGCTTGCTCTGATTCATTTGTTTATTCCCCTCCATCCCCGGCAAACTTTCCCGCCCGGATCGCGTTCATTCATGAATCTCCTCCTTTCCTGTCCCTAACCAGGGCTCGATCGAATTGCAGGAGGGAAGAAGCCAGGACTCTGTTCCCTTTGTTTAAAGTCTCCAGGTCAGTACCGGGGGCCGGGGGCCAGCAGCGTGCTCCTCCCCACCCTCCTTGTTTCATGTTTGATGTTTGCTCCTTCCCTGACCCTCTCCCGGGTGCAGGGACCGTGGTGGGTGATGGCAGCACCTGTAGCTCATTTTTTCCGGGTGTTTATAGGAGGGTGCTGCCTGGTTTCTGCTTTGCATCGTTGATTAAGGCACCAGCTCCCACCGTCCCTGCAGGGGAGGGAGGGATTTTGAAGCTGGGGATGGTGTCTGTGGCCGGAGGCATCACCGGTGCTGCTGGAGGGACCAACTCGCTCTCCACCGAATGCTGGAGTTTGGAAGGTTTGGGGTTTTCCTTGTTGGGAAGGGGAGGGGAAAGCTTTCAAAGGAGGATGAGAGGAAGATGTTGGCTCTCTGGGTTAGGTGGAGGGGCAGGTGCTTTGCCCAGGAGCCGGCTGTGGCAGCGTGGCTGGTTTAGAAAAGCTGTAAGAGGGGAAATGCGGTGGAATCTGTTCAGTAGCAACCCCTGCTGGGTCTGTCATAATAATAGATTTTTATTTCTGTGGCATCTGTCGGCCTCTAATGGGCTGGGTGCTCACATTGCCGGAGATGGTTCCAGTATCTCAGCAAAGATTTCAGCGTTTCTTTTTGGGGAGCACCAAAGAGCCCTGTCACTCAGGGCAGCAGCTCCCAGCTACAGTAATCCCAAGAGCAGGAGCAGCAGCACCAGTCAGCCCCAGTGTGGGTGATCAGGAAACCACCTGCCTTCAGGAAAAAAACCCACTGTTCCTCCATCTAAGCTCTCTGAGAGCCCATCCCGTAGCCGTCCCCCGGGGCTGAGAGCCGCAGGTGTCCTGCAGCATCCCTGGAGGGACACCAATCCACGCCGCCCCGTTTCCTTCTGCTTTAGGCTTATTTATCTGGGTCTTTGGTGGCCGCTTGCCCTGGAGCAGGTGGATTTTCTCTGCCGGTGCCAGCTTGAAGGTAAGGGGAGCTGCACCGGCGGGTCTGTCTGTGTTAAGGGATGTGCGTGGCTGTCCCGCAGACGGAGTCCCAGCGTGGGCAGGGCTGTGCCGGTGGAGGACAGGCAGGAGGTGGTGGAAATGGAGCTTGTAATGCGTGGGGTGTGCCAGACCTCCCGACACGAGAGCGTAAAACCTTCTCGGTGTAAAACCACGGCGCTGGAACAGCGCGCTGTAATTTAATGGCGTTTCCCGCAAACGCCTTGTTGAGTCGTAATGAACACATTATCCCGAAATGGGAGCAGGATGAAGACAGCAGCCCATGGCCGGGCCACTCATCCATATGGGGATCTGCCCCGGGCGCCGAACGCTGTTCTACCTCGTTTGCCATCCTGGAATTACACATGCAATTAAGTTCCTGGCTCCAAACAGCGGCGTGTGCACTTCTCCCTCCGCTGGAGAGCGGATTGCACGGCCGCTTCCCCAGGTCCGTGTGGGAAGGAAGGTTTGGAGGCTGTGCTCGTGGCTGTGGCTTCTGCGGCTCTTCACAGGAGCTGGGAGGTGGCTCTGCGGGCTGGAGGCACAGCCAGCCCTGGTGGCTTCATCAGTGGTGTTTGTGGGGAGGGCTGCAGGTCCTGCTGGTGCTGAACCTCAACATACTGGGGGGGGAAAGTAGCACAGCGGCGATGCTTTGTTGGGGTTCAAGTTCTTGAATGGGTCGGGCAGAGCCTGGGGGTGTTAAAACCAGCACAGCAAGGAAGGCTGAGGGGTGGGGGTGAAGGCAATGGGTAGGATTTGTGGGATTTGTCGGGTTTGTGGGGTCTTTTTAAGACCAGAAAAGACCCTTCTGATCACCCGGTTTGACCCCAGCTATGCGACAGGGGCCACAAAGTCCCGGCAGGAACTCCTGCATCAAGACCGTGACTTCTGGCTGAGCGGGCGGTTGTCGTTCAGAAGGACGCCCTGCCTCGGTTCGAAGGTGGGGGATGACGGAGAAGCCACCCCGCTCGGCGCAGGCTCTCCCCGGCCCCGTTCAGCACATTTGCCTTCTCTCTTGTCTGCGTTTCTGACGCCTCAGCTTCCAGCTATCAGATCTTGTTCTGCCTTTGTCTGAACAAGATTAAAGAGCCCCCGCGCTCAGAAGCTGCATCCTTGCGGAGGTGAACATATAGGCAGTTATAAGGTCATCCCGCAGCCGTGTAACGATGCCAGCTAATGAGCTTGTCTCTCGTGGGGAAAAAAAGGTGGTTTTGACCCCTTCGGGAAGGTTGCTAGCACCCGCTTAGGCTGACAGACCTGCGGCTCGGCGACGGAAATCAGCGCTGCTCTTTCATCCCGTCTCGGGTTCCGGCAGCGATGCGGCACGGGCTAACCCGGGAGGCAGCCAGGGAAGTTTGTGAGGTGTCTTGGTGACGTGGAGGTTTGAGTTTTGTTTCCCTGAGTCTCGCCGCAAACCAACAGGGTGCGACAGGGACTCGTTAGACAGAGCCGAGCCCCGGGGACTGAAATGAGGGATCATCCGTGATGGGGCCGAGCCGGGCAGGTCCGTGCAGCCCGGACGCTGGGGATGCTCGGCTCATTGCTTGCCCAGGTGAAGGGACAGCAGCGACGGGCAGGGACGATGCTGGCTCGTACAGACCAGAGGGCACGGGCTCCCGGCTGCCATGGTGTCCCCTTGGGACAGGGGAAGGGGCTGTCCCCATCCGCTGCCCAGTGGTTCCCACTCGCCTCTCCCCTTGCCGGGGCTCCCCAAGTCGGGATGCTAAACCAGCTGGTGCTGCCTAAATACTTTTCCCTGTCAAACAGCCCAGGGAGGAATAATTCACAGAGTCAACGGCTTTTTAATATCTCTGTGCTTCAAGTCAATTTTCAGTGCAGCCATTTGCCTTTTAATTAAAATTATTGCTTCACCCCCCACATGCATCTTCCTCCCTGCTTTTAAAACCAGCAAACAGCCGGCCTGCCTCCCCCCCCTTCCTCCTCCTCCTCCTCCCTGGTGTTGTCTGAGCTTCCCAACCGCGGGATGCTCCTGGGCTGGAGCCTTAGCGGCTCTTCACTGGGATGCTGGGGGCAGGTAGGAGATACCAGTTCTTCACCCAGTGCCGGTGAAATCCCAGTGTCGAACTGGGCAGATGCAGGAGCAGCCTCCCGGGCAGGGTCTGGGGCTGAGGGAACCCACGGGGGATGAAGGCCCCTTTCCGAACAGCACCTGGAGAGGGATGGGGCTGGCGGCAGCGGGATGAGCCCCGGTGTAACGGGGATTGCCTGGAGGCCAGGCAGTGCAGAGCGATCCCCAAAATAGAGCCGGGAGAGGACGCAGCCCCTCTGGGCTCCCTGTGGGGCGTCTGCAGCGCTGCGCTGACAGGTACCAGGCTGACGAGCTCCAGACTTGTCAGCGCCGGTGATGTACCTATAATTACTGTCTGATGTGCCAGAATTAGACTGGGAGCTGAGTAGTTTGATGCAGACGTGAGTGTCCTTGGCTGCCAGCAAGAGGTTTAACAAGTGCGAGGCTGCGGGCAGAGCAGATCCCCCCCCACACCCCCTCCCCGTCCTANNNNGTCCTACCCGGAGCACGGCTGCTGCCGCTGTTCTGCTCCCCCACCGGGAACCAGCTTTTGGGAAGGATGGGTGCCCCGGGTTTGCGCTGGCGGCAGGAGGGCTTGAGGCTGCTGCTGGAGAAGGGGCTGTTGCGTTCAGCCATCTGTTTCATTGAGTGGTGCACAAAAACCCAACTTCCCCCCCCCTTCCTCCCCCATGCGGGGTGATGGAGGCTGACTGAGCCTCAGCCCCTTATTCAGAGCCACATAGAGCCCACGGGGTGGCCGTACGCCCCGTAGCATCCCTCGGCTCGAGGCAGCTCTATCGACCGCCCTCAGCTCCTGCCTCGCTCGCCTGTTTTTCGCTGCGGTTTCTGGTTTCTCAGCTCCCGTCCGTGGCTCTGGCCGTCTGTCGCCAGCCGTGCTCGGTGTGACGGGTACCCCCAGCCTGCGCTGAGGTATTAAAGCCTTTATCATAGTCCAGGGCCTGTAATTCACAGCACAAGAACCAATAAAAGGGAATGATTCAGAATCATTTAGCAGCTTCTGCTCAGGAAGAGAGAGACCAGGACCTCAATTAAGCTATTTGTAAATTGTTAATTTAAGCATTTCACTCAGATGCCTTAAATTGTTCCCTCCTGCAGTTTACAAACGGGTAAAGAGCACAGAAATATAAATGGAGCGGTGGGGAAATGCCATTTAGTTACCGTTTTCGGCAGTGGTAATAGCACTGTAGCTAACGGTGCTTTGATTTAAATCAGAGTAAACCGGGGCCGCCTTCAAAGGAAGATCGACCGGGGAGCAGCGGTCCCCAGGTAACGGGGCACCCGGCGCGGCGGTGTCGAGGATGTGATGCCGCCATGGGACGAGGAGCCGGGAGCTGCCACAATGCCTGGGGTCGCTGACACCCCCCCCCCCTGCCCCGCGCCGTGCCAAGGATGCTTGCTTGTGGGTTTTTCTATACCCTGCAAAGTAATTGTTAAAAAAACCTATAAAAAGATATAAAATCCAATATAAAGATATAAACCCTCTGGGTTTAAGCCAGGCGACTGCTTCCCCTCCGGTGCAGCTGTCCTGGGGAGCTCTGGCTTTCCAGGTGGGGCGGCAGCAACATCG
>VZSZ01005107.1:19939-30276 GCA_013398815.1 Ibidorhyncha struthersii | reverse complement strand
TTGTCTCTAAATTGGAGAGACATGGATTTGACTGATGGACCGACCATTCGGTGGATAAGGAACTGGCTGGATGGTCACACTCAAAGAGTGTCAGTCAACGGCTCAATGTCCGAGTGGTGACCAGTGACAAGTGGTGTTCCTCAGGGGTTGGTACTGGTACTATTTAACATCTTTGTTGGTGACATGGATGTTGGGATCAAGTGCACCGTTGGCAAGTTTGCTGATGACATCACGCTGTGTGGAGCAGTAGACACGCTGGAGAAGAAGGGATGCCATCCAGAGGGACCTGGACAGGCGGGCCTGTGCAACTCTCATGAACTTCAACAAGGCCAAGTGCAAGGTCCTGCACCTGAGTCAGGGCAATCCCAAGCACAAATACAGGCTGGGCAGAGAATGGATTGAGAGCAGCCCTGAGGAGAAGGACCTGGGGGTGTTGGTGGATGAGAAGCTCAGCTTGACCCAACAACGTGTGCTCACAGCTCAGGTGGCCAGCTGTATCCTGGGCTGTATTAAAAGAAGTGTGGCCAGCAGGTCAAGGGAGGTGATTCTGACCCTCTACTCTTCTCTTGTGAGACCCTACCTGGAATATTGTGTCTAGCTTTGGAGCCCCCAACATAAGAAGGACATGGACCTGTTGGAGTAGGTCCAGAGGAGGGCCACGAAGATGATCAGAGGGCTGGAGCACCTCTCCTATGAGGACAGGCTGAGAGAGTTGGGGTTGTTCAGCCTGGAGAAGGCTCTGGGGAGACCTTATAGCAGCCTTCCAGTATCTGAAGGGGGCCTACAAGAAAGCTCAGGAGGGACTTTTTACAAGAGCATGTAGTGATAGGATGAGGGATAATGACTTCAAACTGGAAGAGGGTAGATTTAGTATAGATATTAGGAAGAAATTTTTCACTATGAGGGTGGTGAGACTCTGGAACAGGTTGCCCAGGGAAGTTGTGGATGCCCCATCCCTGGAAGCGTTCAAGGCCAGGTTGGATGGGGCTTTGAGTAACCTGGTCTAGTGGGAGGTGTCTCTGCCCATGTCAGGGGAGTTCTAACTAAATAATCTTTAAGGTCCCTTCCAACCTAAACCATTCTATGATACAAATAGCCTAAGTAACTAAAAGGAAACTAACATTAGTGTGGTTTAGAGCTGCTGCTAATTATTATAATAGAGACCCTTCTTGCAGTGAGTGGCTTGAGAAGAAAAGTTTGGTTTCTTCACTACCTTGACAGAGGGATAATCACAGCTTTGGGACTGCTCTAGGGTTTCTGATAATGTCAGGTGGAAGTAGAAGTCTTGAGTATGGCAACTCTGTTTTGAGGCACTAGTGACAAGCAAGAGGAGCTGAGGAAGAAGGTGGCTTTATAGATCTAGGTGGTTAAATGTGCTGGTGGGTTGGATTAACACACAAAATCTGTATGAATTTAGGTCTCAAACCCAAGAGAGTCTGGGATGATTTCTGTCCCTATAACTGCAGGCTAGGTTATGTGCGTGTAGCCCAGGAAATGCATAAAATGTTGGTTTTACAGACTGCAAGCCACAAAGCACTACCCAGCACTCTCAGTGAGAACTCAGATGCCAGAGAATATTGCATGCTGCTGCAGGAGAGCAGAAGGAAATGAGCTTGCAATAGGAACAATTTCGTAGGTGAAATTGTTTACGTAATACAACAAATTCTCATGCTGGTGAGGAATGCCACATCTGTTCTACACCATCTTTCCCAGACCTTTCATCTCTGCTAAGCATTGCTGAGTGAAATATCTTCCTGCCTTGTCATCTGACAATTGGTTTAATGCTGAACATGTAAATAAAGCTAATACAAGCTTCTCTGTTTTATTCTCTGCATCCTGTCTGTAATCTTGGCCAAACTTTAGTGCTTCAAAGGAAGCTGGGGGATCTTTAGAAGCAAACTTTGTTATGAAAAAAGAGAAAATATTTTCTTATCTGGTCAGGTAACTGAAATATAGCGTAGTAATATAAATGTAATGGAGCAAACAGAGTAGACAGTATGGTAATCAAGACTTCTCTTGGCTGTCCTGGGATATAAATGAACCAGACACCAAAGGACTGTTGATCAAAGCTTTAGTTTCTAACCTACAGTTCCCTCTATTTTGTCTTCCAATAATCATACTTGATGCAGTTGAGTATACGGAGGATATTTCGTGTAGGTTTGGCATTCAACTTGAATGAACAGATAGAAGATATGATGTACTTATTCCATAGTGTTCCTAATGTATGTTAAATTTAAATAAACTTGGAATGTGAATATATGCTTTTGAGATTATAATATTAAAGGATGAGTTTTTGACTTTGAAAATTACAGAAGAGGGGAATTAATTTCAGATAATCTTGTCTTTGTAAATATATCAAGTATTCCACATGTCTCTATGAGATTAGTTTTTGTTACAGTTGAATATTTTTTTTAGAAATGGTAAAAGATTTTCAGCAGCATGCCCCAAATAGATGCAAAACAAGCATATAAATTAAAAACATATATTGTAGCAAATTTGTACAATCAAGTGTATTTTCAGCTTCATAAGAACTAAAGGAAAGGACAGACTTTATTGTGTTTTCTTATATGAATTAAAATATAAATTATTTTATTTTATTTGGAGTATTTTATTTAAAGCTTATAATACTTAAATAATTTCCTTAAACCCCCACGCTCCCTGAAAACTAATGGAAACTTTGTGGGTTTGAACTTTTATGCCTAAACTGTCTAGGGAAAAATAATAGAATGAAAGAAAAAATTACCAGAAATGCAGATCATTGTGTTGTTTCACATAGATCCAGACACAGACAAGAATCTGTCTGGAGCTGCACTGATATAATGGGGCTGTGTAGGTCCAAAGTACAGATAGACACAAAAAAAAGCAGCCTAGAAAGATCAAAATGTGACTTTTCCTCTTTTGTCTCCTTTTCTATCATTCCTTCTCCCCTCATACCTGAAAGTGGGAAATGTGTGAAGTAGCTTATCTGCTTACTGTGTTATAGGTTCTCATATGAAGTTGCTTTTTGTTCTTTGTGCTCATAGTCATTACCTTCCAAAGATTTTTTTTAAAATGAAAAAATTAATAGGAGTGGTGCACATTTTGAGTTAAGCTTATCAGAGATGTGCTCATACTTGACTAGCTAAATTCAGGATGTGGGTGGTGTTTAAGATTTTTTTTTTTTTTTTTATGTCTGAGTGATGATTTTTGGGGTAGAGAAGATAATACAAAAGGATAGACTAAAAATTATTTTTATTTTTTTTTTAAATGACTGTCACTTTTAGCAGGAATGTTTGAACACATTCACTAAAATTAAAAAAAAATAAATTTTTACAGCTTCTGGAAAAACATAAGAACACGGAAAGCATGGTAGAGCTGCTTGAACTTTATCAAATGGAAGATGAAGCCTACAGTAGTCTTGCAGAAGCTACCATGGAGCTCTACCAGTACTTACTACAGCCATTCCGAGATATGAGGGAACTTGCAATGCTTAGAAGACAGCAGATAAAGGTATGGTAAAGGTAACTGAACTTCTAATTAATGGGGAAATCATGCTTTTCAGTTATTATTTACTACTTTTATCATGCAGTATATGCAGTGATGGTTTCTCTGCTAAATGTTGACCCTATTTTTCTGGTTCCTTCACTCAGAGGAGCGCTTTTGAATAGTGAGAATGTCTCTGACACATAGCTAACCATCAACTGTTTAACTTACTGTATTTGACTATTTAAATTCATTTTTGAATTTAATAGGTGAAACTTACAATTTTGTGTTTACTGGGAATACTGACTAATACATAAAACAGAAAGAGACACATGTTGTACAGTATCTATGTGGTTGTAAATTCTTTTAAAAGATTCTACAGGAAGTTACTTTTTAATTCTAGTTTTCTGAGATAAACCGATAGATTATGAGAAGCCAGTAGCTTCTCATCTCATGTTGTGAAACACTTAAACATGGAAGCATATTAAAAGCATGTAATTTGTTGTAACACTTTAACAGTATATTTTCCTAACACTTTAACAGTATATTTTCCTAAGAGCTAAAAAGGTATAGCCAGCTGAAGAATACCTCTTGGTAAAACTGTTTTATAATGCATGTTTGTTTTATTTAAAAATAATTCTAATTTTAAATACTTAATAAAAAATAACAGATGTCATCTTTATTGCATCTCAGAAGTACTTTTGATAAAATCAGCAGTTCCTACACAGATTAAGATTGTAGCCTTCTGATTCTTTTAAAATATGTATTGTAACATAGAAGCTAAAATGGGTTTGTTTCATTTAATCTGTATTGCAAATGTCAGTTTATCTGTTTGGCACCATATTCAGTTAGCCAACACTATTTTTACTGGTTTCAATTTAAAAATATAGTATTTTTCTCTGTGTTTGAGTATAGAATGAGGGAGGCAGGCAAGAGGATTTACGATTCCAAAACTAGTTTTATTTTGAGCTATTGCTGTGTCTACAAAGTAATTATTTAGAAAGTTCATCAATCTGAAACTAACTCTGTGAGATAATGTAATGATATTTGAACTAGAAGTGCTTCTCTTCTCCTTGGATGATAAATGTTGCTGCATAGAGAATTGGGATAAATATTTTTTTCAGATGTATTATACTGTTGCAGATTATGCACAATATATTTAATATAAAGCATGTTGAAATAGTTCCCATTTTATCTGAATTTGTAGCTGTACCATGGGAAAAGACAATTTATTATTTTAATTTTTTGTTTTGTTAAACAAGAAGATAAATACTGTATTGAGTATGAATGTGAATTGAGTTGTGGGTTTTTTTGGTGGTGTGGGTTTTTTTTTTTTTGTGTGGTGGTTGGGTTGTGTGTGGGGTTTTTTTTGTTTGTTTGTTGTTGTTTTTTGTTTTTAAACCAACTCATTGATCCCTTGGATTTCAGTTTCAAAATACCTCATTTTTTATTTTACCTCAAAGAATAACCTTGGTAAACTTCAGAGGCATGTTCTGTGGTTAATTACTTTAGTTGGATATAGTACATTAAGTTCTCTTCCTAAATTGGCAATTTTTGAGTTATAAAACTTGGTCATCTGTATTATGTGGTAGAGAAAGATGCCATCTCTCTTCTCTCTTGTTTTTTTTTTCATTTCATTGGTTGAGAGAAAGCAGTACTTGTATCTATGATGACAAAATATATATTACACTTGGTAGCTAGGGTAGAAGAATTGGTTTATAAATAGAAATTATGCATGCAATGGTTTGTGTTAACTTGCTGCATATTTTTTTCTGGAAGGCTTAATAATGGAACAAAGATCCTTAGGTGTCTATAAACCCTTATGACAGGGACTAGCTCCATTTTCATGCATAACAGGAGTATTTCTGATGTTTACTACCTCAGTGAAATGGGAGTTATGAACACATAATACTGTTTAAGTATAAAGACTGACGAGGAGAAAGATAAAGTTTGGATATAGGGCAGGGTAAGGATGGGTGAAACTGCAGAATGAGTTACTAAAATGAAAAAAAAGTTACAAGGATAATTAAGCTTGAATACAAATATCAGTATTTAGTCAAGATTGCCTATGCCTTCTGTAATTACTTTAACATTTTTAGTTTTTTTCAATATTTGTCTGATTTGTGGGGAAGTTCTAGTTTGTTTTTAAGAATGTGGGGGGTTGAATAAGTTTTATTTTAATCAGTTTAATTTTGTTTGTTTTCAGAATAAGATTAAGAGGAAATGAATTGCTTTACCTATAATCTTTGAGAACAGTGTTTAGTGTACTCTTCTTTTGGAGTAAGACACAAAAAAATGGAAGATGTATCATCTGGGTGTTAAATTTCTGCTGTTGCTGTTAAACTTGAGGCAAGAGACAAGCCTACAGGAGGGAAGGGAGAAACAAACACCAAATTCTGCACACTCAGAGGCTTATTAGAGTAGGACAGCTGAATTCTCTGCAGATTCCTTCTTTGAAGGAAAAAAAACCCACAACCCCAAAACCACAACCACCCCAAAACAAAAGTTCATAACAATGTTAAAGCATTTAGAAGCTTGAAAACGCAGATTAGTGGTGCCCATGATCAAAGTCCTTTCATTTTCTTTTTAACTTGGTTGTATGCTAGATTTTCAGGTGTATTTTGCTTCATTTACTGTGAAGGATGGATGATTTAGTATGGGTGAGGAATCAAAGCTGTACTGTGAAGCACTTAAATATATTCAAATGCTGTATTATATGTTTTGGGCTATCTGTATATTTCCTCCAAAATTCTGAAGACCAGTATAAACTTAAAACCAGAGTGTAAACAATATTTATACATTATTTTATCTAGCATTTTGAATTCTAAATGGATTTTAAGATGCTTTTTTCTAGAAAACAGACTTCTAATGAACTAAAAAACTTGTAATATTTTTGGTCTTAATTTCATTTATACCCACAAATTTTTCATTTATCAAAATGGATCATTTGCCTGTGAAAAATTAGCAATTTTTTTGTACGTTAAGAATATACATTGCTATAGCAGAAAAGTGGGAAGTAGTAGGCATCAGTAGCTGGAAACCTGAAGGTGAAATATTTCTCCTGAAATTTGTAAGAGCAAGGTTAGCTATCTGTGCTCTGGGTACCTTTGATTTCAGATAGTTCAATCTTATTTTTTTCAGATCCTCCATATATAGTGCAGTCTTTTTCTGAAAGTATGGAGGGGAGGGACCAGTTCTAGCGGTTGATATTTTGCTATAGAACTTACTGACAGATTAATAGGATCAAGCCTTAAATCCTTTAAGACCAAGATATAAAGTGGCCTTTGATACAGGTTACCAAATCTGGTTATTTAAAAAAAAAAAAAAAAAATCTTTCAGAAGAATAACTTCATGGGCAAAACCCCAAAGCCTTTTATGTATTTACAGTTGTATTCACTGGCCTTCACAGAGAGAAAGAAACTACCTTCTTATTTTGAATTTTTATGGTCTTATAATTGCGGACCAGTATTTCAGTCACGGTGAGTAGGCACTGTGTTTGATCAAACCCCATGTGAAATCAATGGGAGGCTTTCTTTTGTTCATGCTGTTTTCTTTATCCTGTGTGGGTTTTTTTTTTTATGTGCTTGGTATTAGACTATAGATAAAATGTAAGATATATTGTTTTATAACCTACACATAGATGCCAGCAAAACTTTGGCACAAGCATTCTTGAAGGTCTGAGTTGGACTGGATTCGCTTAACTGAGCACTGATAATATCTTGATACAGGTGAGAGACTACAGTCATCATTACCTCTCAATTAATCTTCAGGAAATGAGAACATTAAACTGTACTTATACATAAAATATATTTAAAAGCACTTTTAGTTTCATTGCATGCACTTTTATTATCTTCACTGATGTGTTAATTCACTTGAATGTGAGGGGTTTTTAAGGACTTTAAATATACTAATGTTGAAGTCTAGCACTGGAAATAAGAGATTAGAGCAGTATATAGCTTGATAATTCATCAAATTAATTTTTTTGAAATTGTAGAATGTTTTATTAGTCTATGTTGAGCTTTTCTTTCAAGCTCCTTTAAGCAGATACTAGTGTAGTTAAAAATCTAACTGGATCAAAAGTCTACGGATTTATTTGTTGGTTTAATACTTGCTGGTGAAGTACAGTAGTGAACCTTATAGCTATTTTGACTTATTTGTGTAAAATGAAATACTTTGAGATAAATTATGTTGCACTGAACATTTTAACTTTTGGGTTAAAAATGTTTTCACAAAGTATGAAACAAGTTCATAGGAGAACATAAGTTTAGTGATGAGGATAGCTAGCAAAATAGAGAATTACTTAGAGAAATACTTGGAGAAAAAAATAATCTCTGAGTCAACTGAAGATGTTTTGGGGAAGGGAGTGGACATCAATGCTTCATATTCTTAATTTGTGGTCTTGCTCCCATACATCAAATGGATGAGTTCTGTATTGCTAAATCCATGTTTTTATCATCGACTCTAGAATAACTGATGTCTTAGTGAGCTGGTTTTTGAACTGTGCATTTGTTTTGTTTAAGTCTCGTGATATTTTTGAGTGCATGGTGGTCTTGCAGTGAAAAACATGAAAACAAAGCTACATAAGGTGCATTGGAGGACACTAAAGCAGTGCTGATTTAAAATGTATAGATCACTTGCACGGCCATCAGCTCAACTTCATTCCTAAGTTTCTTTTGGTTTATCTGTAGCTGAAGATGTCCTCACATAATCAGAAAGCATAGATAAGCTTGGCTTTTGAAAAACCAGTAGAGTAGGGAATAAATGGTAATCTTAAATTTATCTAAAATGGCTAGATTTGCAAATGAAGGTAATAAACTTTGTTGAAACTATTGCTTTCTTGTTTGAGGAACTGGTATAATATGCTGAATTATGCTGTGACAGTCTCAAAGTCTGTTTAGGAAGGGCTGTATGCCAGTTTCTGTTTACATTCGAAACTATAAATCCTGCAGACTTATTTGTATAGCTTTTCTTTATGTGAACTCATACTGAAATGTTTTGCTGACTGTTTTTTAAAGTTCCCTTACAAAAGGCTGGGCTGGATAACAACAAAATGGCAGGTGAAATTATCAATAAACATAATGCATGTGCAGAAAGGTGATGACAACCTCCAACAGTATACGTGCACATTTGTATGCACTTAATTAGCTATTGCTCCTGAGGAAAAAAGTATGAGAATTATCTTGGGGAGTTCTCTGAAAATAGCTTGCCTTTCAGTGTTTTTAGAGGAAAGAAAGGTTTTTGATTACTGGAAAAACAAACAAACAAACAAACCCAAACAAACCAACCCACAAAAAAAGGAAAGATACAGATTCAGAGCCTACATTCAAAAAGGCATCTTGATGAAACTCTGAAAGGATTTTAAACATGCAGAAAATACTAAATTGTGTGTCCCTGTGAGGATAAGAGTAAAGGAGGGTGAAAACTGGAGATGTATGATTTTTATTTTTTTTTCTTTCACAGTGTTGGAGACTTTGAAGTAATGTTATGCAGGCTGTGGGGGGCAAGGAAAGTGACTTAAGAAGGTCTTCAAAGACAGAAAAACTTGATCGTGAGACTGTAAATTTTGCAAGTCCATGTTTACCTAAATCTGTAAATATATTGAAATCCGATACTGTTTTTCAGTAGTGCCTTGAAAAAGTTTTCTGTAAGCTTTCATGATCTTTGCTGACTTTACACTGGATCTTGTAGGACTTTATTTGCAGTTATTACAGTACCCCTATTCTTGAGTNTCTAACACTTAAGTGTCATTATTTACCTTTTTTCAGTATATTTGCATATAGAAATTGTCAACCATATTTTGATGAATTCGCAATGTATGTGCTTAACAGTTTGTCTATTGTATATATTAAGTTTTTTTACATGAAGATTTAAAAATCCATCCAATCATTTTCATCCACAAAAGGAATCTATAATGTCCTGAAACACTCAAGCCCACTTGCTTAGACAAAGTTTTCAAGTAACTAGTAGAATATGTCTGTCTCTTCAAAAAAAAAAAAAAAAAAAAAAAACCCAAAAAACCACAAAACACCACCCACACAAAAAAACACCACCACACAAACAAAAAAACCCACCAAAAAAAAAACACCCCCCCAAACACAAAAAACCCCCCCAAAAAAAAAAAAAACCCAAAAAAAACCCCAAAACAACAGAAACCCCACCTTCTTTTGAAGGTGAACCCTTTTTTAGCCTGGCTCTCAGTCAAGGAAGCTGGAATGTAAATAAAGGTTGTGTGACATCCACATGGATAAATAGGGAAGGCATAACTCAGGGTGCACAATTTAGCCATAATCCTGACACTTCCCAATATAAAATACTTTAACTTAATGGCTTTGATGCTCCTTTATATACACTTCTCTGTGTGGGGAGAAAAACCAAGTTGAATAATCCCAACCATTCCTCTTACTCTTGCCATAACCTTATAGAACCATAGAATGGTTTAGGTTGGAAGGGACCTTAAAGATCATCTAGTTCCAACCCGCCTGACATGGGCAGGGACACCTTCCACTAGACCAGGTTGCTCAAAGCCCCATCCAACCTGGCTTTGAACGCTTCCAGGGATGGGGCCTCCACGACTTCCCTGGGCAACCTGTTCCAGAGTCTCACCACCCTCATAGTGAAAAATTTCTTCCTAATATCTATTCTAAATCTACCCTCTGCCAGTTTAAAACTGTTATCCCTCATCCTATCCCTACATGCCTGGTACTGACAAACAAAGAGGGACTGGTGGAGGATGTAAAGGTTGGGGGCAGACTGGGCTGCAGCGATCATGAGAAGATAGAGTTCCGGATTAAGTGTAGTATAGACAAAATGACAAGTAGAGTTGAAACCTTAAACTTCAGGAGGGCTAACTTTGATCGTTTCAAGGAATTGCTTGG
>VZSZ01005105.1:207789-263462 GCA_013398815.1 Ibidorhyncha struthersii | reverse complement strand
GTCCCTTCCAACCCTGACGATTCTGTGATTCTGTGAAACGATCTTATTTGTCTCTTCAGCTGGCAAGCCTAGGAAAAGAAAGACAAAGCTTTTTTTTCTGAGTCTGGTGACCATTAATGACCATGAGGGATGCACAGCTACATATAAAATCTCCATAGAGTAGAGGTAGGACAAGTATTTTGTAACGCTTCCACTAATGCCTTTCATCTTCTTCCTTTTCTGTTGCCATCCAAACTGCAGTCTCTCCATTCAGTGCCTCTCTTCTATGCATCTCATCTCCTTCTTTACCTTTCTCACCTGACCACGTTTCTCTGTCCAAAGGGGATGAAAAGGCAACGCTTCCCTGTAACTCAGAGCCTGGAGGATGCCTAGCTCTACCTTTGGTAGATGACCCTACAAAACCTTTTATTCTAGCTCCTTCACAGCAAACCTCACAGAGTCTATTTGCCTCCTTTGCAAGGTACACTAGCGAGTTCTGGCTCCATTGTCCTTTTTTGGCTGTTGTGGCCTGAGTAAGAGGATGATTTTATTAAGGATGCTGGACAGGTTTATGGCACTGGACTGCTGTGTAAGAGAGCACAGCATACCCCGCAAAATGTTTTTTAAAAAGTCAATGGAAGTCAGCATTCTTCAACTGGAAAATACGTTGCATTGCTCCTCAGTCCCAGCTTGTCCTAACATTGTCCCTCCTGTTTTATGTTGATCAGGGTTGGTATCTTGATTTCCTGATTAATATCAGGGAAAAGATAAATCTTAATACATATTATAGCATGCAGTGTAAACAGCATTGTTTCTATCAGGGTGCCTTTTCTGCTGGCTTGTGCTAACAGTAAAACTGCTTGCACATTGTAATTGATTGTAAGTAGAGCTGACTTGAACCATTCATGCTGTCAGAGTGATTAAAATTCTCCAGATGGATCCTCAAAATACAAAGGTCAAATAATTAGTCTCCCTTTAAGTGAGAAATTCTTTCTTCAGGGTCTATCTGCAAAATAGGGTGTAGTATATAATACACATGTCTCTGTATAGTTCAGTTTGAAATGTCTTTATGCTGTAACACTTCTCAGGTTAGGAGAATTTTCCCAGTACTTCATACCTATTACTGCACAGAGTTGCTGTATTTTCCTGTCATGCTTATGAACATCATCTGAGCAGCAAAGACCTTTATTATGAAGTTGTTAAGTAACAAGCTTCACTTTTCATGCCATGTTTTTAATCTCAGTTTGTCTGCTCCTCTAAGCCTCCCCTAAATTGCCATGGAGAATTTTGTGGGATTTTTGATTCGTATTAACTACAGATGCATTTGCAATAAGAAAATATGCTTTTTAAAAGATGACAGATTTTTTTTCCTAATTGTAAGTAATGGAAATAAATACTTGTTAAATTATTAAAATAATCTAGAAAAATATAGAAAATTCATTGTCCTTTCTACTCTGTTTTTCCAAAAGCTTTCATTTAGATTAAATCAGCAGATGTTGAATCTAAGTGTAGATCTAAACCATGAGTTTTCTTCTTGTATTTTCTGCCATATATTGCTTGTGATGTATCTAGAGATAGTTGAAATTTTTCTCATACTTAAGACAGGTACAAGCCCTCAAAATAGAACTTGAGAGCAACTTTTCTGGTAAAGCAGCAATGGATTTCCACTCGGACAAGAAGACAAATTTTAGTCGATGTTTTCTGATTTTCAGAAGGGTTGAGAAATATTTAATCTACAAGGTTTCAGGCAGAGCTTTGTGATGATGTGTGTTGCAATGTAAGTGCAGGCAAAGTGATTACAAATAAAAGCTTCGCCTTGTCAGGTCTCACAAAAAGTATGGAGTAAGGGACTCCTCATTTAGTTATGTACAACCTCAGCATCATCCACCATATTTTTCTTTGTTACCATATTACTTTTCACTATTTCCATCTCCACCTTTCTACCTGGCTAATGACTTGCACACCAAATCACTGTGTCTTTAAGTTTCCCTCTAAATGTTTTTCAAATTTCTTTAAAAATTCTAACTCTAATGGTTTTTAATTCTAATTTTAATTTAATTCTATATATAGTTAGTTTCCTGTGGTTTCAGGTGGGTGTCTTTATTTGGATGTCGAGGAATGTCAATGGCAGATGTACAGTGGTGATGTTATGCTCTAGCTTTGGACTCCTTCAGGCAATTTTCCCTGTAGATGCCAGCGGTCTTACTGTGGCCAGAATGGATTTCTTTTCTCCAGGAAGACTCCATCAGGAACTGAATTCCTGTAAATTATTATCTCTTTTTACAGATCTCCAGTTTTATAACATGACTAATTCAATCTCACTTAAATGTAATAATAATCTCACTCTAAAAGCTGACAAGATTCTGTTCCTGAAAACTCTCTTACGGTTTTAAAGAACCATATAATTTTTAGCAAGGCTGTCCCATTAATAATTTATTTCTACAGTTTCTTTCTTTTCTTTCAGAGTTATATTCATTACCTTATATACTTCCATCTTTTATTTCTCTCTTTCCCTTTGAGTTATCTGGGTGAAGGAGGAAAACTTGTGAGGCTATTATTACAATCCACTTAGAGTTGTCTGTCCTGGATAGGTTCACATATCAAGGTCGCCTTTCTAAATTTTGTCGAGTGTGAATTATATAAAGAACAGAGTTTAAGCCATCTGAACTTTTAGTCATTGTATTTAATAAAGTGCACTTCTTTGTATATTTTAAAATGTATATAATGCTTCCAATGTTTAAAAAGTATCCTAACAAGATTATATTAATTAAAAATGCAAATCAAAGATTAAAAAATGGTCAGACTAATCCTTGAGAACTCAACTCCAGTATTTTATCATAGATAAACCTATATGTCATCTAATGGAGAGAAATAAGGCACATCTAGAAAGTTGAAAAGTTCAGAGAAAGCACTAGCTTGAAAAGTAAAAAGGAAGGTTCTAATTTTTAAAGCAAATCTAAAGTCTCTCTCTTAAACTTTAAAAATGTATGTAAGAATGTATAAACTTCAGTCAGCGTTGTCCTTGTTTGAGGTAAAACAGAACCAATTTTCTGTTCAGTAATTTTACTTCTTAGGGAAGCCTCTTCTAACTAACTGAACTCTCTGAAACTAACAGCATATTGTAGAGACACTGTTTGTTCTCAGAGTGATAAAACCTGATTATTTGTAATTCATGCCAAGGGACGGTAATTGCAACAGAGGCTCTTGCTTATACTTATTGCTCTAACACCCAAGGCCACCTAACTTTGATACGTGCCCCATTGGAGGGTCGGCAATGGAAAAGCGTAGAGGGGTCCCTTCTGCGGGGAGGAGCGGACAGGACAGGTGACCCAAACCTGACCAACAGGGTATTCCATCCCATCTGCCTCATGCTCAGTATAAAAGCTGAGGGATCAAAGGGTTAGCTCTCTTTCTTAAATGTCTGGCATCCAAGGAGGACTCTGATCCTGATCCGTGTATTCCTGATTCCAGATCCAGAATCCAGCTCCCATCCATCTCTGATGGATGTCCAGTCCAGTCCAGTCCAGTCCAGGACTTTCCCTGTGTCTGCTGGTGACGTGATCATCATCGGGGGAGCTTGATACAATTTTGTATCTATTGCATATATTTCATTATTGTCTTTTAAAAAATATTATTTTATATTTATATTATATTTTATTTTATATTTATATTATATTTTATTAATTTATTAATATTTTCATTAAAGCAATTTAGTATTTTTTCTAAACTCATAAGTCTCTCTCTCTCCCTCCTCTCCTTGGAGAGGGGTGGGGGGAGAACATCTGTTGTTTGTTTCAGCAGCCAGACTAGCCCAAACCACAACAAGTATTTAAGTCTAGAACCCCTTCCTAAAAAATACATAACGTTCATATTAAAATAGAAATAAGAAGTCTGGAAGAGTCAATGAATAGTAAAATACTAAGGGTGGGGTTTTTTTGCAGGCTGAAGGTTTTTCCTTAGCCTAATTTCTTGTCACATTTACCTGTGAGACAGTTTACCTGCAGCTAAAGTGAACAGTGTGAGCCTGCTGAAAAGAATGGCACAAGACAATCCATGATGGACAATTCTGGAAGAACATGTCTTCTGAAAGCGTTTCCTGCCACCGTTGGCCAATCCACGGGGAAATGGGGACTTTTGCAGTAAATCTTTTTTCCTCACTAGTCTTGAAGAAGCTGTCTCTTCTTCAAGAGTGCAAGGCAAGGGATAGGATGCTCTTCAGCCCTCACTAACGAGCAAGAAGCTCATCTAGATGCCACCATGGATCAGCTGTCTTCTCTCCTTCCAGATGCGAAAGTGAAGAGTTGCCCAGACTCCAGCTGTCACCACAGCTAATTCCCCGGTACCTCAGGTGGACCTAAAGCAGAGCTCTGGTGCCAGAGCTGCGCCTTCAAGGCTGATGGGTGATCTGTCTTCTCTGTCATTCGGATGGAAGGATTTGGTATTCTCCCTTTGTACAACGTGGGAAGAGCTTTATATGTAGAATTTTGCACATGTACCTCTCTGCTCGGCCCTGGGAAGCAAGCTAAATATTGTTTTCAGCTGGTCGTCTGCACTAAATAAACCCTCTGCTGCCTGTGAAATATGCTCATAAATTTAAATCAATACTGAGCCTGGAGTATCCACTCCTTGATAAGAGCACATTTTTCTTGTTACAAGCGTATTGTTGAGACTCTAGAGACTGAATCCTTGTCTGCCGGCCAACATCTGGGGTATCATTTTTTAAGGCAAACATTCTAGGTCATTATAAACTGCACTAATCTTCCTTGTTGAAATTTACATTTCTAAACCAAAAAGGGATCATGATGCATTTGTCCTGTCACATGCTATGGCATTTAACCAGGAGGTTAATTCATTGATTGACTTACCGCCTCTCTTCAGCCTGCTTTGCTACTAATCTTCCATACAAATGGGGTTAAGGAATATAATTTAGATTTACCAGCACAAACAAAGTGTACAGCCACCCTGCTAGGATATAAAGACTAGGGAATTCAGGGATAAGAAGAAAACAGCATAGCTAAAGAAATGATAAGAATAACAGTATAATCCACATGCTGAAAATGGTCGAAATTGGAAGGAACGCTCCCGGGGAGGGAAAGTTTGTGCCTCCAGCAGCCAGGGCTGGGCACAAAGGCAGAGGGGATGGATAAGAGAGTAACGGGTCCCTCCCAGCTTGTAATCTGTGTCCACAAGCTACTCTGGCTGCAGATCACGGGCTCCCCCTTCTTGTGGTGTCTGAAATGGGTGCCCAATGGGCAGGGCTGGGGGTTCCCCTGTTCCCCTAGAAGTCCGTGGTGGTTTGGAGACCCCCAAAGGACACTTGCCATGAGCCCCAAGGTGGCTGCTGCTGCTGAGGCGTGTCGTGGCAGCTACACTGCCATGGCTGTAATGCTTAGAATCCACACCAGGTGACTCAAAACACCCAAAATACACAAACTAAAAGAAAAAAAAAAGAAATAAAATAACCTCATTGCTTTGAACTCCTTCAACCAAAGCCCCCAGCCAAGAGGGCTTGCTTCCTGGAAAAATGCAAAAAATAGAAGTGCTGGGTTTGTTTCTAGCTCAGATTCTCTGCCCACCTCCCATCCTGCACCGACGACGCAGAACAATCCTCCCCCTGCAGACTCCGGGGGAGCCGTGAAAACCCAGCACCTCTCCACATCAATCCCTCAGTGCTGCTGTTACAGTTTCAGAGCAATTTCTACCCTGCAGGTAGATCCTGTCAGTCTGTCTATCAGCCCAGCCACATGGGAATAACTTATGATTATTAAAAGTATCATGAGCTCACCAGCTTGGAGACCCAGCAGGCCCCAGGGACTTCCTAGCATCAGACAGCGTGAAAGAAAATAGAAACTTTTGTCAAAGGGGCACAGGTTTTGCAACGTGCAGGAAATATTCTTTTACGTTCACCACCAAACTGTGCTGCTGTGGTTGTCGCTGTGCTGTGCCATGCCTTGATGAACGTCCCCTCTCCCATGCTGCAGGACCAGGGCGCTGAACTGAGACCTGCCGATTTCACCACATGCACTCAGTGGAATTCATAGAACCATGGAATGGTTTAGGTTGGAAGGGACCTTAAAGATCATCTCATTCCAACCCCCCTGCCCTGGGCAGGGACACCTCCCCCCAGCCCAGGTTGCTCCAAGCCCCGTCCAACCTGGCCTTGAACACCTCCAGGGATGGGGCAGCCACAGCTTCTCGGGGCAACGTGCGCCAGGGTCTCACCACCCTCAGAGTTAAGAATTTCTTCCTAATATCTAATCTAAATCTCCCCTCTTTCAGTTTAAAACTGTTACCCTTTGTTCTATTGCTCCACTCCCTGATCAAGAGTCCCTCCCCATCTTTCCTGTACCCCTTTAGGGACCAGAAGGGACGCTAAGGTCTCCCCGGAGCCTTCTCTTCTCCAGGCTGTGCAACCCCAACTCTCTCAGCCTCATAGGAGAATTCTCAGACTTGCAACGTGTTCCCTTTTGACCCTCGAGCATGTTGTCCCACTACCTGTCCAACCATGGGAGCTCTGTGAAGATGCAATGATGAAAGGGGAGGCCATGAGTGCTGACATCATTTGTGCTGACTGATGTTTTGGTATGGTTTGGGAGAAAGGCTGTGATCTTACTGAAGCACGTGGCATGAAGGTGTGAATACGTGAGGCAATTGCCAGCCTCCATCTCAATGAATAAGTGCCAGGTAAAATATTTTTCCCCCTCTGCCTCCAGTTTCTTCCCTCTCCCATTCTCTGGTTAATATATTTAGCAGTCAGGAGATTTTTCCAGTGGGTAAATTAAGAGAAAAATTGGTAAATCTCAGGTTCAGAAACAAAGGAAGAAATTGTTGGGTGAGGATGTTGCAGCTGCTTTTTCAGAGTGCTGTGTTTGAACTGCAATCTCCTGCTTTCTCTGGCAATGAAACTCATCTTCTTGGTACATGGTAGCAAAGGCTTAGTGAGATGCCAACTTCAATCTACCATCTGCAAAGCATTTTCTGCAAAAGAAAAGCAATGAGTGTGCTTTGAATACAAACTGATGAAAGCAAATCCTTGCCTACTTAGACTTTTTGCCAGGTGAGAAGCTGAGAAACCTTCTCTAATTTTAGTGTCTTCATTCTGGTCATTGTTCTTTAGCCTGCGTGACCTGTCATCTCAATTGTTTGGGTTTTTTTTCAGAAACATCAAAAAAAAGTTCTTTTTGCCTATCTGTACCTTGTGTTCTAATAAAAGTATTTTATTGGAATAATAAACTGGCAGAACTCTGCCTCTGGCCGTAGCCCATGCAGCCCATAGGCACACCGTTCCCTTTACAGGCATCAAGCCAATCTTAAAAAAGGAGAGAAAAGTGAAAATATTTTAATGGAAACATCCATTTTTAATAAAAATCACATCTTAATTGAAAAAAAAAAAGATTAAGTGATCCTATTTTGAGCTAATCAGAAAGTATCTAAGACATCTTTAAAAATTATAGAATTTTGATAGAATTTTAAAAGGCTGATGTTCACTGGCTTTTTAAATTACTTTTTAAAAAATCTGTAGAAAATTAATGTGTGACGAGAGGTTTTCTCCTTATTTTATCAAAAAAGTAAGCCAGGGAGTTATCATGGATTGACTATCATGGTCACCTTCCCTGAGAAATGTTTATTCAATATTTGGCTGCTTTTCCTTCTTTGTCTGACTTAGGTCTCACAAAACTGAAAAACAGAGCTGGGGGACGTTGTCTGGGACTTGGACAAGAAAAATAAATGCAAGAGTTTTTTCTGATCTGCTCCAGTTAGAAATGAAATGGATTGTTCTCTTTTTTTTTTTTATTAGTGTGTCTGGACAATTTTGACTTTTTGGGAAAATACCAAGCCAGAAGTATTCAAAATGTTCCCAGGATACAACAGGGTAATTGAAGTTGAGTTGTCCCATTTACTGTTCTCTTGGAGGAGCTGGACTTTCCTGGCTGATTTGTCTTTTCTTCTTTACCGTCACCACTAAGTGGTAAAGAATGCTTCTGAAATGTCTATAGCAGGTCCGAAAGAGCATGTGAATTTAAATATTGGGAGGAGGGAGGGTTTAAAGGCAAAAATATCACAACACCCTGGGAAAATGTCACCAGCACATTTGTGACAGATATCTAGAGTTCTCAGAAAAGGTAGATAGGTTTTTTTGTGCAAATATCACTGAAGTCAAACACCGTTGGTGTGGATGCGCCAACACAAGGAATAAATAACACTCCCGGGACAGACTCAAGAGAAGAACCATTAAAGGAAGCCTTTCTTTCTTTTCTTAACTCTGTTCATGTTTTAGAAGGTAAAACCATTGTGGCTTCATCACACATGTCCAAGGAAGGCAGAGATTTCTTAGGTTAGAAAATGTATTTTGTTTACTCTTGTATTCTCAGGGTAAGGATTACCCCAGCTCTCAGTTTGTTGCACTTTCTACTATACAGACTGGTCTCTTGTGACTTACTGGGGAACATGTTTTCTGAAACAAAAAGCTTTTTCTTTAAACAAACTGTGACATGACTTTCACCCAGCTGACAAAACAAAACAGTGAACATTTTCAGTAGTATGTAGGAGTGGGTTTGGGGGCTTCTGTTTACATGCAAGAATTACTCAAGGCAATGAATCAAGTTGCTGGCATCCAGTGTTGCCAGGACCCTACAATCTCTTTTTTGTTGTATAATAATATTTACTCTCAAAGCATCCCCAACTACAGCCTCAAAATGTCAGTGCAATAGATAACTTTCCCATACAAGTAACAACAAATACTTCCTTTTTTCCTGTACCACGAGGCTGTGGTTTCTGCTTCAGATTCCTTCCTTAGTTCTCCTCCTACACTCATTTTTCTCTAGTGTAACTTCCATAAAGTTATTCTTCATATCTACCAGTGTGAACAAATGCACGCTCGGGGACAGAAATATTATTAAACAATTTTTGCAAATCTCAAACTGAGCTTGTTTATTATATTTAAATAAGAACAGATTTTTCAAAATTTGCAACCATGTCTCGGTAATAACCCATGGTACATTAATAAAATGTTTTGTTGCTTGCAGACACTGTATGCTGTCCAGAGGTTGTTCCAGTAAGAAAAGCACATCCAGATATGTTCTTTAAGTGAAGTAATGAAAAATAAACAAGATCAGCCCAGCAGACAGATTTCAGTGGCACTGCTCAATCTGTGCAGCTTTGAATCCTGATCATTGTTGATTCCCCTAGTCCAGCTGAGGAAATGCATTCTGTGTCTTTGTGAAGGTTTCTTTTGAGAAGAGGTCAATGCAGTACCCACAGAGCTCAGGCTGTGTGGAGCCAAGGGGATGAGCTACCCCAAAGCCTTCCTCTGCTTGACCCCTGCACTCGTCGCCCTGCGGTCCCCAGCAGAAGATGCCGCTGTCTGTGGGGGAACAAGTCCATGGTGTTACTCAGTATCCTTTTCTCCTTGTGCCGGGGACAAGGACGTGGGTCACCAAGGACCTGGGACCTGGGCCAGCTTGGTGGCCCACCTCTCATGTTACCATGTCCTCATGCTACAACTGTGCTGTGTGCTCCATGACACAGGTAATGGGTATAGAATTCAGTGGTGTTAGTACTGCAGCCAGTGACACATGTCCTATTGACTTCACTTGGATAGGGCTCTCATTTGAAAAGAAGAAAAATTAATCCAATTTTCCAATTAATGAAAAAAAAAAAAGATGATTAACCTTAAATGTTAATCAAAATTTACAGAAACAAATGGCATGTTGAGTCCAGGCAAGCTATGCAAAGTCATTGTGTTGCAACCAAGAAAATATATTCAATTTTATAAATGGTAGAGCCTGTGTTGTTATTATTACTATTGTTATCACTCAAGGAAAGAGGGAAAAAGAAAAATGAAGAAAAGATCCTATTATATTTCCTAACATTCTAAGGAGTCCTGAGTCACATTTTTTTTATTCTCAGGTTAGAGCATTAATAAGAGGGTAATGTTCTAGTTGGCTGTGTGTCTGGAATATAATTTTTATCCTACTTTTTAGAACAATTAACACTTACAGGACTGTGATTATGTTCTGTGTTAACCCACAATAACTATTCCAGAATTCCCAGAGACAATATCCTGAAAACCCCACTGTTTTATTTAACTAACTTAGAATGATATGGCCAAGAAATCATATACTCAAAACTCAGGCCATTGTGGATACATTCCTTCTCCTGAACACTAAAAAAACCTCAAGTACTCTATTTGTAGATATTCGCGATTTTGTGGTGATTTAAATGAACAGTTTCTCAGTCATAAGGACTTAGCCTATAACACTGCCAGGCACTAAGCAGCATGAGATCAGATATGGAAACTATTTTTCACTGGAAAAGAGATCTCAATTCAGATTTCAGATCTGAATTTTCTTTTAAAAAATAAATTATATCAAACAATCGCTTATTGCTCAAGTAATACCATGGATATCAGTGGGATGGTCCTATACTCAACAGAAGCACAAACCTGTTTCTGTGCTTGTTTTCAGATGTAAAGTGCCAGCTCTGCAAAGAGAGTAGATCCACAAAAGACCATTTTGAAATGGGTCTTGACAAATAGTTCAACATGAATCATGGCGAAGTGACAGGAGATTTCAGAACAATGTCTGAAATGTCACTTCTTCCAGCCTTTTTTTTTTTTAATATTTGTACTCTTCCTTTAATTTTTAAATCAAACTTTGAAAATTTTAAGCAAACATCTGACTTTATTCCCTTTATTCTTTCTGTAAGTCAAGGCTGAGGAACGTACACGGTATGTTATATAGAAACATACATGGAAATGTGTATGATGAGATAATATGTGCCAATACAAAACCAAGAATAAGTATAATGTAATTGATTATGGAAAATGGTGTCAGAAGGGGAAGGGAAGTTGCAACAAAAGATTGGGATAAATAAAGAAGAGTGGGAGGAAAGAAGAGAAGGGCAAGAGCGCAATGAGCTGTATTATTTTCTGAAGATATGGGAACATCCCCAAGCCTTGATCTCTAAATGACATAAATCTGCAGTTGTACATTGATATTAGCTCAGCAATGTGTACACTGATAACTGTTTCTCTCTCAGACTCTCAGCAAGTCACTCACTAGCTCCACCATCCTTAGGGAAATTGTCTTAAGGGCCTGGGAATGGGTCCGTGACAGCAACGTGGGGTGCTAAAAGGTAAAGTTTGGGGTTTAGTGACTTTAAGCTCCTTCATTTTGATAATCTAGGGGGCTGGAGAGTTATTTGAAGAGTCTCAGGAAAATCCAGCCTATCATTTCAGGATGGCATGCTCCAGTCACCTTTGCAGCCTGGAGAAAATCTCACTGAGAGCCTCAACCACAACACAGGGAATTTTTCCTTACTGACATCAGCTGGTGTTGACAAATATCCTGCTCCCACTGAGAGAGGTGAAGAGCTTGCATAATCTGCAGTGATATAAAATACAAAGAGACCAGCTGCAGGCTCTGGACCCATCCAGGGCTGCGTGGCAGACCCTGAGCAGCAGTGAAGTCATTTGATTTGGGTTTTTGTTCCACTTTTTCTATTAATGGTGTCCAGCACAACATGATCGCAACTGGAATTGTGACAGTGTCTTCCCGTACATTTCACTTCACCTTTACAACTAGCACTCAACTACTATTTAGGAAAATTTGAACCTGTTTACGTCTAAATTGTCAAGCTCAGCTTCATTCCGCTTCCTTTAAATTTAGCAGAAGTGAAAAAGCTCTTAGAATAATGAGCCAAAGTATTATCATTATGTAACTGGGCAATTGCTGGCTTTTTAATAGAAACTGTAATAAATACATTAAAAGAAAACATGTGGGGTTAATGGCTTCAAGGCCTGCTTTATATTCTTGTGTTGGCAGTTCCTCCTTCTTTAGCTCAGCATAGATTTGGTATTTCCTAAGAGTCTCAGGTCTTAGGGGAAAAAAAAACCTTTTTATTTATATAATGTTTGTCATGGTAAAAGCATAGAAAGGCATTGTTTTAAGGTCGAAAATATAAACAGAATCTCTTGTGAAAATAGGTGAATGCAAATACTTGACTCTTGAGGAATACCTGTAGAGTAACCACCTCATGTGCAGCCATAACAAGGCCAATCCATGGACTTGGGTTCACTGCGTAGACTTCCAACATTTGGCTGGGTCAACTGAAAGAGGGTTGGAGGTCAGCCAGCCACCAGAGACCAACACACACCAAACACTCAAAGAACATGAAGAACATGAAGCCCATGAAGAGCAACATGACGCACAGCATGCCACTGATGAAAGATTTTATTACAAGTCGCCTGGTAATGAATATTTTCTTTAAAGGCCTATCAGCTAAACTTATGTAATGTGTAAAAGTCTCAACTTTCTTTTAAAAAGTTCATTTCTAGCCCACATAGCTGGGAAGGCAAACATGAAAATGAAATTGGAAACCCATGGCTAAGGGGGAAAAACAAGCTTCAGAAAAAGCCCAAATGTTTTACTTTAATTAATTTCATATTTTGTGGGATTGGACTCACATTTTTCAATACATGGGATTAGCAACAGTGCACATGCAATATATAATAGTTTTCCTTTTAATTAAACCTGAATTAACTGAAAGTATAGGATTTCTTTTGTGACCGCGTGTTTTTTAGAGATTTTCTATTTTCTTGCAGCTACGCTGCAGTCCAAGAGTGGAGATCTCCAACCTTATCCAGGAATGCTGAGTAAAACGGATATCTGCCAGAGGTCTGAAGCAGTACCCTTACCCAATGAGATGTCCTACTGATGCTTTGGCTGAAACACATCTTTTATAAAAGTTAAGATGCTTTCCTGGGTTTTCACACACAAACCCAGAGGTGGTGTATGACAATAAAGACTGCTAGGAGCCAAGGATTAGTAAGAAACATTAGCATTGTACTTGATAATGTCAGTAAAATCCAGTATTTTGGATGCATTAATAGAATCAGTCCAGTATTAGCTGTTCCGAGTCAAATTTCAAAGGCATTTTTTAATTTGGACTTGTGTGTTGTCCACATAGAAGCAGCAAAATAATTCACATTTGCTTCATCTGGTTAAAACTCTATGTGGATTTTCTTCCACAAGCACTGGATTAAACTGGATTTCCTATCTATCACTTAGCATGGAGATACAGTACGATAAATTGCCCTTGAAAATAAAAATTCAGGTCTCTTATTAATGGTAATAGTACCCAAAAAAATGAACAGATGCAGAACTTGACTCTTTTTCCACTGAAAAGGCACAGCATTCAGTAGATAAAAAAATGGATTATTAAAGGACAAAGTCGAATCAATAAATATCAAGATGCAGAACGTGGACAGTTGTGGTGGAAGGGCTCTCCTCTCTCCCTCTCAGAAGACCCAGAAGTTGGGATGGTGCTTTCAGCTAGGTTGACACAGGTGATTTGCAGACCTATTGCTGTTGCAGTTTGACATCTGAAGAATAATTGTTTGGCATAATAGTATGTAAAACTCCTCCCGCTAATGACATCCGTTGAGGATGCGAGGCATAATTATAATAATGAAAATGGTATTTGGAAATAGTATCAAACAGTACTCAGTCATGGTTAAGCTAAAAGGACGGTGGGTCTGAAACAACCTAAGGAGATTTCAGAGCTGAATAGAATCAAGACCAAACCTAAATGAGGCAATACTGACCTGGAAAAAGGTGCTTCCTTAGAAATGGAAAATTAAAAGCTGTTTGTAATGCTTACGAAGACAAAAACAGTGTCAAATTTCTCTAAATGGTGAGATTTCAATAGAAAAGTATCCCTTGGCTTGAAAGTTTTCCCTGTTTCATAAACAAATAGTCCTGTTTTAGTTTTAGTACAATAGTTTGTATAGCAGTTAGTTATAGTAGCTAGTTAGTATAACAATTTGAAGCCAAAAAAAAGAACTTCTTACAAACAGACTGAGAAATGTAGTTTATATTTAGTAGATGAAATGCCAGAAATAAGCAGAGAGGAACCGATGGAAAACAAACTTACAGCCTGATCGAAACAAATAGCGGCTTCAAATACTTTTAACCAGCAAGCTGGCAAATTCAGTGAAACGGTTGGAAAACATTTGGATGCTCATCCTCTCAAACAGACATTTTTGATACCTTAAGAAAGGGAGGGGGGAATTTAGTGGCTGAAGAGCTAGCTCAGTATTTAGGGCTGTGGTATGAGGTTTAGTAGAGAAGAGGAACCATTATAATGACCTTGCCATTAAAATTATGCTGTTCATGTTGCCCTTAAATGGAGGAGATACTAGATATGTTGGTATACCGGGCTCTATTATCCAGAAGTTTACAAGAGAAGAGCTCACACACAACAGTGATTCAATTCAATTATTTTTAATCTACCATTTAAAAAGGGGGGAGGGGAGGCCTTGTCTTTCAACCCTCAGGTGCTGAGACCTTCAGCTGTGTTATATCCATGTCAGCTGAGCTATACTGCAAGAAAATTGGCTTTATTTGCCATGGCTATATGCACCACCGAAATGGTGAGGGTGCCAAGCCCATGCTGGCATGGGCATGCTGCTGAGGTGCAGAAACTCTAGCAAGAAATTTATTAAAATTGTCCACTAACATCAGGCCAGAGAAAAGGACCGGTATTTTTTGTTCCCTCATCTTTATTGGCTAACTCAGAATATTTTGGATCTTAAAAAAGCCTTTGGTCACAGATACTCATGGCTGATAGTTTCCTCTGTTAAGACATTTTATATTTGGGTGGTGACCCAAATCATCATAAGATGATTTTTTTGACTACTGGAAGTTCTCTGAACTCCATGCTGGCTGTATAATTTATCCCACACATTGGGATGAGGTATGGATAGCCTGTGGGAAGGGGAAGGATACAATGGGGTGTCTGGTCCTCCTCAAGGCATCACTTGTGCTCTGGCTGCAGGACCAACCACCAGCCCTGCAGAGGGAAAGACCCAGGAAAGGCCATAATACACTTGTCCAGTTACTGCCTGTTTCTATCCCCTTATCCTCCAGCTAACATTCTACCAGGCAGAGCTGCCTGCTGATAGCCACGTTCAGGAGAAAGGTTAAGTGCTCCACACTTTCCATCAGAAAGCTCTTTTTACTCTTTGTTGGATCTGTTTCAGCTTAGGTCTACTCCACTCATGGGAAACGTGGTTCTATATCCTGCTTGGGACCTCTCAGTCCTCCCCAGCACCTACATGGTTTTAAAAATACTAATCAAAGACTCAGAGTAAAAAAAAAACAAAAACAATGGGCCTTGAGTTCCTCAATCACAAATATCTGACACCGCCTTCTGACGAGCCAGCCTGGGTCAGCAGTTTCTTCATCTCTTCTCACTCCATACAACATCCCTACAAACCTGAAGGGCTTAGACTGCCAAAGGATACAGACCATTGCTGGCACTGAACAATCCCAACCTATACACAACGTAATGCGTATCCAGTACACACAAATCTCATTCTCATAAAGACATTATATTCTTGTTGACTTAAATGATGCTGGGTTAACTCCTGTCAGGGGACTGAGGTGTAAATACCACTCCATCCACTATGTAGATGTCTTCTGCAAAGAAACCAGAGGCTGGGGCTGGCCTCCAGGCATCTTCAGGGAAAAGTTAACACATCAGGCTTTCCACTGCAGTGGGTATGGCATACAGCCTGCTGTCAGCCAAGGGAGCCCACTGCCCATTTTTGATTTCCAGGCTCCGCACAGAGGTGACCCAGAAGGGTGCAACAACTCAGGCTCAAGCGCTGAACCGCAAAGGGTCCACTCGCAGAACCAGCGACCCCAGAAGGATCCGCTCCGAGCCTGTAAATGCCATTCATCACGGTTCCCTAAGCGCAGAGGCAAGCGGCACGCATGCATTTGGCAGCCACCCTCCGTTTTAGAGAGGGCTTTTGTAAGGGAGGGGAGGTCAATTTTTAGCAGATGGTTTTATTTATTTACATCTCAGCAGCCCTTTCTTGGCTTTATTTGTATTTATTGCAGGGGTTCTGTTTGTGGTTCAGGGATTGCACCAGAGGTGTGGTGGTGCATTATAATCAGCGCTGACCGTTCTGCTTGTTGAACAAATGACAACTGGCAGCCTTTGCCGTGTTTCCATTTTGTAAGCGCTTACTGCTGCGTCTCTCCGTGATGAAACACATGTCAGCTCCCAGCAACGCAGGACCACCTGGAGCACATTAGCATCAGAGCGGTTTAACAACCTGATCAGAACTTTTTCAAATGACAAGTGGCATTTGGAGGAACCAGGACATGGAAACCTCACCCACCTTTTCCAAGCAAGCACGCTTCCAAACATTTCTCAGATTTTCAGCACTCCATAACTTCCAGGTTCAGTCAGTAGCTGCCTGGGACACAGTATATCAGAGGCTCTGAAAATTGCCAGGAATTGCAGTATTGCTGCCAGAAGAGCAATTGTACCCACTAAGTACTATGAGAGCTGAGGGGAGCAGCGTCTCACTGGTAGGTGCTAGAATTGGGTTATCCAAAGCAGCCAAGGATCTTGTTTTACAAAAGGAAGACATTGCATTCCAGAACTTGCAATGACCTTTTGATCAGGATCTTTACACAACTGCCTGCCAAGGATGATATGGCTCTATGATACCGAAAACCATACTGAAAGAGCACTGTGATTAAAAACTCTCGGAAGTTAGGAAATGCCAGCATCATTCCGTGTGTGTGTTTGTGTGTGTAGAGGCTGTGGGACACACTCAGCTGGGGCTGCCTCTGCCACCCTGTGTTTGCACAAGAAGCACTGAGGGGCGTTAGTCCTCCCCTAGCATCCCTGGCTATGACTAATAACAATACACAATAAAGAAAGCAATTTGAATCATTACAAGGATATTTGGGAAGGATGGAAGAGATTGCATAGGAATTAACGCAGCATTTTAAAGACCCTAAACTACTTTAGCAATACCAGCCCAAAGATCTCTTATTCTTTCCTTAAAGACTTGAAACACATTTTGTAGTTTTGGAAAATGACTTTTTGTATAGCGGGACTGGAAAAAAACTCAGCCCAAATAGTAATTTTTGCTTTGTTTTATTTTTCATGTAAAGGGAAAGCGTGTTATTTTCACTAGGGAGGTGGATGGTAAGTACAAAGAGATCAGACCTTCTTTTAGCATTATAGTATTATGACTGATAACAGTCTTCTCTTTACTATATGAGAGCTTTCTCGTGGTAATTAAAAAGAGCCCTAGAACAACAAACATTTCTTTCACTAGTTTTCTTTAATGAGAAGCTGGAAGAGACCACTTGGGTCATCAAGTCCCATCCCATGTAATGCAAGGTAGACATATACATGGATGTCTAGTTCAGAAGGGTCCCTAAAACCCCATCTGAGGTGACCTACACCCCACAGACTACACCACCTACTCCAGCCACAAGTCCAGGACCTCAACTCAAAGGTCATGTTGTGAAGTACCCCAGGGAGAGAGAGGGAACAATGTAGGAAATTCCCAGTTACTCTAGTTCTCTGCAAGTGCAACAGTATTGCTGTTGGATAAAAATCCCAAACATGTATATAAATTTCCATATATTTTAAGTAAATTCCTGTGGTTTTCTTTCTTTCTTTACTTTTTTCCCTGGACGAGCCATTTGTGATTTTGCGGTCTTTTCTCATTTATGCATCTGGAAATGCCTTGTTTATAAAACACCAAGATCCCAAGGCCATATAAAATTTTGATGAGAAGATTCAACATTTCACCTGAAAGTGCCTCTTCTATTAAAACTGGGCCACTTCAGCCTATCGACTCACATGGCCAAGGCAGCAACCCACGCTTTCTCTTTGGATTAGCTGGCTGGTAAGAAGTTTCTGCTGTGAGAAATGCCCTTCCAGCAGCAGCCAAGCGCCTTCCCACTCACCAGACGGCTCCCAGCAGATGTGTAGGATGCACATCTGTTTGCTCAGGACCTGCTGAGCTGTGACCTTCCCTTGGCACGTGGTGGGACCACCACTGGGGAAACATCTCCCACAGGTGGGACCTTCTGCTCCTGCAAAGCGCCAGGTCCCTGTAGACCGAGGGAGCGGGCTTCATGCCATCCCACCCTCGCACATCAGTAGAGAAGAAAGAAAGTCTCTTTTCACCAAAATAAATACCCGGAGGGGGCCCAGTTTAGAGCTTTGGAGAGCTTCCAAGGAGCTTCTGTTGTTCTGTCCATGGATGACTTTGGCACTGCCCCACTTCTCCTGCTGCCCCTGTGCAGCCACCCCGCATACCCTGTGGTACACATGTGGGGTTTATCTCTAGGAGGGGTGTCCATGCTGATGAGAAGGAATGCAGCGGCACCGTCTCTTACCCAGCATGGGACTTGTGCATATATAACAGCCAGGCCAACAATCACAGAAGGGGACTGTGGCTCCTGCTCCTAGCCCTCGGAAAGCCGCCCTCTGGTTCCGCCTGCTGGGTTTTACCGACCTGCGCTCAAAAAGGGTAGAGAAGGACTTTATTCCTTTTAGCGGATTGCCAGTAGAATTATTTCTTAAGCAATAATTACAGAGCCAAGAAGATACATCTCCACAAAGCACATCCCAGCGCACATAACACTATCAGAGGGCAGAAACCAACCCTGCACGTCCTGACACTTCACTACTGCTTGTGTCTGTAGGGGTGGCATACAGAGGAATCTTCTTTTTCCTTGTTTTATGGTGACTGTAGTACATCTTTTCATTTTTCGGTGCAAAGTCTGCAATATTATTTTGTGTGGCCTTTGTTGTCAGGGTGGAACTTCAAGTGGCTGCAGTTGAAATACTGTCTTGTGATTTTGATTGAATTTTTGTTTAATCCTTCGCCAGTAAGAAATCCTCTGAAGTAACAGAACTATGCTTCTCTGCGGGTTGATCCGGACGCACAATAATCAGAGACAGACAGCAGGCAAATGTACCGGGGGAGAAATCACAGGTTTGCTGTTGGGTCCCTGTCAGCTCCAGACACTGCTTCAGTTTTGCTTGCTTCCCCTCTTGCTCCAAAGACAGAAGTAGCAGTGTGAGGACCTTGCTTCATTAAGTCCCCACTAATACCGACCTCAGACCATGCGACAAGATCATTACTACGGGGGCTCCCAACCAGCTGAGTCGGTGTTTTGTCTGCACAGAGCCCTTCTCCAAAGCATTTCCACAGCTCACCGATGTGGGAAACCTTCCTGCTACTCTCCTCTTCCCCAGCAGAGCTCCAGGCTGGGACCACCAGAGCAAGAACCGGCTCACATTTAGGCTGGGGAGGTGATGGTTGATGTGGAGCCCCTGTGGGGTCCGTGGGCACCCAACTCAATGTACCCAGGTCCCACTTGTCTCCCTGTTGGTGGGGGTGGTGGGCAGCAAGCGTTTAACTGAAGCAGCACGTACAAACAAAGAGGAAAAAATCAGCTCAATGTGCATAAGCCTCAGCTGTGGCTGCACGGTGCAGCTAACGAGGTTATGATCCAATATGCGATCGACCGGTGGTGCGCTCTGTATCTGCTGCCGCTCGTGAGAGTGCCTTGAAACTCAACCACCCGTTACACAAGTGCCATAAAGCCTGCAAATGTGAAAGCACGACAAATAGCTGGCGCTTTGAGGACATGACGCCAGCCAAATGGATTTTCCCTTCACTGAGAAAAAAACTCACAGCAAAGGGACTGTTTGGATTAGAGGAGCAGCCTGAAAGTAATGTCTCTTCTCTCATTACCATCCCTCACCGAGGGATGGTGCCCATTGCACAGGAGGGTGCAAAGCGGTTTTTGGAGAAGGCAAAAGATGTCCCATATGCAAACCAGGTCGCTGCAACACAGAGGGGAGGGCAGGGCTTCAGCGCCACCGTGCAGGGAGGGGGCTCACCTCATTCTCATGCTGGAACAACCTAAAAACAATTCTTTTCCCAAATATATCCAATAAATCATAAAAACAAGGTAGTAGATGCTAGAAATAAGTGTTGCTGCCCCTTATAGTCCTATTCAAATTGACTTTAAGCACGTGAAATGATTTTTAAACTGCAATGAACGTAACTACATATACTTTTTGGGCATCTAAGTTTCCTATTGTGACTCACTCAGAGATGTTTTTCTTGGGTAATATTCTCTGGACTTGCATCTCAATGTATAACTTTCCCATATCCTAAACGTGGAATAACTTTGAAACCTTGTAATTCAGGGAGAAAACATTTATACTTTAATATTCTTCCTTATGTGTTACAGAGTGCAGGAAAAGACTTTGGCATCGAAACGTACTGTGAGGTAGCAACTCCAGGTCTCCCTCCAGGTGTCCAGCTTGGCTCTCTTGCAGCCTTGTTGGAACTGTTGAGAGTGATCACATTCACCTTTGGGCTCAGTAGTCTTGGGTTTGTGTTTAAAGACAATTTACACTTTTTTTAGGGGATGTTGATTATACTGAAGATTTCTTCAAGCAACATCTTGAAGAACGGCATGGTGGAAGTATTAGCACCAGCCTAATCTGCAAACCTGAGCCCATGTTGTTCATGTTACATCTGCTCATCAAAACTGAGCTAGTGTGAAAATGCTTCGAGGATAACCAGGAACCAGCTCAGCTTATTCTGGGACTTGTGTAAGCTGCAGAGCAGAAAATCTGCTGTGTGTGTCTAGAAATCAGTCACTCTGGGGAAAAGTAGGACAAACATGTTAGGAAAACCAGGCCTGAATGGGGCTAAATAAAAACGTGGTCTTTCTTCATGGTAAGATTGGCAATATGTTATAAAATCCTCTAGTAAATTAGGAGTTTTTTCTTCTTAAGCACATGGTAGATATCATAACATGATGTCAGCCAGAAGGCCTTCTAAAAGGCTGCATAAGGTAGTGCTGAAAACTCTTCTATCTACGTTAATATTGCAAAAATGTCATAGAGAAAACCTGAGGTGCTGCACTGGTAGCTGTTGCTGCTAATCACAGCACTAACTATGCTGCCTAAAAGCGTGGAACTTGCTATTTGCTGTGGAAATGGAAACTGTTTCAGAGTTTTGTGTAAATTATAGATTTCTGGTCTTCTGAACTTTTAATACAGAAAATTCCCCTGTTTTTTTGCCATAGCCACAGTGAGACAGCAGGCACCTATTTTTGAAAAGCAGTGAGGATCTACTTTAACTGCTTATCAGGAAAAAGAGGAGAGGGGATGCCTATAGAGGAGCAGCAACTAAGATTACACTTCCTGAACAATGTGCGTGTTTCCAAGTATAGAGAACAATAAAAAAAACCCAATATTTTCTTGGTTCTTGGCTTTAGGGACAACCAGTTTTTGACTGCCTTCACAAAGCTTTGTGAAACGCTCCATGCATTAAAAAATATCAGGATATTGTTCAAGCAACTTATTCTAATCGGTTACATTCCTCATATACCCTTTTGCCTTGTCCTTTTAGAGCAATCAGTCAAGCAAATACCGGTCTGGTTTCTTGCAGCAGAATTTCTCCCCATGCCTGTACACAAGCCCTGCCAACCTCTCTAAGACAGTCCTTCACTCTTCCCACCAGGAAGAGTGTGGTCTCCTGCCCATCCGCAGACTGGGTTTCCTAACTAACCTTCTATTTTTCTTCCAGTGCCATGTTACCTCATGAGACAAGGAACTTTTGGTGATCTTTTCCTCCCAGGGGGAATATTAGGTTAGGCATAACGCCAAGCCATCGTGGCTGGTTTGCCTCCTGATGTTTGCCAAGCAAGGTGAGCCCAGGTGCGTCCCGTTAGAGGCTTCCTCGAGATCTGACAGGGCTGGGGGGCTGGCTTGGTCATTAAAATCTTCTGACTCACAGGGAAGGGCATTAGCTGCAAGATCATCTTCCTTTTCTTTAGGTTTGATGACTACAGCCGTGAGCTGTCTGGGGCAAATCCTTGATGCAGCATTCTTGAAAGTAAAGAAAATGCAAACAAATGAAGAATATGCGACTCTTCAAAAAAGTAGTCCTGAGAGCAGCAACAGATTTTTAAACACCTACAGCTGAGGGCTCTTCAAATTTAAAGACTTCCAGTCTAAAATTTCTTAGATACCGGCTAAGACAACCGTGAACAGTGAACACTTCTTGCTAGCTCGTTCCTTTTACAGTTGGAGGACCAAATCACTCTGGCACAAGCCACAGTTTCTCTGAAATACAGCAACTTACCCCCACCCCTGCTAGGGCTGTGCTTGGAGCCTTTCATCTCTCTTGCTATGCCTTCTCCAGTTCTCCAGCACTTCTGTTCTTGAACTTCAGTGCTAAAATTCCCAATTCCCTGGCTCTGCCAGCAGTTAACTTCAGCAAATCCTTCCTCCCATGGTGCTGGACACCTACAGCTTCTGCCTCCTGAGCTTTTATCATACTCATGCTAGTACACTTACACTAGTCCAAGTGCTTTGAACCTTCTGGCTTCAGAAGCTCTGGATTTTGGTTGCTTACCGAATTGTTCTGTTTCAAGTACCTGTCTTAGCTCCTGCTGTGCTCCCTTCAGCCCCCCAGCCTTTAATTGCACAGCAACATGTACCTACCGGGGCGTTCATTAAGTGATATACACTTCTGTAGCACATATAAAAGAAAGGAAAACTATTGAAAATCAGCTGAATGTAAATGTATAAGTTCAGTACTTCTCAAATACTATAGTACAAAAGCTCAGCCACAGTTAGGACGGGACTGCTCAGCAGCACCACCTGCTGAAATAAACTTTGTAATCCACTTTCAGAAAGCCACATATTAACTGTTGAATCAGGCCAGACATCATGGACACGTGGCTTTATGTTGGGAACAAGTGTTCCAGGAGTCACCCTGGGCTGTATGACACAGCACTGTCAAGGACTGACTCATATGGGTCTATTTGGAAGGTGTTATTTAAATGTAGAGGGGTTTTTTTCAGTCTAAGGAACTTTTTTCGTGTTTCGATAGTACTACTGAAACAAAAGATGTTTCAACACAACTCAGTTTGGTAGTATCACTGTGAGGCAACACAACATTTAACAAATACTGTTTAATGATTCAATAAATACTGAACTAACTGCTTAGCGTGCAACTGTTGCAGAAGGATTTTTCAGTGGGGATGAATTGTTCATATGTCCTTTTCCTGATATACCATGCTGCAGGATAACTGAATAATGCACTGAAATAATAAACTCATAGAAGTTGAGCTTATGTTTGTCAGTCACAATAAGGAATGGGATTTTTATTTGGTACCTTCAAAATCCATATTAATTGTGTTGAGGTTTGAGAAGGGATTTATATTTGGCAGCACAGATCAGGGTGAGTTTGAAGGTGTGGGGCTTCCCCAGTCCTGGTAGGCTCATGCAGGAGAGAGAAGGGAGATCGTGATGCCAGTGCCTCTACATGAATAGTGCCAGTGCCGTACTGCATGTAAATTGTACTGCTGGGCATGTTTCGGTCCTAATTCTCCCAGGGCTCTTTGTGTTATGTTGAGTTATGCTGAGTTATGTATGAATTATGTTGAGTTATGTTGAGTTATGTGTGAGTTACGTTGAATTACGTTGAGTTACATACGGGTTATATTGAGTTATGTTGAGTTGTGTATCCGTTTGCCTTTTGTAGCGTAAGAACTGCTTTTCCTCCACCACTCGGTGCGATTCTGAGGAAACCTCTGACAAAAGCTTTTTGTGAGCGGACCTCTCACAGGCTGCGAGCCAGGGTGCAGGGTCTGCCCAGCTGGCTGCAGCCACCATCAGACATGTCTCTCCTTTCCCCCGGGCTACTTTTGCCTCCTCCCGGGTGTCCTTCGCTGTGGCTGTGCTGGACCATGGTCTGGCCATTGCCCACCGGCCTTTCCAGCTGCAGCTGAATTTCCAGATATGCCCTGCCCCCTTGTGGTCTCCTGCTGGCCTAATCACGCCTTGTTTCTTTCTGGTCTTACACCACTGGGAAACAACTGCCTGGTGACCCCTCAAAGCTGCAGCTGGAGGGGATGGGGTGGCAATGTGCTGCACCCCACCTCTGCTCCTGCCCCATATGGACTCCGTCAGCAGCATCACACCCCACCACCTAAAATCACCAATGTGCTTTCCCACAAACAGAGCCTAAGATAAAAGGTTCTGTTACGCACCCTCTGAACCAGGAGTCTTGCCCTTGGATGTGTCCCCCCACCCAGAGCCTGCAGACAGGGACAGAAGATACCTGAGACACCTCCAAATGCCAACCCTTTTCTCTTTTTAGCTGTAAATGCAGCATTTAGCCACTCTTTCAGACTCTTCATCCAGTCAAGTAGCTCCTGATCTCATTTTAGCCCTTCTGCCTCAATAATTTTTCTATTCCTTTTAATACCTTTTACTCCTTCCCAAATCTAAATGAAGCATTGGACTTTGTTCTACAAGCAGGGCAGAGGGAGGTGAGGAACACGCATTTCTGTGGATCCTGTCCCCATCCCTCCTGACACTGACATTAGACCTCCCAGCACAACACACAACAGAAGCCAAGTCTGCGGTGGGCTCAGCTGATACCTTCTCAGTCAAGCCAACATAGTTTCCCCAGGTTGTATCATTATTTTCCTTTCCTAAGCCTTTTCAGGTGGTAAAATTAAATCCATTTCTTTCTTTTCCTTTTCATCTGACAGCAGTACATCTCCTTCTGCTTATTTTTCTGTCTGATTTCTTTCATTTTTTTGCTACACTGCAATTTTGCCCGATCGATTTGCCTCACCGCTCCAGGATTCCATTTGACTCAACTGAAGGATTCCTTTCTTATTTTCCCCGCTCCTTTACCCCTTTCTGTAGCTCCTGTATCTCAGCCTTTCCCTCCTCGCCCTGCTGTAGGGCCACGCTGTCCCAGGTGCCCCTCTTCTATCAACAGACAGCAGTTTTCATTGCTTTCTAGCTCTGATTTCAACATACTAGAGGAAGGGTTAACATGGACCTGTTGGAGTGGGTCCAGAGGAGGCCACAAAGATGATCAGAGGGCTGGAGCCCCTCTGCTGTGAGGACAGGCTGAGACAGTTGGGGTTGTTCAGCCTGGAGAAGAGAAGGCTCCGGGGAGACCTTAGAGCCCCTTCCAGTCCCTAAAGGGGCTACAGGAGAGCTGGGGAGGGACTTTTTACAAGGGCATGTAGTGACAGAACGAGGGAAAATGGCTTCAAACTGGAAGAGAGGAGATTTAGATGAGATATTAGGAAGAAATTTTTCACTTTGAGGGTGGTGAGCCCCTGGCGCAGGTTGCCCCGAGAAGCTGTGGTTGCCCCATCCCTGGAGGTGTCCAAGGCCAGGTTGGACGGGGCTTGGAGCAACCTGGGCTGGGGGAAGGTGTCCCTGCCCATGGCAGGGGGGTTGGAACTGGATGATCTTTAAGGTGCCTTCCGACCTGAACCATTCTATGATTCTATGTGTAGACCCAATTAACCACCCAGGTAATTGGGGCCACGTGGGCAGGACAGCACAGAGGGCAACCTTTGGCTTCTACCAGGCCTGGGGTAGCTTGGCTGGACATATCCAAGTGTATTTCTGCTTTAATGCCTATTTAACAGGAGCGTGACTATTCCCCGAGGGGGAAGTTGGTAATCACTCTTCTCACAGAAGACCTGAGAAAGCAACAGTCCCTTAAATGAAGTCAATTCAGGCCTGGGGTAATACCTGTAAATAAATATACACACACCATGTGTCACCACAAGGGCTGAGCTGCGAAGACAGAAAAGCTGGGAATGATCCAAATTATATCATGCACTTGTCTGACTTACAGATATGTTCAACAAGTCCATAAACCAAGAAAAATAAACACTGATGTTTTAAACACTTTTTTTCCCCCCCCACAATCACTTTTTTCAAAATTTCAAAAACTGGGGGAAAAGACCCAGTTTGGTTGGCTGAACTGTGCGCAGCCACCGATGAATGACATGGTGCCACACGTGTGATCCAGGCAGCCCCGAATCTTTGGTCTCTAGGAAACCCAAAATGTTTCATAGTCAGGATGCACTTGTTTTCATCAAAAGCTAGACCCCATGTTATTTGCAAGTCATCTGTGGTTTAGGCCTCTGTAGCCTAAAATAAATGAAGTTTTGGGAGCTGCTCCAAGACTGGGTTTGTTCTTCCACTGCAATGCTGTAAGTGTCAACACAACCCTTCCTCTCCTCATCCCCGTTCATTAGTAGAGGAAGACATCATTCTGTAAGTGTGCGAGACATACCCAGACTGAGGGAAGAATTATTCTGCCCCCCCCACACCTCCCTTTTGATAGTAAATGACAGCACTTGCCCACATTTTCCTTGGGGAAGATGTCCTGTGCAGCAGCTTTGCAGTGCCACTGCTTCCATGCAGTAAGATGTTACCGCAGCAACTGCTACTTCAGTAACTAAACAGCAATTTTAATGCTCTTAAAGTTGTATTTTCAGCATTTTTGTATACAAAATACTGTATTTTTCCTCTAGCCCTTCCATGTATGTGACCTATAGCCAAAAGGAGTGCAAGCGGGTGAGGAGGCAGGGAAAGGGGAATCACAGAATCATGGAATGGTTTAGGTTGGAAGGGACCTTAAAGATCATCCAGTTCCAACCCCTCTGCCATGGGCAGGGACACCTTCCCCCAGCCCAGGTTGCTCCAAGCCCCGTCCAGCCTGGCCTGGAACACCTCCAGGGATGGGGCGTTGTGGTGTGCAGGATCCAGATTAGGGATTCAGACTGAAGATGAAGGGTCTTCTGGGAGTAGGGAGCCAGGCACTAGCTGTGCTCAGAGGTGACTGCAGGTGATGAACTGGTCACATCATGGGCTTGGGACTTCTCACCCCTGCAAGCATCAGAGGAGTCAAAACAAGAGTCACCGTGATACAGATGTGCACACAAATCTTACCTCCTCGTCCCACTGCTTTAGGCATCATTGGAGAAAAATGCATTTGGTGAGTGATACCAGGAGAAGGAAGATGGAGACCTAGGGCACCCAGCATCCCCAGTGCCCCTCTGCCCTGGCGTGCTGGCGGGGGGGTATGAGCAGCCCCTGCCCCTTCCAGCCCAGATGTGGAGGCACCACCACACCTACACTTGCTCCAAGGGACAGCTTTTTCACCAAGCAAACGGATGCTCAGAACTGACGAGAGTGAGGGGTGGAAAGTGTGTCTTTCCTCTGAAACGTGATATGTTGATTACTATTTGTGTCTCTTCCAAACCTTATCTTCTGCTAATTGTGGCTTAATACGTACACAGCAGGCCTCTAATTTTCAACTGGAGCTTTCAGCCTGGCAGTCCATTAAGCCCCTGCCACGCTGGCAATCATTTTAAGGGCCTTTCTATCGATTGAGGCAGTGCAGTGAGCCTGCAGAGTTTTCACAGGAGCTGTGACTTAAAAGCAGGGGTCCCCAGCAGGACACAGCCAAAATCAGTGGAGGTGAGCATCTCCCCGGCCTCAGCCGCTGATGACGTCCTTCCCCTGATAACCGGCAGACAGCTGGTACAGACAGAAGTGTGGAAGCCCTTAGCAGCACCTCTGCAAACCGGGATTCCCAGGCCACAGTTTGGCAGCTGCTCTGAGCTGATGACTTTTTAATAACTAGAAGTACCGCTACAATAACATGACCCAAAAAATTGCCTCAGCACAGAGGGATGTGCTGCATGATAACCTGCACTGGTGCTGGGAAATCCCCTTGGGGAGGCTACAGCACACGCCAGGACCCCACGACAGCTCCCCAGGAGGGACCGCAGGGACGAGGATATAGTGAGGTGGGCGTCAGTCTCTTCTCCCAAGTAACAAGTGATAAGACAAGAGGAAACAGCCTCAAGTTGCGCCAGGGAAGGTTTAGGGTGGGTATTGGGAAAAATTTCTTCACCAAAAGGATTATCAAATGTTGGAACAGGCTGCCTAGGGAAGGGGTTGAGTCACCATCCCTGGAGGTATTTAAAAGATGGGTAGATGTAATGCTGAGGGACATGGTTTAGTGGTGGACTTGGCAATTAATGGTTGGACTCGATGATCCTAAAGGTCTTTTCCAACCTAAACAATTCTATGAGTTTATGATGCTGGGGCTGTGCGGAGCCAGCGCTTCTCTGCAGGGTCCCCAACTCCTGGGCTGCACTGGAAATTGTATTCCTGCGGGCATCTGAAAAGAAGTGATTTTTTTGTGTGTATGTTTGCTTTTTTTCACCTGCCTTCTCTTTTTTTCAACGTAGAAAAAACGCAGGCATGTCCACCGCACAAAGTATTGCCCGTGTTGGCCACAAGATGGTACTGCAACACAAGCGGTTTTGTTAGAAAAAACAGCTGCTCATGAAATGCCTCGTTTAACATGTCTGCGTTAGGGGTATCCAGCAGGAGTAACTGGTGTGCCTCGTCTTTAATAAAAGAGCGTTTGGCTTAGTTGGAAGGTGGATTAATTTCTTGGCAGAAAGATATACTGAGAACTGTGACAACTTCACTGTTTATCTTCAGTTTATTAAGCTGAAGCGTACACGCCTGCGCACTGGACTCAACAGATAACAACGTACCACTTCCCATGTAAACCGGTGCCTGTTTTTCTTAGCAGGAGACCCTTTGTTTTTACTGTGCTTCTTCCAGCCAGCCAAGATGCTTGGCCCGAACACACAAGGTCTTACAGAAAACACATTTCACATTCTTCTGCAGTAGCAGCGAGAACATTTGGACACGACCTTTTCCTCAGTGCCTTTGGGCTCAGGGAAGCTGCGTCTTTCCCCAATCAGTTTTGTTCAGCAGAGATAAGGGGAAACACAGTATGACACACATTTTCTGAGGTCTTTGCAAAGCGCCACTGCTACGCTTTGGCAAACATGAAAGTATATTGTCTCGATAGTAAAGTCCAATTTCTTAGCAAATTACTGTTCTGGGGATGTAGGTCAGCTCAGTGCTACAGTGAATAATAGCAAGAATATTGAATTCTTTCACAGCTAGAATTGTCAACAGAAAGGTAAAAGGAACTGGAACAACTTGGGATGAGCTTTAGCCTACGCAGCGATTTGCTGTGAGGCTGGAGTGAAGCCACTGCATGGCAGCGGTACGCTGTCTGTGGCTGAAGAGGAGTGGTCTGACACCCAGCACCATCACGTCACTCACAAAAATCAAATGCTGTTTTATTTCATTCTGAATCACCAGATCAATAGTATTTTTATGGTCTGGACTACAGAGCAACATCTTTAGCTCCAAGATGCCCTCTTGACAGCTAAATTGCTCTTTTTTGATATTTAGTTGTGCCACCACCAACGGTGTAGGGTTGTAACACGTTAAATCATAGACTGGTTTAGGTTGGAAGTGACCTCAAAGATCATCCAGTTCCAACCCCCCTGCCCTGGGCAGGGACACCTCCCCCCAGCCCAGGTTGCTCCAAGCCCCGTCCAGCCTGGCCTTGAACACCTCCAGGGATGGGGCAGCCACAGCTTCTCAGGGCAACCTGCACCAGTGCTTCACCACCCTCACAGTGAAAAATTTCTTCCTATTATCTAATCTAAATCTCCCCTCTTCCAGTTTGAAGCCATTCCCCCTCGTCCTCTCACTACATGCCCTTGTAAAAAGTCCCTCCCCAGCTCTCCTGTAGCCCCTTTAGGGACTGGAAGGGGCTCTAAGGTCTCCCCGGAGCCTTCTCTTCTCCAGGCTGAACAACCCCAACTGTCTCAGCCCATCCTTATAGGCTCCAGCCCTCAGAACATCTTTGTGGCCCTCCTCTGGACCCGCTCCAACAGGTCCATGTCTTTCCTATGTTGGGGGCTCCAGAGCAGGTGTGGCCTCCCCATAGTAGGGTAGAGTGGCAGAATCATCTCCCTAATCGAGAGATTGTATTTTGGAGCTCATGAAAGAGATGATGACATAAAAGCAGCCTCATTGCAGACTTCACTTTTGGAAGGACCACAGGCTCCAAACAGATCATTTCTAGCTATAGCCCCTTCCCCATGTGTCACTGTGCTGCACACAACATGATGACATTCAGTGCACCACCTGCTCTCTGTTGACCGTATCCACACTTGGGTACATGTGGTCCCCAGTGTCCACCTTTGTACGGGGAACCTTCAACTTTCTCCTTCCTCTGAGTCAGAACTAGGCAAGACCTTGATCTAGCAGGTTGATGAGTATGATTCAGTCTAAAGCCAAAATTTTGACAACAAAGCGTATTTTGATTTAGATTATATACATAGGCAAAGGACAGAGAGAGTCTCCCTGACCGCTGGTGGACTGCATGGGTCTGCTGGCAGAAATTAGAGTTCAGCACCGTACATCAGTGTGGCACAAACCAGTGTGTATGATTTGTTGATGGAATTAACGTTTGTGCTAAAAGATAATGCAGATGATACATTCATGAGCTTTTAGGGCTGATAAGATAATATCATCAGATCATGGTGGTAGCTGACAAGTAAATGGAAATATTTAACCATGGCCGATCAGGTTAGCAAACATTCTGTACAGAGTTATCCTGACCACACAGTGTTGACTCTAATTCAGAGCACAGCTGGCAGAAATCCTTAGTGTAAATACATTGTTGACTGAAAATTTAATATTTGCAATCAATGGTGAATTCTTTCGGATTTTCTGATTCATTCTGCCATCATACTTTTTTTTTTTTGATACTGTTAAAATAGTCCATTCTCAGTTCTCTGCCTATTTTTGGTCTGTAGGCATTTCTGAACTAGAACTAATCTGTTCTGGTTGTCTAGAATCGCTTCCCTAAGGTATGTGCTTTAGGCTTTCCAAACACCAGACTGAATCATTTTTACACAGCACATTACCAGTTGGCAAAGGACTTAGAAACAGACTTCCATTACAAAACAATCTCACGTTATCAATCATATTCACGTGTGAAATGTTCAGGATTCATGAAGTTTTCAGCATTAATTCTCAATTTAGAAACACAGGAGGTGAATAACATGTCCCCCTGGAGGAGGATGGTGAATAGTTACCCTTAACATTCGTATACATTTTTGTGAATCCATCAGCAAGCTGTATTGTGGGCTCCAACACAAAAGTCAAAAGGGCACATGAAGCCAACTAGAGATGATTCTTTGGTATTTTGGTACCTGCTAGCTGAATATGAGCTTCATTTCACCCTCTCAACATGCATTCAGGGAAGAAATAATCAGTTTAGCCCTTGAAAGGAAATGATCAACAGGGAGCATTTTCATTTGTCTCTTGAAGTCCCTAGCCTAGGTAGACCATGCTGGCCAGTCCCACCTGCAGGAAGAGTGCAGACTGTAGCTGACAGTGACCCTAACCAGGTGTGTTTGAAATCAAATTTGAGTTACTGCACATTTTTATACAAAATTTTGTCCATTTTAGACAAATAAATTTTTCAGATAGTCCAAAGTTTCTCCATAGCTTTCAAATTGTTTTTTCTCAAGTCTCTATCTCAACTTTTTAAACTAGACATAGACATATTTCATGAAGAGGAAAACTCATAATGTGCAATTAATAAATATATCCTTTCTATGAGGATGCAAGCTACTGTGCATCCTATCCATTTATGCATTTAATAACAAGATTTCATAATGATTTTAAAATGCCTATCTCTTTGCAATGGAGAAGCGTAATTGTGTAGGACCTAAAAGAAAGCTCCATAAAAGCTCTCCATGACCAGCAATGGACTTTATATCAAGCCCATTAGTAGTTTCCTTAGAAAATGTGTGACTGATATGAATAGATAATACGTATTTGTATGTACATGAACAAAATATGGAAGACAATGGATTTGTTATGCTAAACACTGAATGTAGCCTGTTGTTTAGATTCTTACCTGGAATATAAAATTTTCTTTTACAAGAACTGCGGCTAGGAAAGTCCATTTATCTTGAAGATATAAATTAGACTTGGAAATTTATTTAAATGCAACTATCCTTTATCTTTGTTTCAGAATTAAGGAAACATAAAAACCTCAGTTTGAGTGAAGACCACTTATGAATATGCTGACAAAAAGAAACAAAACATTAGGTTGAATTCAATTAAAAATTTTAATGACTAAATGACATTGATAGTTTGAAAAAATGAATGAATAACATATACTGAAAATGAGATTATAAGTGTAGTTGTAGGAAACCGATGCTAATTCTGTGTTGCAGCATCTTAGAGAAGGTTAAACTTCAACATCCCCATGGAGAGTGTAAGACATCGTCTTTGTACTAATGCTTTTCCACTCTACGCTTTTGCTGGGGTAAAAGAAGTCACAATAAACTGATAAGCAAGATGCTTTACATTCTCACAAGGAAAATGTGGTATAACTGTTGTGAAGTGTGCTGACTGAAGGTGAGAGTCTCAGCTCATCAATCGGCTTCTCTTTGGAATGGGAAAAAATGTAAATATCCACGCACAAAAATAGAATTTAAAAAAATAAAAACTCCTTTAAGCACTGTATTTGTGGCACTAAATTTAGATATTATGTCCTCTTCCATAAAAAAGCATCATCAAAAAGAACTTGTGCCAGTTTTGTATTAAAAGGCCTGTAGAAATCTCTTAAAATTGCCTTCGTTGTTGGTAGCATCGGTCCCAGACTTCTGTCTTCAGGTCGTCTAGTGTTTGAAGCAGGACTCTTTGTAATCAAAGCTTCTTGTTTCTCACTTAGAGGTCCTGTGGACAAATAGAATATTATCTTAAAATATTTCACAAAAAACGCCAATGCTAAAGAAGACAAATGACTAAATCAGAAGGTTTGCCAAGGGGAAACAAATGGAATTTGTGTTAGCAGTGATGATTTTTCAGAATATCGAATACAGGCTTAGATTAGTAAAATAAATCAATCACTGTTAGTAAATATGGAAATAATACATTTTACTTTCACATTAATTAATCATTTCTACAACAAGCAGCATAAATCATTTCGGGGGGGGAATTGTTTTCAGAAAACAACAATGACATTGAATTCAACTTCCTGTCCAGTTTGGAACTGCAATTATTTTCTACTGATATTTCATTTTATGATGTGAGTTGCCTAATACCCGGGAGAAACTCTACAAGCTCCACTCATGTATGCCCTTTTTTTGTTTGTTTTGGAGGCTGTCAGTGTATCAAAGTGGTACACAGGTATAGCGATGCCCCTATTCCAGGAATAAATGTAAGCCCCTGACAATGTACTTCAGCAAGATAAAAACCCACAGACTTTTCCAGCGTAAACCATATTCAGGAAGAAGATGCCAAGCTCTTCATCTGTTCAATCTGCTACATTCAAACTTTCTCATCATCTAGACCAGTGTTTGGACCAGCCAGTCTATTTTGCAGCCACATTCTCATCCTCTTGCTACTGTCAAATCAACATTGGGCAACATTTTGTCTGCCAGCGTTTCTCTGAGGATTAGCAACAGATGTCTCAATCAACACAGCAAAAACACAGTTTCCCCCTTCTCCCCGGCTAGAAACGCAACCTTTCGTCATACTCAGATTGAGATGTTGGATTGGTGCACGCTGGCAACAGCACACACACTGCGGTAGCACTTCAAGTTGTTGAAATAGCGTGGGATCACTTTTGCACCTATGTAAGCCCAGGACAAGCAAGCCCTGACTGCCTTCAGAAGCTGGACTGGCTTCCGTATGGTAAGATATATCCCTACATTTCAAATGGTTTTGATTTCTTTTTCTTGCTCTAGTCTTTTTAAGATCTTCTGACACCAGCCTTTTAATTTTGCTTGACTCCAGGCAACAAGATTAATGCATCCTTCAAGACAGATTCCCATGCTTCTGTTTTGTCTCTTTATAAAGGAAAAATGATCTAGAAGAAGGATAATAATGATTTCTTTTTTTTGCACTAATCTCAAAATAGCCAGAAGACACCTACCCAGATCCAGAAACTGGAACACCATGTGCATGGTGTATTTCACATTTGATGCGTGGTCCTCCAAGCGAAGAACGAGTATCTGATCTTTGTCAAAAACTGTCAGCCAGTCCAAAAGATACACAACATAGAGCCCGACCTGTAACCTCACCTGAAAGCACAAAAAAACCCAAACCAAATAAAAATGAATTCATCTTACAGCCTTCTAGGAATAACAAACTAACACTCACCTCTGTCTTCTCAGCAAAAATCCCAAATACGTGCCTTTGAGGAACTGTGAAAAGACTGTGTCTGAACATTTTTTAATCATAAAATGGTTTAGGTTGGAAGGGACCTTGAAGATCATCCACTTCCAACCCCCCTGCCATGGGCAGGGACACCTCCACCAGACCAGGTTGCTCAAAGCCCCGTCCAACCTGGCCTTGAACACCTCCAGGGATCTTCCTCTTGTTTTCAGTGCAGCTTAAAGAAACCTTTGCAAGTGGCCTTTCTACTGGTTAGAGATGTCATTTTACTAAGGGTTTGGCTGTGCTCTTGCTGCATCAGCCACAGGTCTGCACAAAAGCGCTGCACAGAGACAACCATATGCAGAAGGATGGTCGGCCACCTCACCTCCACACTCCTCCGTGCTTGGGATGACCCAGCCTTCACGGAGACACTGAGGACTTTCAGCCCCTGGATGAACAGCAGTGGAAAGGAAGATGCTAAGTCCTGCTGCCTTCTCCAGCCCCTAAGGCTGCTGATTTCACCTGCAGTATCAGCTACACCAGATCACGCTGCCATGAGTGGTACAAATATTCTGATTTGGTGTCAGGAATTAGATTTGGGTGTATTTGACTGTATCCTCTGATTGCAATAATTAGATTTAGGTCTAAGCTGCAGTAGCAGTGGCTGCTAGACAGCATTAATGGTGAATTGTCTGAGTACGCCATGAGAGCACCAGGCTATGTTAGAGCAGACATGTGAAAAGAAAGTTTTTCAGCCTGTCCTGACCTAATCTGTTTTTCTTCCCTCCTCAATTTTACATAACAAGTTGAAACATAAAAAGGGTAGTCTGGTGTTCTTAAAAGTCCAACCTCCAACTGTGCTTATAAATATTTTTCTAAATCCCTTCAGGCTCAGAAGAGAGAAACATGACTCCCAAGTCATAAGCGTCTTTCATAAAAGAGACTTAACATCTTCAAGTCGCATTACTGCAGAACCAATGAAGTCAGATAACAATAGACTTGCGCTTCTTACACTGACTCGTGTGACCTACATTGATACTTAAATTCCAGTAAAATAAACCATATTTTGAATTATCACTGGGTCGTCATTATCATAATGTATGATTCCGACCTGTGTCTTTGGCTGCTCGTAACAATAAGCCTCCACATTTAGCAGGCTTCTTTAGATACGTGCTACACAAGAATTTGAAACATCTCACTTGATTAAGACATCAGCCTAACGTAATCATACCGGCAGGGCAGCACTCCAGCCCTCAGTTAATACCCCGTTTCACTGAACACTGGGACAAACGTGTGGCCCAGTGACGGGGTTTGCTTTTCTTTCTCCTGGGAGATGGAGGTGAGGGAAAGGCAAGCATCGGCTGCACGGCATAGTTTGGGATTGCAGCGCTTTCCCACACGGGCTTAGAATCTTTTTTAAATCTTTTTGCCAGAAAGAGGAGTTTTAACTAATATCTCCCAAAAAATTTAACTAATAAAGCCCCATAATTTTCAGTTTTCTTAGGGTCAGCAAGAACCTTGATTTTCCTCCCTATGCAGCGTGTTCGTACTGATTCGTTTTTCATCACTGTTCTTCCAAACCAGATTGCCTCCTTCCAGTGCTTCCCCCTATGCATCAAAGGCATCAGTAGAGTTTCCCAAGCCACTCTCCCCTCCGTGATATCAATTTTTTCTGCACTTTCTGTTTGATCACCCTGGCTCGACATGTCTTTCTCTGCATAATATGCTTTTCACTGACTCTAAGCTGACAAACACCCCTTTCTTTACAGGTTAGCATCTGTTGGCAGTGGCAACGTCTATCGTACCTCTCTCGTTTCAGGAATGTGTTAACAAATAGCAAAACAAAATTCTTCCGGTCTAGTCACACAATTAGCAATCTAATGAACCCACCAGGGAAAATAACCCCTACTTTTTCAGTATATGACAAACAAGGCACATAATGGACTTTAGCGATTTGGCTGAAGAAGCAGCTAAAAAAGCCCAATGAGGAGCAGAGTCAGCATTTGTGTTTTATTCCAAACGCCTGCTTGTGGCCCCGTGGCAAGAGGAATCCTCTGTTCTTTTCCAAAAGTATCTTCTTCAGAGGGCTGCCTAAGACAAAGCCTTTATGATGTTCTAATACGAAAGCTAAAAGCACTCTTTTAATGTGGAGGTAGTAGCGATTTGCCACTCCAGTTGCTGTGGTCCATCTCAGGGCTTGCGTCAACATGCCTGTGAGGTGTTTTGTTCATTACTGCTGTGATAGTCCCACTGGCAGAGAGACTCTGTCCTTCACTGGGGCATAATGGTTGGACTTGATGATCTTAAAGGTCCCTTCCAACCTAGACGATTCTATGATTCTATGAAATACAGATCAGTTCTGCACCCTGAGGACGAAGATAAGAGGAAAAGTCTTTCCTTTGGGTTCTCTCTCTGCCTTTCTCCCCGCACACTGGGAGAAAGGCATTTGTGCAAGGAACGTGCTGCTGTGACACTTCCCGGCAGAAACTCATGCCTGTGGCGGTCCTGGAGGCTATCAACAAGGACCAGCAGCTCCAGTCTACCTGCCAAGGTAAGTAAGAGGAGTGTCCTCTTTGCCCTACTGCTGCAGGGCTCAAGCCTGTGCAATACACTCTTCTATAGTTATTTTATTGAGTGGAGGAGGCAATAACTTCACCCCCGAGACAGAGGAGGGAAGTATTCCCTCTGAGTCCTTTACAGCCTGACCAAATAAAATAGGATTGAACAGCAAACTGGCTAGACGTGATACTTCAAGTCAATCTCTTCCATGTTGTTCTCCCCCTTCAAGCAGAATTTGAAGTCAGTTCTACACTAAAAATGTGAATTTTGGAATACTGAGCCTCTAATACTTACCCATTCCCCTGCCAGCAGTTTCTGTATTTCCTTTTATCATTTTCTGATGTGCAAAATTAAAAAAAAAAAAAAAAAACACGTTTTATCTAGTTATTGGTAGCCTTTTCTTGAGAAAGAATACATAATTTATTCTGATTTTGAGGCAATTTCATACCACAAAGATCCTTGCCAGAGCTACTTTTTGGAGAGATCTGCAAAAAGCTTACACATTAAACTGTAATCGTCACTAAATGTGCTCTCCATACGCTTGCACAATAGAAAGACTGTATTATTACTGTTGGCATTCATCAGGGAACAGACTGAGGAGACAGCTGAGCCAGTACATCAGCTTTTACATGCTTACATATATATTTGTCATCCGCTTTACAAACGAAAAGGGAGAAAGTTTTACTTCTCGATGCTTATTTGCACAGTATTTTGGAATTTTAATAACCTTGACCCAATGTACGGTTAAAGAAGCAAGGAGTCAAATGTTCTTGGAAATACGTACGGGCATGGCATTGTTCAGGGTGTTGTTGTAGACACAAGCTCTCAGTGAGTAATCCAGCATGCAATTTTCAAACAGCTGCAGTGATTCTGCCACTTTTTCATGAAAATCTTCCGCAGATTTATTAGCACTTGCAAAATACAGATAATCGGAGTACAATCTGCGAATGAGATAGGTGTAAGTAGATGGCGGAGGAAATGAAAGAAGGTTTATTTACATGACAATGGCAAACAATTACATGAATCAAGGGAAAGGGCACATGTGTGTAAGATTGCCCCACCGACAGCCCGTTCAGCCAGCGATGCTTTTTCTGTTCATTTTGATGAGGTTTGATTCAGAGTAACACCCACTCCAGGGAGGTGCTAAACATCATCCCCACTTCCAAGGTCAGCATCCCTTGAGAACCTGACCCTAGCAATTGTGCGAGCCAATAATATTTTCTCCTGAAGGCCAATTTTTCAAACGTATATACTTTAAGTTTGTGTTATCTATGAACAGGAGAACTGGTCTCAGCTGACATTGGTATCCCTTTATATTTGGTGCCCCTCTATATTTGGTGCTCCACACTGGATAGAAACAGTCCTTATCTCAAAATTTTAAGTTGAAATCAAAACCAACAGAGGATGGGATAGGTTAGAAAGAGTGATTTTTATGCGATTACCAAGCTGGCCATCATCAAAAATAAGAAAAAGCCCAGATTTCCTAGTTTTTGCAGAAAGCTCCACCTCCAATCCCGTATTGTTTCTATGTTGACATTCTGTCAACACCTCCCAATTTACAGCATTCCACCTCTTGGGTTTTTTTAAGCTGCAATACCACAGCTAGGTGAATGGTTCACATTTGGGCTACAGTCTGTAGTGCTGCATTCCCCACGCAGTCCCACCTCTGCTCTGGGGACAGCAGGAGGTGGCCCCCTGTGTGCTGGCAGCTTGCAGGCAAGCAGAGCCCCCGTCTCAGCTGCTGCTGTGAGCAAGAGCCACCACCAACAGGAATTTCTCTTAAGTTACAGCAGAGGAGTATCCCCTCATTGCACATTTTTAGCGCAAGTTTTACAATTGCTTAATATCACTTAAAAAAAGATTATCTACACTCAAGTCCCTTTGGGCGGCGGTGGTGGGGAAACAACCCAAAACCTACAGGCAATATAATATCTGTTTTAGCATTAATCCCTGAAACCTTGATTAAACTTTTCCAAGATAAACACGGTTCAAAGAGACAAAGGAAATGCTCTGACATGGCATTAATATTGGATTGTGAATCATCCGCTAAACATCTTATTCTCATTTTTTTCTGTATCTAGGCTTAGAAACTATGACCAGAACCCCAACCACACTGCAGGATTTTGGAGACTGCTTTGTAACGCTTGAAGAGTCCCTTCCCTGAGTGTGTTTGCAGCACAAACATTATGCCTCCAGAGCACCCACCTCTTGACACAATTCCAGAAATCCTAGATAACTATCAGCCTCTTTCAAAAAACACAGGTTTCGAAGAAATTACCTTAAAAATCAACTTGTTTAGGTCTTATTTTATTGCTGCAGTAACATTTTGTATTGCACTTACTTTATTTATTTTTTTAACTTCCCTAGATTTCCACAGGTACTTAAAAATTCATCATTTAATTTAGAAAGTTTAGGCCCTAATCCAGCAAAGCACTTAAGCACAGGAATAGCCCCTCTGCACTCATTATTTATGTTAGTGTTTTGCAAGAACAGGATCCTAATTCCCATATGAAACAAAAGAAGACTCTGTTCCTTTGAAAAGGAAAAAGTGAGGTACATTTGTTGCAGGATGCTTTGTATTTCAATCTTTTACATGCTTTTTAGAAGAAAAATCACAGCAAACTATAGAAGATGAGGCAGTACTAGCTGCAGGAATCACCAACTAAGACAGACAAAGACTGATTTTCGTCCAGTTCTTCCCAGTCTGGTAAATGCAGTTGAGACCATTTCCTTTAAACAAATAAACTCCATCTCAGAACAGAGGGAGGGTACCGGCCTCGGACCGGACCGATCAGGCACCCTGTTTCAAAGTGATGCCCACCGGTGCTTGAGGACCACAAGCACAGCAACATGTGTGTCCTTTCCCTCTGCAATGGTAGACCTTGGATCCCTCATGCTGCACCCACCAAAGGGCCACCCCACCAGCTCAGGATATGAGGACGAGCTGGGGAGAAGCTAAGGGACAAAGCCAGCCCACTTCAATCAAATTAGGCACGCAGGAGTATCTCCTGCTTGCAGAAAACTGTGTACATCAACAAGACTCGGGCTTGCCCAGCTTGTCCCAGGGAAGGCAGGACTGACCGCTCCTGGCCGAGGAGGTGAAAACCTTTGTGCTGGGGGAAACCAGCCAGCAGGCATCATTCACAGCATAGGCCTGGCTGCAATTTTACTTAAAAAGGTTTAATATGACTTAGTATTTCTAATCATCCATTAGAATAAATGCATCATTTTTAAGACTTGCTGACATCTTATAGAAAACTATGTTCTTGAAGACAAGTTCTCTCTCCGCAGGGCAGTTGAGATTTTTCTATATTTCTTTCCATCTGTTTTTAATTCTGGGGACATCTGCCTGGAAATAAAACCTTTGCTGATTAGGATTTCAGCAGGTCCGGCTACTTGAAGTCATTACCCTCAATCACACTCCATTACAATGAAATAACGACGTCAGTGACACACCCCATCACAAACCTTGCTGCCCTCCTGATATCCCTCGTTGGGGGATAGACCAGACCCTGTGCAGGTTAGACCAGCCCGTGTCCCAGACCTCATGCAGCACCCGTGTCCTCCTGGCTACAGCAGGGCAACTGCCCCACTGCCCTGCACCGCCGATGGAGCTGCCCAGGCTGCCCCTTCTGCCACGGTTGCTTTTGCTCCTGCAGCTGAGCTGAGCTATCAGCCACAAGGGCATAGGCAATCGTAAACAAAAAGAAACCAATTCATCATAAATACAGTAAAGGAGACGAAGTGGACTTTTTATCTCGCCCTTATCAAAGCTGGCAAAGAGCTACACCCCCATTACAGAGTGTGGTAAAGGCAATCAGGGAATTTGTGGGTAATTTACATGAGGAAGCCACTTCAGCCAGCTCTCTTGCATAAAATTACCATCTGTTAAATTCTGAGGTCAGGAGATGCCGTTCAAAGTTGAGAACTGTATTTTCTTGACATAGGAGATGGGAAGCACTCGCACAGTTCTGCCTCTCACAGGTAGCCGTACGCTGCCAAGTCCTACCATCGGGGAAGCTCATCAAGGAACGCCCATCCATTCCCACTGCCAAGTCGCTCTGGGCAGCTGCACCCCATGCCTGCCCTTCTCCCAGTGCCCGAGCCATCGCCAGACCCTGTTCCCCATCATCATCCGCATCCCCCTCTCCTCTTTCCTGGGTGTTTCTTGGCTTTGCCCTTGAGCACTGACCTAGCTCTAAATATCCTGAATACCCCGACAGAGCTACAGAGAGAAGGAATTCACATCCTCTTGTTCTGGTCCTTTTGGACTCTGCCTCCATCCCCTCCACCCTCCCCATTACCTTCATCATTATCATCCATCCCCCTTCAGAGGACAGTGGAAAGAAACACCCTAGAGATCTGGAGGAAGATTGGAGAGAAAAAGTAGAAAGAAGGACATTCGTGGCTAACCCAGTGGAGAACCATTCAAGAGCAGCCCACAGCTCTGCAAAAGTAGAGCCCTTCCACTGCAGACAAAGTCAGGAAGATCAAGGATGAACTCCTAAGCAGCTGTTAGCTGTGCAAGTTAAAATTGTCTAGGGAAGATTTATATGAGTGTTGCACCAAACATTTTTAAGGTTAATAGAAAGTTTGTATCATTTGCTGACTCTGGAGCTATTTGCAATCTTTTAATTATTTTGAACAGTATGCCCCTTGAAGACATAAACTTTATTATTTAACACGAATTGAAGCATTTCACAGCACCACTTATGCTGAGACATGTAAATGAAGTGCCATAGTCAGTCTAGCGGGCCCTGCTGAGAACCAGAGCACATTAGCTCTGGTAATGGAGTTACATTGCATTTGACAACATATAAATTATTTTTTTCAGAGTAGCTCTAGTCTCCATACACAGCACTCACTGTGGCCTTTAAGCTCACTTGCCGCTCTTTAAAACATTATCACAACTACATATGCCAAAAAACACAGAACAAAACCCCTTGGCAGCTCCCATCATAAATCAAATAACTGCCAAATATCACGTGAACATATATTTGCATCCAAGAGAGCTAGAGTGAATAAAATTATTATAGTAAGAAATTATTCTTGCATATTTTAGCAACATGATCCTTGCTCACCTTTCAACCGGGTCTCTCAGCATGATGATAAGTTTGGCGTTCGGTTGGAAGGCATGGATAAAATCCTGGATTAAGAAGGGAGGTTCTCCTTCAGTACTGTTGTCATAAAAGAAAATCCAAGCATTGTTGTCCCACATCGTCGAGGCACTGGCCTCCCCTGGAAATTAAAAGCATCTCTGCTAGTAACTCATTTAATTGTTTGTGCTCTCTGTAGCACCCCAAGGGTTGGGTTTACTGCTCCTCATCTCAGCGAAGTAAGTTGCTAACAAATTATACAATTTGACACAAACCGAAGAAACAAGTGGAAACCACCACTCGAGCGGATCAATAGTGTTTAAAACATAAAGAGGAGAGTCAGTGAGCACATGGGAAATGTCAGGAAAAAAATTGCACTAAGCAGCTGAATTGTGTCACTGCCCTTTGAAATACTCCTTTTTGAGAATTACCCATTATCGGACCTTTTTTAGATAACTGCAATTATTAATGTAGATTAAGTCAAACATAACTATTTACCAATTAGTAGACAAAAGGTCTGTAGAATAAATAACACATTTAGTTAAATGCCAGATTCTGATATCCTTAGTTTCTGAGGAAGCTTACTCTGAAAGTAATGCTATCAGGAGAAACACAATCAGTAATGTCTCTGTCAGAACAAGATATGATGCTTCAGCTGCTAAATAAATGATCCGATACAATGATTTGAATTGTATTATCTTCCCTGTCTTTGTAAGTAATACTGGCATTTATGTTGCACACCACTGCTTAATAAAACATATACGGAAGCTTTTTGGAAAGTTCCACTCTGACAGTCTAATGAGAGCTAATTCTTGTTAATGAGGTTTTTCGAATCAAAAGGAATGAGATGAAAAAATAACAATGTTGTAGGCTTATAGACTTGCACACGATTTTCCTTTTTTTTTTTCCCCCTCCCTCTCTCCTGGGAAAGTCCAATAAAGATTTTAAAAGATGGCCAAAACGCAACATGAAAAAGGTACTGGGTCCAAACTTCAGCTTAACATAATGTGATTCATTAATAAAGTCTGGGAGCTGTTAGAAAACACATTAATCTTCTGTCATGTTCGTTTTGCCTCTTTTCAAAAGCAGGAGATCAGGTCCATTGGCTAAAGCCGGGTGGCCGCAACAGCCCTGCTTTTCCATTCTAAATTAATTAGCCAAAGCACTGCCTAATCATCGGTGGGCTTTGACTTGTCAATTAAAACTCAATTAGCCCAGCTCCCATGCTGAGAGGAGCAGAAACACAAAAGACTGAATATGGGACAAGAGCTGAGATAGCCGTACCACAAACCCATCCTGCAGCTATTTCTGCGCTATCAGAAGACGGTATAACGCAAACGGGTACGAGCGCTTGCGGACACGGATTTACAGAGCAGTGCACTCCAGGGATGAGAGTGACCTTGGAAAGTCACTGCTACATCTCTGTGACAGGAACGGCTGGACTTGAACTGCTCCCTCAAAAATGTTCACCTAAATCATGCCAAAGATTAAAGTCTAACACCCCGTCAAGCCATCTATTCCTCTCTAGAATGGTTTTTCTGATCTTCCTTCATACTTCTCTGCTCAGTAGACCTCTAACCATACTTGACGCTCTATTGGATTTAGTCCAATCATCTCATACATAGTGACCAAACCTGAGCATAAGGACGTCTGCTCACACGTGTGCTACCTGACCTAAAGAAAATCAAGGCATTTACACATAAACGGCCAGATTCTCTTAACACCACAGACCAGAACACTCCACAGAAATTATTTCAGCTGGATCAACTCCCACCACCCAAAATCTGCAGGCAGTGCACGAGCAAGGGAAGATCACAGGCACACGACCGAACCCTGCTAAAGCATTAACAGGGACTCAAGGGGCTGCTCTAATGCAGGTCAGTCCAGGGTAGTCTGGGTTCAGGAGGGCAAGTCTTTCCCAAAACAAGATGCCTGTCAAGAATTAAGGGGGAGGGGCTGTTAAAAAAAAAAACACATTATTCTGGTCTCTGATTATAATCTTAATTTCCTGAAGCAGCCAAAAATACTCCTGACAAATTGTCAGTGGTCCTTTCTCTTTTATAATACAGATTTAATATCTGCAAAGAGAATGAGCTATACTAAACATGAGATAAAGTAATCACTGCTGTAGTAATTACATCAAATTACTGCAGTGTAACCAAAAATATATTAATTTTCTTAAGGACTTAAAGAACAATGTATTACTAAATCGCCTGAAGAACAGATGTATAACCTCTTTATTCAGTCATTAATGGGTTAAAATCTTACTGTGTTTTCACAAGACATTCCTTTGAATTTATCCTATTAATGATCAAAAATAAACAAGTCCTGCTTAGAGTGCCTCAGGCTAGATCAGCGTTGTCCTCTTTGGTTCATCTCTAAGTAGATGTTGAGGGTTGTTTGGGGAAAATGCAATTATTATCCACTAAGTATAATATCCAGAGAAGCTTAACTTTTCAAAATAATGTAACATGAGGAACTACTGAAATGTTTGTAGTTTCAGTTTGATTTTTCTTTCTAGTCATCTGAAATAAGAAAATGGAGGATTCCAAGCAAATCTCATATTCATACAGATTCATTTTAGACTAGCTAGCTTTGTTTTGTTTTTTTACCAAGGTCATAAAAGACTGACTTAATGAGTACAATAATTCAGGACTTTTCCCGTAAACTTAATAAGAAAAGTGAACAGAGCCTTAATGAAACAAGAAATGAGACTACAGGAAAAAGAAACACAAAGTGAACTCTAGAAAAAGCTGTAACAGGAGGTAAGTAATCAAAGATGTATGTTGCCAATTAGATTAGTGAATTTAATTAGTATAAGCACTTCACCCATGAAAGGACAGGAGATATTATTGTAAATAGGAGGAAAATCTGCAGATGTCCTTGATGGCAACATTTCTTGAGACCCCATCTTGCAAATTTTGCTCAATGTTGAATATTTAATAAAGCGAATGACAGACTTAAATGGAGTCTGAGGAAGTACTGAACAAATGTGACTATAGACAAGTCTCTGGTTTAAACAATGTAAGATATCAACACCATTTCATCCAGCCAATGATAGGTTAAATTCTTTTCGTTAGAATGAGACCCAAAAAAATTATTCTGAGGGAATTCCCTCTGAGGGCAGGCAGCAAAAATCTTGTCTCTGTTTTCTACAGAATAAAGACTTCAGGCCTACTTGAAAAGTCTCTTTTCAACAGGGGACTGCCTCTTGCATACCTAGTATTTTCATGGAAAGTGTCTGGTTTCCCTGGAAAATTTTGAGATGACAGAGTAAGTCTAGTAAAACTCTTTTCCCCTCAGTTTTCTGGTTTTAGGAGACAGCAAGAGCAGAATTTAGAAGTTTCTGATGAAGTTGCTCATGGGCACTCTAAACCAATGACACCATGGACCACAGCAGATGACCACAGTGTATTGACCACTGTGTGTCCTGGAAATCAACCCGGAGATCCCTCCCTAGAGCCCAGTCCTAACCACAGATTTCCATAAGGTACAATACAACAGCATTTCTAAACCATTTTTAGCGCTAATCAGGTAATTTAATGTCAACTGAAACTGTAAGATTATCTGCAAACGGTATCCTGTACTGTGCCTCTAGGCTCCACACCTGAAAAGAAACACCATGCAAGACAGCTTGAACTTGATTGTGAGGGTGGTGAGCCCCTGTCCCAGGTTGCCCCGAGAAGCTGTGGCTGCCCCATCCCTGGAGGTGTCCAAGGCCAGGTTGGACAGGGCTTGGAGCAACCTGGGCTGGGGGGAGGTGTCCCTGCCCAGGGCAGGGGGGTTGGAACGAGATGGGCTTCAAGGTCCCGTCCAACCCAAACCATTCTATGATTCTATGACTCTGTATATTCCTGCTCTTGAAGCCTGCATTATCTTTGCTGTTAACAAAACAGCTCAGGAGTTTAATTATATTTATTTCAGTCCACCATAGGCTACACAGGGATGACGACACAGAAAAATGGTGGTCCTTCTTCCTACACATGTATTGGAGCTTGAGAAGAGCCGCTTGGAGCTGTGTTGGTGTCATGGAAACTGTCTCCAGTCAGCTACAGGATTTCTACCGCATGCATTGAGTGTTGTAATACCACAATTAGTGTGTTATCCCAGACATATTGCTACAGCATTTGAATCTGAAGCTACAATCCTGTGGCTACAGGCAAACCCCTTGTAATGAAACCAATGTTTGAAGGAGTCACCAACATCACCCTCACTCTTTTTTTAAAAAAGATTTTATTAAATGCTGATTTTCATCAGACATTTATTGCTTGCTTGGGCATTTTCTAAAGATAATCACAACTTTTTAATGGAGCAGGTAACCACCCTCCAATAAAAGGCGAGAACTTCTGCACTATCCAGGCAGAGCAGAGAAAACCAACGTGAGGGACCCTGTGCTGTGAACCCTTCACACCTGAGAAAATGCCCCTCTCGTGCCTCAGCCACAAACCCAACCTGGAGCTCTACAGACATATTTCAGAGGCTGTAGTTGCCCTACCAATGATGATGTTGTTCATCTTGCCGTGCTCTTTGGCCGCTTCGCTCTGCAGCACACCCTGAATCTGATGTGCTGCTAAGTCAAACAAATCGAGGTAATCTTCCACCGGGTAGCGATCATGAAATCCATCCCTCAGACGAATGATTCCTAAAAACAGTGAAAAGAGAGAAGTTTATTAAAAAATAAATAAATAAAATAGCAGGGCAAGATTAACTGCTGGTGTAAATCACGATGGCTTCATTGACATTGCTGGCACTGAACCAGCTAACGTCAGCACAAAATTAGACCGATGAAGTGTAATGCTCAGATAAAAGTGCCAATAATGAAGTAGCTGAGATTCAAGATACTACGCGATTAAGCCATAAATTCACAGTGATAGGAAATATCTTAAGTGTTCTGTTTTATAGCTCCTGCATGAATAGCCTTCATTTATTTTCTTCTAAATTTAGTTTTTGGAATGAATATAAAAGACCAGATTCTGCTTTCATTGCACCAATATAAATTGAAGTAATATTGGACTCCCACTAGATTTTTTGTATTGAGATTGAGAACAGGCTCTGACACCAAATATGCAAATCAACACACACTTATCAAAATCAGAAAGCTGGGAAACCATTCATATTTTTGTCATGCACAAGTATGAAAACAAAGCTCCATGACAGCATCTCTTTTTCTCCTCTCCTTCCCTACACTCCAGGGTGTGTTCAGTATCACCTTCTCCCTGCACTTCTCAGCATCTGGATCCGCATCTCTCATTTTTATACTCCTTTTCCCACTCTTCTTCCCAACTCTAGGCTCACTTCTCCACTTTCTGTACACGCTCCCCATGCCTGTCTTTGCATTCTTGCTTCTTACCATAGCACAGGGGAGTTTCTCAAGCGAGCAGAGGTCAGGGACAGCTGGGGGAAGGCAACGGAGTAGGAGAAAAGCTAAGAGTATAGGTCAGGACTTCTCAGCTCTCGCTTTGCTGTTCTCACAAGGCCAACAATTATTAATTATATGAGAGGAAAGCTCAGCAAGGGAGTTCTTTTGTCCATTCCCTCTGACTTTCCCCTTTAGGAAAGTGGGATTTAATAAGGGCAGAAGAAAGCTCAGCAGTGTATTTTGACTTGTTTTGGGCTGGCGGAGGGGGGAAGGTACACGCATGGTGCTACAGACTTCCTTGGTTTGTTGCAACCCCATTCATGGGAATAGATACTGTGGCTAAGAGTCAGGAAAGAGAGACAGTCAAGCTGGGACAAAGTCCTGTAGAGCATCAACTATCCCAGCAGAACAGGAAAGCGGTGATTTGTGAAATGGGGCCTCCCCGGGAGGGCCATTTACTTTCAGCTAAAATTAGTCAGTCTCATAAAAATCCACTGAATCAGAGAATGCCATAGAACAAAGAGACTTTCTTCTCCAGAAAAACGTTACAAACTAAACCAAGTTAATAGCCAGGAGCACAGGAGCCATAGCCACTAGCTGGCTTATAAAGACGGCTGTCTTAGTTTCACTTGTTAGTCTATTTATCATATTCTCTTTGTTTTCTTTTTTTTTTTTTTTTTAATAGAAACCATTATCTAATGTACTGTTCAGGCAGAGAGAAAGGACTGAGCCACCAGGAGCAAAACTTAATCTTCCATTCTCAATGACAGACCGCCTGAGATGATGCTGGGTACATCATCTCAACTGATCTCCCTCCCATGACATCCCCAGCTCTGCAATCTTTCCTCATTTTCAGCTTTACAAAATAACTTTATATAATTTAGTTAATTTAATGTTCTCTTCAAGGATCTGCACTTGGTCCCCAGTGGCTAACCACAAGATCATGCAAGTGGAGAGCTTTGTGAATGCCCACACAGCGATAGGAATGCATCAACGTTCTCAAATTATCTCTGCCTGTCTGGTAGGTTCAGTTCTGAGCTTTAGTGAGTCCAGTCTTGCTTTAGTGAGGTTGATGCACTACTTCCTCCAACATCAATTCCAAACATTTACACTGAGGCTAACGTAGATGTAGAGAACTATTTAGCGTAAAGCATTTTAGCCTAACATATCAGTTCGGTTCAGCCTTTCCTGCCAGCGGTCTCATGAAAGACATGATTTTCCACAGATGGTTTTGCTGAGAGTCCCTGCCTCTACACGCCCAGAGACAAGCAGCTCGGCATTTGCGCTGGCAGGCGTCCAAGTCTAAAATCCCCTTTCTTCACTGATCTGACTTTTCACCTTCAGGTCAGGAGGTAATTCTTATCATTTGTCTTCAGTCAGCCGCTGACTGTGATGAACGAGTGCCTTCTCATGTGATTTCAGGGGGCACCACGATGCTCCTCTCGTTTGACTTTGTAAGTAGCCCAGCTCCCCCCTTCACACCGGTACCTACTAGGAGTGTCTCCTAAACTGGATCAAATTATCTCAAAAGCAAAACTGTATTTTCCTCATATTGCTTTAACTCTGTTTATAACAAACATTTAGAAAATGTCTAAAAAACTATATAACCACTTTCTTATGGCATTTGCAAAGGAAGAAAACGCAAACTCTAAGAACACAGCAAAATTCTTTCTCTATGAGAAATATGAAATCCCAGCTCTGTGGCTGAGCCCTCCTCCTCACTGAGCAGTGAGGGTCAAAGCCCCCTTCTGCAGGGGCTCAGAGGTTCTTCTGAGCTCCAGGGCACGGGGAAAGGAGAGGGAAACAGCAACACCACATGCAGGAGAAATAAAGAATTGAAGGTATGACCCTGAAATTAAGAAAAGAAGCAGCACTGCAGGTGTCCCAGTCCCTCAGAAAGTGTCCTTCCTTGTTGCTAACCATGGCAGTTCATTAGAAGAGACAGCTTCCCATTTCAAGGAAGCTTAGAAAAGCACCGACGGAAAGTAGTGATGCAAAGCCCTCATCAAATGATCTACGCCACAGTGCTAGGTTTTTCCTTGCTCTAAAGGCAGCGTCTGCAGGAAAGCAACAGCAAATCAGAAACAGAAGTGAAGATAATGTCACCTTAAAAAAAAAAAACAAACAGTATCTTCCTCTTGGAAATAGCAATATCACCGCAAAGCCCATGATCTTTGATACCAAAATCATACCAAGCAAGGGCATACCAGCACTTAACAGCTGGACCCAACAGTGGGAAAAAACATAGCCTGGGTGGAATACAGCAAGCGTTATACGCATCAGCATTTAGAGGAAAGCACTAAGCACACAGCAGAGTCAGGAATTGAAACTGGGTCTTCTGAGTCTCATCTAGTCTCTAACCACAAGAATGATCTTTCTTGGCAGCCAGGGAAGAGAGAACAAGAAGGACATAAACACTTCAGATGGATAAAATGGTGCGCTCAGTCCCACCGCCCTGAGACACCCTTTGAAGGTGCAATCACGAGGGGTGGATGCATCTTGCTCCAGCAGGTCATAACCTCAACTATTCCAGTCTGCCTTCAGAGACGAAGGGTCACTTCATGAAATATTGATATCACCCAGGAAAAGAGCATCAAAAATATGTGCAGGTTCCTCGGTGTGAGCGAGCTTTCTCATGCAGAGCATCTCTACTGCTTGACTAGAGCTGCAACACTAACGAAGCTTCTACCACAGAGCACAGTTGTATTTATTGAACCATAAGGACTGAAGCCACCCCCATTTCAAATACTGACCCATCATTTATTCATGTAAAAAAGGCTTTACAGAATTTTGCGACACAAAACTATCACTGCTGTTCTTTAAATCTCCCGTCACAACCTAATAGCTTCTCTTCCTGCTTTTAAAAATTCACAGGGCTGGTTTTATCTGGTGTTTTTATTTTTTTCCTAGATTTTCCAAACCACTGCAAATAAACCAAATGAAACGTGCATCATCTCAAAAACGTTAACCCAAAACACCATTAAACAAAAGAAGGCTGGAACCTATTGAGCATCCATCACCTGGATTTTTCAAAACCATTAACTCCTGTGGTTTCAAGTTAAGCCAATATGGAGCAAATCCATAAATATCATCCCAAATATATACAAGAAATGTCAAAGACATAGAGTCAACCCGCCTGAATACCAGAGGACATGCTTACTCACCAAACCGTTTTCTTGTCCACCAGTGTGGCTCTTTGATTGCTGAGAAGCGAACATCGGGGTGCAGCCTCAGCCGGTCGTACAGGTCCGTCGTCCCACACTTGGGCTGGCCAATGATGTAGAAATGGGGGAGACAGCGCAGGCGGTAGTGTTTGTCCTTATAATGGTACAAGTGGTTCCAAAACACCTTCCTGAGGTAATCAAATATGGTTCGAAAGCGCTTTGAATACAGTGCATAGGAGTTTGTTGCATAAGGATCTGTGGTTGTGTTTCCTCTGTACTCTTCATACCAACAAGGATTCTTGCTATTTGGAAGGAATTTATTAGGAATTACTGAAAACATCTGCAACATAAAGAACAACAATTTCAGTCAAGACAGCAAAAATTGACAGTTATAATTTTCTAACTTAGCACACTAGAGGATCTAACAGAAACACAATGTGGACGTTTTTAACCCTTATTTTCTTAGCTACAAAATTGACCTAACTTCTTCTGATGACACTGGAACCAAATGCTGTACAAAGAGTTGGGCTGGGAAAGGAGTACATTTAGAAATCCTTTGATTTTAAGGCCAGAAAGGACCTCAATAATCCCCCAACTCCCCTGTAACACCAAGAATTAATTTTTATAGTCAAACATGTAATACTCAAATCAAATTAACTTCCAGTTTTTACCTCTGAAATACAAGGTTTGCAATGACTGGATTTTCAGGAAGGCATGCTGGTAATCAGTTATTAGAAAGTCTCCTTTCCTATTTCTCATTTAAGGTGACTGGCAATTCTAAGAGTGATTTTGCATGAGACAAGGTAAAAATTCAATGCGATTGTACAGCTATCGGAAGACAGCCTGATTTTTTGTTTCAGGGGTCAAGACCACTTATATAACTCATCTACTCTGTCTAGAATTCAGAAGGATGTGATCTATAATATCAGCTTTTCAGCTGGGGTAAATCAGGAGGCTCTAGACGGTGTAAATCACTATATGAACATCGGAGCACATCAGTTGTGCTTTTTTTTATGTCAGTAAAAGATTAACTCGAAAATTGAAATAAGCAAGAATACGGCAGTTTCAGGTACACTTTAATTCATACTTACATGTGGCTCTTGTTTCCTCAGCTCTTCTAAATCGGGGCGCTGTCTTGTTATAAACTCTATCTTTGAAGTAATAGTGTCAATAATTAATTTAATGCTTGGATAATCCTTTACATATGAAATATTCATTTTAGAAGGCTGGTAATGGTCTTTCATGTCACTAAGGCTTTCATTGTCCATTAAGCTTGGATTGCTAGTAAAAGCTCCGTAATGGAAGGGAGATTGTATTAACAATAGGCCATGCTTGGCTCCAGTCAGTATGTAGGATGCCATCACTAGAGTCATTATAATCAACCCAAATATTAAGCTGCATAACTTGCCCTTCCTCAAGCAGAAAAATCCATTCCAGCTTTCACTGTGATCAGTCCTTACTTCCAGAACTGCAAGCAACTTCATCTGCTTGCTATCGGCGTACAAAGGGATCTTACTTTCTCCTTTGCAAACAGGACACTTCTGGTTATTGTGATTAGGTCCACGGCATCTGAAACACTGTCTGTGCAAGTCATTTGGTAATAAATGTATGCAACAATTAATACAATACCTCATATTACTACTGTTAAACTCCTGTATTAATGAGCCAAGCACAGCCATAAAAATGTTTCTGAAGCGTATGAGTCATCTTCTGTACGTCTGAAATTATTTTATTCCTTGAGTGATTCTACTACTGCTCAGCAATGCAAAAGGACAGGTTTAAACCAGAATAGTTAAAAGCACTCAAAAAGTGACATGTGTCATATAAAGAAAAAAAAGCCCAACAACCAACACACAAAAATAGATGTACTGCGGACGTGGCTTCCAAGAATTTGGCTCAGTAAGAGGAATGTGGGGAAGTAAGAATGAGCTACACAACCGGCTCAAGTTTTTCCCATTGAACAAAATGAGAAGGAATGAAAATCATTACATGGCATGAAAATAAGCAAAAAATAAAAATAACTCATTGTCTACTGATTTACGCTGGAAAGGCAAGTATGGGTAGAAATTCCCAGGTATTCTTAAAACAAGCAGGTTCCAAACCGGAGTGCAGCTACTGGAAGCTTCATCTTCCCAGAGACGGTTTCATAGACTTGCGTTGTACAGCCTAAAGAAACAAAGACATATATATAGGTACACACAGAACAGCAGACATAAAATCTACAGTCACCTTCATTCAAAGCCAGAGCCAAGTACAATCTGCCACAAGTAATTTCACAGCTCTATTTGAAAGATGTCTTCTATTTGCCAAGTATATTAATTACAGCACTCATGATATTAAACCCAGGAAATGTTTGGCTTCAAGTTCACAGCGAACTGCCCTTTCAATCACCTGTCCGCTCACACCAACAAGGAGTTGCTACCACAGGTAACGCTACACAACCTCCCTCAGCTGCTCACTAACCTATCTAACAGTTCTTAATCTGCTCTTTAAATATGGAAGCATTTTGGGACAGTGTCCAGTAACACAGGTTTAAATATTTACCCTCTATCTGTGCACGGGGACCTTAAATTAACTGTCCTGAAATGGGGTAGGACCCTAGTTAAGAGAACAAGGCAGGGATACGATAACAGTCTCCTTTTAAGTATATGAGATAAAAAACCAAACAAACCCCCCCAAATCCACAAGTAAAACATTCAGCAAATGAAGGGATTAAATAATAGACATTAGCAAAGGCTCATGACAGGTTCTCTAGTTTCTGGACCAAACGATTCTGGGATAAGAGTAGCCACCCACAATGCACCGCAAAGCCACCAAGATATGTTCAGCACTACCAGTCAAACATGCTTTGAAAACATAGGACTCACTAAAAATGGCAAGATGTGCTACTTCAATGAAATGTGCAATCAGTACTGCAACTTCAAGGCAAGACCCTGGATCCAGCAAATCCTTTTAATGGTGTGCACTTTGGTGTGGGAGAGGTCATGCAGAAACCGCAGCAGTGGATGTCTGTACAAGGCAGCCACCACGGGCAGGGACTTGAGCGCTCCTGGGTCCCATGAAGGTCTCCACATCCCCACAGACCATAGGCTGTGGCACCCTGCTGCACAGCGTACGTGCCATACTCCTTTAAACTCTTCAACCCCACGGCTGCTTACAGCCAAAAAGTGACGGGAATTGTTGAGAGTATTTATGTCAAGCTTTGGTCTTGGTTTGAGCACGTTCACGCTTGGTTTTCCAGGTAGCATTCAGAGCAGAGACACTTAAAGCCATAAATGAGTCACAAGCTTAAGGATGGTCTTAATTAAAACACATTTATGCATAGTTCCTCTAGAATTTCTGTTTTCATGGCTTAATAAATACTTTATTGGAATTATTCACATATTAAGTTCAAAATCAACTATTTTGAGAAGCCAGATTATCAAATACAAAGTTCACAGAGAATATGCCTTCCTCTATCTACTAGAAAATATTTTTATTTTCTATAATTACTTTTCTGGGGGAACTAAAGACAGGAAATATTGTAAAATAATCTCAAAAAGTCAGAAACAAAACAATAAACTGGCAAAGGATGAAAAGGAAAAGAAAAAGATGGGGAAAACTTAAGGGATGGTAGTAATGTATGGCTCTGACGGGAACTTGTATTTTGGCTTTGGTCACGTGATAAAGCGAGAACTTCCCTTTAGTCCCTGGGAACAAAGATACCTTGAGGTTCCAGTGCTGATCCTTGTCCATCCCCATGTGGAAACCCATGAAAGCAGCGACCCAGTTCATCCCCAACATCTCCATGTCTCAGCATCACCCAGGACCTGGTCTGCCACAACCCACTTTTCAGCCCTTCTGCAGACAACCCCAGTATTAACCTGAATAATTACGCTGGAGGTTCAGTACAAACAGTTTTAACCATGTTGTGACTAAGAGGCTCAATATTGCCTCTGAAGAACAGAAGCAGCACTGCCCCTTCTGTGCATGGCCAGTGAAGGGCCCACGGACTCCACACACAAAATATAACACTTTATTGCAGATACAAGCAGCAGCTGAAGGAGTTGGAAGAATTCAGAAGCACAACAGCTTTACCTGAACAGAACAACATCTTTTGCCCAGAAGACTATGGATGAGGAAATGCTAATTAATTAAAGTTATTTTTCAGATGAAGTTAGTCTGTGTTATAATTAACTTTACTAGACCAGAGAACCAGCTCATCGCTTTATGGGCTATCTAAAGGTCCAACGTTCACTTTTACTGCTTAAATAAAAATAAATTTTCTAAGTCACCTTAATCAAAGTATGAAGTAGATGTTTGACAATTCACACCTACAAAAAAATAGTGTACTATCAGAGTAACACAAGAAAATCAGCACCATTACAATTCTTTTATCAGTACGGTTCTCCCAAGTTTAAATACACTTCAGTAACCATGTATTTATTTTTTTTTCTGATTACTTTTTGCCAGTAGCTCCCTCCTCTGGACCCACAGTAGATGCTCCTTCTCTACAAAAATCCATCTTTCCTTTTAAGGCTCAGACATGCTTTTTCTCTGCATTGTTTCCAAACATCTTTCTTTCTCCCCTATCCTACAATGCTCTCCATTCCACCCAAAAACATCTAACTGAACTCATCCCTTTGCATACCTCTGTCTTCAGCAGAAATCTTCCTGTATGACTTTGTCCCTTGGTTCCTGAGAAACAACACAGACTTACATGTTTGTGAAATGTCCAAGACACCAATAATGAAAATAATTTCTCATGACGGTACAATGGATACACAAATTCTCCTGATTACTCCTACAACACATCAAATCATAGATGTATAACCATTACTAATCATGAGTCCCAGAAGGCTATTTTGCCTTTAGCTTTTTCAACACTAATTTTTAAATCTTAAGAAACATTGCTGTAATTCTAGATAATAACTCCAGTTTCATTCCTACAAAAGTGACCAGATCACATGGGGCAGTCACTTCAGATCCTGCATTAATCGTCATGCTTCTAGCTGCATTTTTGTATGAGACAAAGTGCTTCTGTAAAATTACTTGTATTCTTGATGTTTCTCCCACCTAACACTATCACATATTGGAGGATTTCTGCAATCAGAGCAAGCAGACTGTGCCTCAAGGACAATGCTTTAGATAAATACTGAACAAAAGTATTTGCAAAATACCTTCCCACAAAAAAAAAAAAAGTTCATTTCCTTAATGAGTTTATTCTACAAGTCAGATGAGGCAGACAGAAATTGCAGCATAATCATTACTGACTATATTTAAATCACAAGGAAAGAAATCAGTGTAAGACTTCTCACAGAAAATAGTCTTAAAAACTTCTGTAAAGAAATGGACTTGTGATGATTTTGACAGAAGTTTGAATGACTACAGAGACTAAATCAGATTCATATGTGTAATATTAAACCCAGAAAGTTTATGCTTCTCATACATAAAATACCCGCCCCCTCCCCCCCATCCAAACAAGTGTCCAAATGAAAAAGAGAAGCTATGGAAAGGATCCAAGACTCAAAGTAGGAAAGAGCTCAACTGTTGTCCAAACACTGCCAACGGCTCTAATGGCTGGAGAGAAGGAGGATGAGAAAGGGAGGTCCTGACAAGAAGTGGAGTTTCCACTTTGCAAGTAAACATTTCAGGCAGCAGTAAGTCACCTGAGCAAAGATTTTCAATGAGGAAACAAAGAAAGAAGGAGACAGAAGTACTGTCAGGGCAGATTCAGACATCATCCATGGAGGTAATGGAGGAAATCATGAAAAC
>VZSZ01005105.1:182718-203275 GCA_013398815.1 Ibidorhyncha struthersii | reverse complement strand
AAAAGGAAAAGGAAAAGGAAAAGGAAAAGGAAAAGGAAAAGGAAAAGGAAAAGGAAAAGGAAAAGGAAAAGGAAAAGGAAAAGAAAGAAAAAGAGCTAGGAAAGGAGAGGAATAATCGTGGATTTTCTCTATCCTGCTTATTGCACACATTTGGCTCCTCAAGTTAACATTTTTGGAAATAAACTTTGCCTGAACTCATATCTATTTACCTCAGAGAAATCAACAAGCTGCCAGAAAGAAGATATGTCAATAAAATGAGAATCATGAATCACTGACCTCTGCAACATCCTTGGGGAAAAAAAAAAAAAAAAGGAAAAAGAAAACAACAACAACAAAAAAAAGCTATTGCAGTGGTTTAGAAAAGCAGCTGGACTCATTACAAAGCTCAGCAACCTCCTGCAGACTGAAGTTATGTAAAGCTCCACTCTTTGCTTAAAAAAAAAAAACAATTTAAAAAAGAGTAATCAATAAATGCAACTCCCAAGAAATTATATAAACCCACTACAAACATTTTTAAGGCAGTCCCTTGAAACGCGGTCACATTTTAAAAGCCAGAATATCTGATCATAACCCATGATTATACATTCAACTTGCTGCACAACTGCTGAACACTTGTTCAAGTGTAAAATATTCTTTAAAGGACCCGGTTCTGAAGCCTTTTAAAGCCAAAGAAAACCTCCTGAATCACCACTGAATCAGCAGTCTCGCCTAAATAACAGTTGTGGCTTATTCCATAACCCAGCTGGTTTCTTTCTCAAGATGTAATCCAAAACACTGCTCCTTCCCCATAGATATATTTCCAAAGAAAATGTGAGAATGAAACAAATGACACCCTGCATTGGAAAAAAAAAAAAAAATACTCAAACTTCCATAAAATCAGCATAAAATCAGCCATTTCAATCAAATAAGGACTCACTCTTATTATTTGTGCTGCAATGCTCAGGAAATAGTTGCTGAGCTCAATTCAGGCTGAGCCTGAATAAACAGGTTATTGGAAGCAAGGAAAAAAGGGGGGGGAGGCGAGAAGGGGAGCAGAAGACTGTCCTGGATCAGCTCCAGCACGGCCATGCCTTCCCCCAGAAACCTGTTACTACATCTGAAGTCTTGTGCGGGTTCCTGGACATTACCAAGGTCCGGCTTCTTGTGCTCCTGACACGCCACATCCGCACGTTCGCATGTTTTCTTGTTTGATCTGCCTTGAAAATGTGAAAATAATAATTAAGCTTGATATTACCCATTTTTAATTGAAAATATTTTTCAGCAGAGAAAATATCACTAAAAAATTTAATGACTTCTGTGCTGTTATTTCTTTCTATTTCACCTGATTTAAATCACTCTAGAATCCGACCCATCAATTATTTTTGTGCTAATTGCAGAATAAAAAGTCCAGACAGGAAAATAAGCCTGAGCCAAAGCCAGCCAACTTCTGGCCTACTGATGAACTCCGAACTATAGTATGGTCTCCCAATCGGATCTAAACTTGCATACAGGTTTAGAAGGTAACGGACTGGTTCCTCCACATTTAAGGCAGGGATGAGACCTCGCCAACAAGTCCTCCGCAGTAACACCTGCCTCAGATCCACACAAGGTCATTTTCCAAAAGCTATTCCCACGCAAGTTTTATACTGAAGCTTTTATGAGAGCTGAAGAGAAGCGTAGGGATTTGAAGCGTCAGCACTGTAAGGACTTCTCCTGAAATGCAGGTCCAAAAGTCCTAGGAGAAATAAAGCACCACTGCCAGCGCCCAACCTGTGGGACCACGTGTCCCAGGTACGGTGAATCCATCAGCCTGCATATTTAAGTCCCTCCTCTAGTACAAATATGGAGCAAAATTCTGCTCTCATGTATTTATAAGGATGCTCAGAGCAGAATTTTGCCTACGGTACACACTGGCTTCTCAACTCTTGATCAAAACTTGCTGCCTATGATGTGCAACATCTCCAGCAATTCATCTTTTCACTTTGCTTAGTTTCTATTCATCTCACATCGTGCCTTTCTACAGAAACACTGACAGATTTATATTGATTATGAAAAACTGCACACTGTAGAAAAACTTTGTCTTTACACAAATTACTCCAGTGCGTGTCTTCTCCCAGAAAAGCCATTTTAAGCGAGTTTCAGAAATCATTATGCGTGGTTAAAGTTTAGTATATTTTCTTTTTTTTTTTAATTCTTATAGTAACTGCAAGCAACCTCCCAATATATCTCACACGGCCCTTGAGGTTATCCCATGAAAACAGAGATAAATCAATGCATCCTCCCTATGGGGCTCAGATTCCTCTCCCCAAAATGTGAAACCAGATTAAAAGGTTCTGGTATTCAGAATACGACCAGAATTCACATCTATTTAACAAAAAACAAAACAAACAAACAAAAAAAAACAAACCACAAAAAAACCCACAAAACAAAACAGTCAGTCCCTCATTAAATTGATCAAATCACTGAGAGCCAGAACAGATTTGAAATACTGATGCTAATGGGAGTTAACTTTTATACTTTGCTAAGAAAAAGTGTATTTTCTTAAATGTCCAGAAAGACACCCAATGTCAAAAATAAGATGAAGACAGGCACAGAAGGTTAAATCACTTATTCGGTGATTTAATATCAGTAAGAATTCTACAGGCTGAATTTGCTGTATTTATTTGCTTTTGTTATGTAGAAAAAAAGGCAAATAACAAAAGAGCTCACAGTAAAGGTAAAGGGATAACCTGAAATACAACTTCAGGTGCAGAGAGTGGACGTGATAAGGCTGGTCTTGCCACCAATGCTTTTATTACATTTTTAATAAGATCAAACAGCCGTTGAGGTTTCGTTCCCAACACACGATATCACAGTACTTTACAATAATAAAAATTCTTACCTACATGCTCTTTCAAGGAATAAATCACCCTATCATCCCACAAATCAGCCAAATTCTTGTTGTAAGTACTAATGCAACAGGGAAACACGAAGCACGAAGGCTGAATCTGTTATGAAGCTCTTCCACTCCAGATATTTTTAACAAATAAATCCAGGGGGTTTGGCAGGTGGGAAAAAATGTCATATCTAAATACAGCTCCCGTACGCCCTGCAGTCAGGCTGTAATCAAAAATAAATAAGTACTTATCTTCAGAAAACTCCAGAGGCAAAGAATCGGCCTAGTATTGACAGAGTTCACTTACCAAATGTGGCTATTTTTTGTTACGCGTTTCTTTCTGACAGCTGCCCGTCCTGCTTTATTTTCAGGCTTCCAAGTCTGCTTCTCTCTCTGAGTCTCTGGACAGATATTGCTGTAATTTACTGCAATAGCTTTTCTGGAGCAACTTGCTCAATAGAGACACAGGGTGTCCCTTCACGCAAAGCTCAGTTTGGTGAGGACAGCCCGCTCGTTTTCATCACCTTATCCAACCGCAGGGAAATTGCTCTGGACAGCCAATTTCTCTGTGTCGGCTACAACGCGAGGTTCAAGTGACTGCCTCAGATTTAGGCACCTGCCATCCACACCTTTAAGGTTAGGTGAGATGAACACCAAAGCCTCATTGTGCTACAGAAAAACGAATCTTCAGGTTCAGAGCGCCGGCTGACCCGCACTCGAGGCAGAGATGGAGAGCCAGTGTGGCACAGTTGAATTTGCAGGGAGAGATTTTTTTCAGTGCTGAAGATTTATTTTAAGCTCAGGTCTTTGTCTCTTGCATCGTTTACTGGTCCAGAACCAGCATGTGGGAGAAAAATGTTCTGAGAATATTTCCAACAGTCCTGCCAAGCATTTTCAGCCTCGGCACGCTGCAAAATAGTGGGCATTCACAGTTATGTTACTCTGATTACCATCTTGTTCTTTTTACACGTTTGATTTTACTTGATTTTAGCAGCTGCTACCTCAAGTTCATTTAAAGTGAGAAACATATTCTTTCCAGCATCTGAAATCTAATACTTACTGCCACTTTGCAAGTGGTATACAGTATGAACTGCTAGATCTTGTGGGTTGTGAGAGATCAGCTGCTAATTTAAGGTTGGTTTTGAGGGATGAATAACATTATATGGAATAAATAGAATATGCATAACGTAATGCTTTCAGCGCCCGTTTATCTCATGGTGTGGTAAAATGTTTTTGCATGCAATAATGCAACCAAATGGCATCTACTAGAATTCATTTGATGTACCTTCACGCTTCATAAATAAGCAGTCTTTCTGAAGGGGATCAGTCTATGTGATACTTAACATTGCTTTAAACACAATATTGTTGTGACAATTCTAGAGCAACGTATATGCTAACAGCTGCTCATTTGATTTTTAGTGACTGAGAAGGGATTTTCCTCCACCTCCAATCTGAATTTTGTCCATAAACTTTACTATCTTAGCACAGTCATCTGAAATGTTTTGTTATGACTCATATATGGTACCTTCTCCATGAGACATACATTAAAATGGATGGAAAAACATATCTCATCTGTACATAAGTACCGTGTAAGTACTTTTTCATGAATAGGGCATTTCATCTTTCATCTCGTGCTGAGTGGGTGAAAGGAAACATACACAGCTGCACCCTGAAAAGACAAACTCAGTATTAGAGTCTGTCATTAAAGTTTCTTGCAAATTCAAACAAAAATTAGTCAACAAAAACTATTCATTGATGCCAAATCACAACTGTGGCTTTGTTTCAATACTTAAAAAAAAAAACCCAAACCAGTGTTCGAAGCTTAGTAGTAACTTTTATAAATGTTCAACAACTTTAATTCTTGAAGCAACATCACAGCAGATAAATCTCAGCCTGTTAAAGTACCGAGAAACTACACACTTGTTCCCAGGTGAAGTAGATTTAAAGTCCAAGTGGAGATACCCAAAAAGGTCTAAGTATTCTCAAGAAACTGCTAACTAGTTACCTCTGTAAGAGTAACACAATATCACCAGATAAGATTCCTGCAGGTAACTTCTGGCTACAGCTACTTAAGCAAAACCTTTCTGTTACATTATATTGCTTTCAGCATCTTAGAAAAGTGTTTATTCTGCATGAGTCAAGCAATATTTACTTCCAAAGTCTCCTACCACTATTCATAGCATTTCATCAAAGGTTCAGACTCCATCACTCGTCTGTATCATGTGCTCTTTAACTACACAAAAGTGCAATAAATTCTTACGAACCAGCTTACAAGATACCATCATTCTAAAGACATCTCTGCATGGCTATACTCTGTTTTCTGTTGCTAATAACTTATATCTTTAGAGGCAGAGCACATCTTTGATGCGGAACCTAATGGATTAAACACTCAATATTGTCCTCTCCTATCTTTAGATCATCACAGCTAAAGAACACCACTTCTATCACACACCTCAAAGAAATTCAAATATCTTCATTTACTGATTTCCTCTATTACAAGAAAGAGAACACGTTTCATTCTTTCGCCAGCCTCTCAAAAAAATCACAGCTCTCAATACAATTTTCGTAGCACAGTAAACTCTCATGCAGTAATCTTGCAACTGCACAAAGACTCCTGTTTACAAGAATAATAACAAAACAAAAAAAAAAAGGCCATGCTATGTATGGGACCCAATAAGTAAATATTGTAATATCCCTAATAATAATAAGATACATCTCTTCCTCAGCCACTGAGTCACTGACTACCTTGACTTGACTGTGTATTCCTGCAGGTTCCACCCGTGTTTGGCTTCAGTATGCTTGTTTTCCACTTGGAAAGAACACAACCACAAATACCTTTTCATGCTTCACGTTGCACTTAGCTGGACTGCAGATTGTAAACAAACAAGATAAAAATCTGAGAACTTTCTTTACTGAAAGTCCAGGGAAAGAAACCAGGAAAAAAACCAACAACAAACAAACCAACCAACCAACCCACCCAAAACCCGAACCAACCAACTCTGCACATTGACGAATGCATTAAGAAAAATTTGGCACGTACTCCCTCACACCCTGCCTCTTCTGCAACATTTTCTGCAGCATAAAGGCAACATTTAGCCTAGAAAACTAGATGGTCTTTATTTGTGGTGCAGAGGCAATCCAAGGCAAGCTCTCTAAGGGACCTTTTTTTCCAATGGAGATGTTAATTACTTACCTTCTGTTGTAGGGAGGCTGCCTCAAACTAACCTTTCACTCTTCTTCTGCTGAAACTGCAAGAGGGGTCAAAATTCACTTTTCAAGGCCTTGCATTGAGAAACTGAAAAAAAATCCCTCCCTTGGTAGAGCTTCCCGATGGCACAAGTGCCTAATTCACATGGTGGTCCTTACTGATCCCTACCTGAACGCCACTTGGATGCTACACAGACATGCCTGGATGGTCCTCTCGCTGGCTCAGAGCATCTCCTGAGGAGATGCATCATCCCAGAGGATGCAGTTTTAAGGATAAAGGGAGAACAACTGTTCTTAAATGCTCTGCTCCCGCCAGAAAGCTCTCACTCCAATGAAAAATCCCCATGTCCCTGAGGGTAGCAGGGTAAAAAAGCTCAAAAGTGAACAGCAGGAAGTAAAATGAGGTTTTATTTTTAAGCAGCGGTGCTTGTTGATCTATTTGGTTCTAGACAAATAGAGGAGGACATAGAGTCGCTATAGGATGTTGCAGCTGAAATCAGATTGACACTAATTCTGGAGCTCAGGTTCCACTTCTTGAAATAAACCATTTACTGAAGCAATTCACAGAAGAAATCCAAAGTGACACAAATTCCATCAACTGCAGTTGGCAGCCAGCTTTTCAAGAACAGATGCATGACTGTTAACGATAACCCAAAAAGCTTAGTTTCTGATCCAGAAAAACTGAGATAGAGCATTAACATTATAAAACTCTGCAAAGAACGAGAAGCATCTCCAGAACATACCTCACAAAGGGGGGACCTATAAACTCCAACTTTAGCAGAATTAACATAATCTAACCAAAAACCATCTCTGGCAAAAATACCTCCCAAGTTTTGAAATGCATTTCCATCTGTTAAATTTCTCTGTTGCCAACAGTGTTTACTCTACCTTGACTCAAAGACATGAATCTTTGATTTCATAAGATTAATGTAATAACTTGGTTTAGGCTGTTCATGCATTCAAAGCTTTCAGACACGCAGGAGACTAAGATAGCATCAAGAGCATACAGATGCATTTGGAGGGGTTATTTTTTAAGTGAAATAAACTAGAAATTCCTTAATATACATCTATAGCAGGGACTACATGGAAATAAAAGCTTACTAGGGTGCCTTAGGGCTGGAAGAGATGGCTTCCAAGCCTGTTTATGGTTTCTAAACACTACTGTATGACATAAATAATAACACCAAGGTAAACCCCTAGAACTCTATCAAATAGGTGACAACAGAAGCATTCCAGGAAAGCGGTGTTCATTTCTCAAAAGTGAGACCCAGCCACTACGAAACAATGATCAGTAAAATAGGTACATTATATGCAGATAACAGTATAGAAATACATTGTATTTGTCAGCAGAAAAGCTCAGTCCAACTGACGCATCAAACTGTAGCTCCAGAGACGATGGTTCTTCCAGTGCCTCAAATCCAGAGAAATGTAAAAAAATAGGTCTATATTGACCTGTTCTACCAATAATGCTACTGAGTTGCACCTTTTTTTTTTAAGCGGTCACCAAAAGGAGCTGTATGGTTTCAGAAATAAGGCATTGTAGAAGTTGGCCCACGCTGTTTCCTTTAACGTTTTCCACCCTCATAGTGTTAACAAAACACGGCAGTTGCCGCAAAAAGTCATATCAATTATTGTCTCCTACAAAGATCACTCCATGCCCACATCTAAAGAGAGCAACATGCAATAAAGTGCCACGTAATGCCACGTCTTCCATCAAAGCTTCAGAAACACAACTCAGCAGCCAGCAGAAGCAGTTTCGGACACTACAACCCCTCCGCCCTGCATTATGTCCTCTACGGAGGAGGTCCCAGAGGAGCGAAGCTGCCCCCCACCCCACCAGCTCTGGCTTGCCCTGGCTTCAACAGAAACAGCTCCAACACCAATTCAGCAGCCTTCTCACCCAGATGTGAGAGCCTCCATGAGTCTGGGCAGCAAGGTTGTCAGCCACATTGGTTGTTTTGGTTGTTTTTTTTAACCATGAATTGCTGCGGTGCTCTCCCTGTGAAAACCCTCCGCCCTTTGGAGACATAATTGTTCTACGAGTTCATCTCTCTGCTTATGCGTTCAAGGGGGAGTTGGCATCTCAACTGTGACAACCCCCCCCGCATCTCCAATGTGCTTCAGTAGAGCAGGTCCCACCTTGCATAGTCAGAGCAGAGCTTCAAAGCAGACAGAGCCAACAAGGGAAGGCCCCCAGGGATCGGCTCTTTGGCCCTGATGGACTGTCTTTCTAGTGGACAAAATTGAAACCTACTATGTGAATAACTGGGTCAGTCCTGCTGTTTTTATAGCAGTTACTTCACCAGTATGTAGAGAAATTAGGCATGCTAGAAAACCATTCATCCTAGGTATGTAAGAGAAATTATAGTCTCACCACTGGTCATTTGATTTAATTTACAACTTTCTCACCTCTTTAAATCCTGAAAAATGCCTTCAGTATCCAAAACAGTTATAATCAAAGTAAGTGACTTCAGAAGTTCAGAATAATCTACAAACAGAAAATGTCACAGTTCTCATTAAGTGAAAAAATAAATTCTATGCTGATAATACACCTCAGTTTCTTTATTGCATGGCTCAGTGTTATAAACTAGACTTTGATAATAAAAGCAAATTGAAATAAAACCTTACAATTATATACTTTTTCTTCCTTTACACGTGAATACTTGACTTTGAAGTTATTCTTACTTTTCCTCCTAAAGGTTACTTGTACAGGACTAAACTACACCAGCAAAACTGATCTGGAACAGACAAAATGTATTTTCCAAACACAAACATTTAAATACAACATATATATTATTTCATTAACCTTTTTATAGAGAAGCTTCTGTCCAACCTGAAAAACTAATTAAATGAATAAAGGCAGTAGTTTCCTTGCAAACATTCATGCCACACACAGCAGACTCGGGGGGATGCTAGAGTGCACTCAAGTGTATCTCAGAGTTTGCTCAACGTCCATGTGTATCAGACCCGTGGGGCATGGGCAGTACTCACTTTCTTGGAGTAACTCCCCACAGCAGATGTCAGAGTGTCTTTCAATTTGTGGATGACAAAATGACAGACTACTGACGTGCATTACCTATACTGCCATATGACATAAAAAGGTAGAAGTCCAGGAAAAATCTACATCTCCCAACTCACCACCCGGAATCCCATTACATACGTGTTGACGACTTTAAACAAAATTCAGATATGTATTGTACAAGATAGAAAGTCACGAGCAACCCAGTTTGAAATAAACCATCTAAGGCAGACAGCATTGAATCTGAATTTCCCCCAATGACCATATTAAACAGAGCAAATTCCAGTCTTTCCATAAGCTCAAAAGACAGAGAAGGTAATTTTTTCAACTTTCCCAAGCTGCCATCACAATCCCCATCCCAGCGCCACGCCGTCCCAGGACCCCGCTGCACGACAGCAGCAGTGAGCACTTTGCGGGGCCAAAGCTGGCAGGTGGCATTTTCGGGAGCAACGGTGCAAGACCAGTGGCTAGGAAGTGAAACCCTCGGTCTCATAAACAACTCTCAGTTAACAACACTGGAGCCCTCATTAATATAATTGGTTTCATACTAGCTGCTAAAACACTAATTCACTCCATTTCTATTAGTTAAGGAACGTTTTGCTCGCCTCTATTTTTGCTCAAGAATAGAAGAAAGGGGGTGTGGGAGGATTCTGTGTTATATACTCTGCCTGCAGTGAGTGAATGCCACACTACAGTACATTTGTCACCACAGATGAAAAATGAAGGTAGGGAGTCTTTCAAACAAGCTGTTCCTGAGGACCCGAAAGGAAAAGAATTTGGAGAGCAACTCCCACATCATTCACTCAGAGCGATGGATTTACATCCTCCAACCTGGATGAGATCCACAGAGAGACTATCACTCCATCTCAAGCTGAAATTCAAGGTAGAAGACATGTTTAAAACATAAAAACATACTACAGTACTACCACGGGGGGGGGGGGGGGGAAACACAAAAAAAACAACAAAACAACGCACTAATCATTACCCTTCAGGAAATCACTCAATTTTCAATCTTTCTGCTTCAAGTCCAGAAAATTAAATTTCCCCTTTCTAATGGTGCTGCCTTTGGGTATGGACCAAAAAATATATAAGCACAAGTCTTATGTGACCATGAGGCAGGAAGAGGGCCTGCACCTATCAATTGAGCATCTCTGGCAATGGGAGGAAAACACCACCATTGAACACCGCGACCCAGACCACAAGCCCTTTGCTCGCTCTTACTGGTGAGCCATTCGTCGTCTCGTCCTGCTCACTGATACTGCTCATGCTCATTGGGGTCGGGAAAACAGCTTGGAGTTGGATACCAAGTGCTCCTTTTCCACTTTAGGGACATATCCCTACCTACCCACCTACCTTTCTTTCTTTCTTTCTTTCTTTCTTTCTTTCTTTCTTTCTTTCTTTCTTTCTTTCTTTCTTTCTTTCTTTCTTTCTATCTATCTATCTATCTATCTATCTATCTATCTATCTTTATTTACACTTTTATTTGAAGCCTTAAAGACCTGAGGATGAATTGCATCATTCTATAAGTGGATACTTTTCTAATTTTAGAAGCGGTCCTTCCCCTGTCTACACGTACTTCCACCTTGCTTTCAGTCCTGCAAGACTCATCTCACTGCTTTTAACTTGCTTGAAGATGAATATATATCTAAGCCACTGGTTAAAGTGTCTCTAATGATAGCGTAGTTCATAATACTGTCCTTTCCAAAAAATGTACTTTCATCCTTTTGAAAATTTAGTAAGCCTATTAATTATTTTCTTAAAGACTGAATTCCAAAATGTCACTGCTGACATTTAAGGCTCATAAAAAATGCAAGTCTATCTTAACTGTGAGAAACAAGTCTATACAATCTAAGATGAAAATATTTATCGAGGAAGATAGTTGCCAATTACGAACACAAACAGAAACAAAGCCACTTACAGCACGTTGCTACTTTTTTTATCTTTTACATACCAAGGGTGTATTGCTCCCTGGCACAGTGGTGCACAAAATAAGTGACATCTGGTGGCTATATGCTGTAGCATAACAAGGTAACTCATTTCAGTGCTGTTAACCAATTTGATTTTTAAGTTTGCTGCTTCTTAGTAAAGATTCTTAGATGTTTTATTTATTTATTTTGACATGGATACTTCTGAGACTCCTAGGCATCACAGTCCCCATGCGTGGCGACAACTGCTGTTATCTAATTAAAGTGGGATTGCCGTATTCACATCAGGAAAAACATGACTCCAAAAAGGAATTAGCAAGGCATAGCAAAACAGCGCTAAGATTTGGCTGGGCAACACCAGCGAGAATCGTACAGAGCCAGGCTGCAAGAAAACGCTGCACAGAGTTTTGCAAAGGAAACCCTTCAAGTGCTCACAGTAATTAATAACAACTCAGCTTTCTCTGAACTGTTTTTCATTAGATTTTAATTAAACGACAAAAAAAAAAAAAAAGAAATAACTGTGATTTCCATTCTGAGCTCAGCAGCATCCTTTCACAAACATGAAACAGCCTTTCCACTCTCCATACCTTATTGATCCGTGGCGATGGTCACATCTAAACCATCCAAGCCTTCTGCACCCAAACCTGCACTCCAGGCATAAAGCAATTACTGCTCCCCTTCTAACTCCTACTGCCCAGAAAGAAAGTCCTCTTTTAGAAAGCTGTAAGCCTCCCTTGGATAATTAATAAATATACTGTCAGTCAGCTACAGTTAAAATTACAAGATTGCTAGCACTGCAATTTCAAGGCTTGTAACACCAATTTCATCAGTAATAAGTATTTATGGGAAAAAAAAATCTGTAAGCACCATCTAACAGAAATCAGATGAAATATAAACAGACTCTAAATATTTATCAGCAGAGGAAGTTCAAAAATATCCCTGCAAAAATAAAGCGGATGGCAGGCTAAATCCAGAGCCACTGAGCGTTCTTCGAAGGATGTGCTAGGAGGAACTTCATTTTCAGTTTGACATCGCTAAATCAAATTAATTCCTTCCTCCTATTCAACTGCTACATAAAAATCCTTGATGCCAAAAGGACAAAGCTAAAAATGTCCCTAAAACCATGCCTGAATGCTGCACTCGATGCAAAAGAGGGCCCAAACTCCTACCCATGCCATGCAGTACTATAATATTTTAAATAAAAGAATTAGACTTCGGGGCTTTCTATCACTTTTAAGGCCTAAATATCCTTAACAGGAATGTCCACCTGCACCGTCAGCTTCCCTTAGCACTGAAATGGGCACACCTCTGCTGCACCCCAATAAAAGGGGACCTCTGGGATAACACAGCTACTGATACACTATTTCAGAGAACTATTATTTCCTTTTCAAATACCCTCATCCCCACCAGACATTATCTTCACCTAAAGACTTCCCAGCTGAACTAAAGAACGTATGCACAGAAAAGTACAGCTGAATGACTTTGGCTCCAGTCACTCATCAAGAAGAAAACTTTTTAAGATGCCATTTCAATTTTTTTTTTTTTTTTTAAATCCTGGCATGCTGAAGTCAGCAGGAAGACATTTCATCGTCTTTAATGAAGGCAGAGGTTCATCCTGAGAATTGCTGTTTGGAATGAACACAGCATTTATAGTACCTCATTTGAAACCCTCCGCTTTTTTTGTTAAAGGCAACTTAATGATATTTGCTATTTTGGAATCATTTGTTATCTTTAAAAATACACAAATAAGTTTATTAAAATACTGCAGTGTGAATTTTTTAGTGATTATGGTCGGGATACTCTTGTTTCATAACAGGCAAGTATTTGTAATGCACAAATATACATTGTCATAAAGTTTCAGTTCATCTTCTAATACTGAAAAGCCTTAGAATCTAGGAATTGTAATAGACCAACAAAAATCACTGTTGATATTTACATGCTTACCTGTATTTTCACAGTACATTTTTAGTGGTTTTTTTCCATTTATTATCCAATGTACTAGTATAGCAAGATAAAAAAAAATGGAAAACTAAATAGATTACTACACTACACCCACTTAATGGGTACCATTAAAATAAAAAGCTATCAAAACTCAGCAGAAGCTTTTTATGCCTTTTTTTAATCCCCTGTTTTACACCAAAATGAGTTATTGCAACATCGCAACTCTGATAGCAAACAAGAACACCACTCAATTTTTAAAGCTGTATGCAGAAATAAGCAGCAGGTGATTTGAAGACATCAAGAACGATATTTTACCCAAAGAGTTACTGATATCACAGAATGGTCAGAGTTGGAAGGGACCTCTGGAGATCATCTAGTCCAACCCCCAAGATCATCTAGTCCAACCCCCCAATTTGTTTTTTTGGGGGTGTTTGTCTGGTTTGGGGTTGTTTTTTTAAAAAAAAGTAGTGGAGACTTAAGCTAAAAGCTGCTCACTGTGAAGTGCTAGAGTGTCACAGCAAACACAGCTTCGGTGTACCACCAGCCTTACCACCGCAGCCACACACTTCGTCGAGCAGAGGACTCTCAGCTTCTCTGAAACAACGGGAAAATATTTTCAGTGCCCACGATTTGGAGGAGCCAGATTCTGGTCCCCCTTACACCAGTGAAAACCAAGAGCTGAACTACTCTTGGTCTACCCTAATTCAAGAGAAATCCACGTGGGATTTCCATGGATACCGATATATATTCCTTTTTACTACGCTGTGTATTTTTAATTTTGCTGATCTCCTTAACAGTGTTCAAAAATCTTCTCTGAAGGGTTAAACACTTCAGTACTTAAAATAGCCTGATGTTAGACAAATGAATTTTTCCTCTTTCCTGTCGTGAGGGGGATGAGCCTAGGTTCTACCGTTCCCTTCTGTTCACCTCTCACATCTCATTTCTTGCTGAAACTGTTTTAAAGCTGGTATAAATAGCTTTGCAAAGTAATTCTAATACTAAATGTCAAGAGCGATAGTGGTTTCATTCTGATTTATCCTTATCTGTTCCTCAGGCAAATTAATCCTCAACCTGAGATACTGTTTTCATAGCTCTATAATTTATGAAATTTTTCATCTAAATTATTTACTTTATGAATGGCTCCGATGAGTTGCTCAGGGCGTAAAGCTGTAATACTCAATGCTGAAGTGCTCGAGAACACATTTTTGTCTTTTTAAATGGAGACCACCGCTGTATCTCCTGTTGTAATTTCTTTTGGTAGCCTTTAACGCACAGCAGTCTTTTTACCCAGTCTTTTTATCTGACCTCTGCGCTTGCAACAGATGCAGTTACAACCCAGATATCACTGGGTTATCCCAGGCTAGAGCTCCAGGGAGCCACAAGACAAGTGAAGAGTCCCTGATCCTGAAGCACAGCCTCAGTGTGAACCCACCTTCCTTCGGGGACCTGAACTGGCGACAGCTCAGCATGGGCTCAAAACCTCGTGTCCACACGCAACCTGCTCCTCTTCCACTTCAACAAGGCATCGCATCCAAAACCCCTTCCAGAGACGGCCCCAGGAAATTTCCTCAAGCTTCAACAATCACGCCAGAAAGATGAACCGTGCAGCAGCAGCCCTGCAAACACACTTACTGGTGACTGAAGACAGAAGAGGAGCACGACCACTCGCCTAACATGGTGAAATAGATCTATGAAAAGCTGAGCTTTCAGACTGTTCCTTGAAAATCCTAGGAGTTTCAGATTCATTGGCCATTTAACTTATTTAACATTAACAATATCTTTTTAACACTATCTATTTAGTATCTACATAGCTCAGTCGGAAGACAAATTTTTCAACTAACAAGTAGCCAGACTCAAAGAGGCTGGAAAGGAATATTAGATAAGGCATTTGATGGACTTGCAAAGAAGGGTTTTTAAGACCTGTTAAAGGATTTTCAGGAGATGGAGCTCCCCTGCGAAGAGCTGGCCCTGCGGCAAACCCATCTCATTATGTGATATACACTCCTAATAATCTATTAAAATATCCTTCTCCGTTTCCTCCCATTTCTAGCTTTACACAGTCAAACCTCCTGGATGCAGCAGTCAAACCAAGTCCTTCTCCTTCTTTGGATTAATAAATTCTGGCACTCATAGCCCATTATATCCTAGCTTAGGCGCAGCAAGGCTAACACTGGGCTCTTAACATTTTCTTCAAATCATGTACAAAACATCCTAGAACCCTCATTTCTATTACTTTTTTCCTGAGGTCTCTCCTGTTTGTTGCTGTCTCACTACTAATTTGATGCCAGATCCAAAGCACTTTAATTAAGTGCTTTTTTCCCCATACTGGTCCAAGACCTGAACTTTAACTGGCCGTGTAGAGCGTATAAGGACATTGTGATCTTCAATCATCTGAAACCATCCAATATTGCAAACTCACACCTGACCTGCTGCCCACTTTCACAGCACTCTCTCAACAGCACCATCTACCAGGCTTCTTCCATCTTGTAAGCGCATGTGTTACAGATAAATCTTTATTATTTTTCTTATGTATCTTACAGAAGTTTGCACTTTTTTCAAAGCAGTCTTGTTTTCTCCCTGCATCTCTGAACCTTACATTTTGTCTTCACTCTCTTTGTTTGATCTCCCAGTTCTTCCCAGTTAAAACTCACCTGTAACACAATGACTGCTGTTATTAGAAAGAAATGTCCTTCCGTATATTCCACGCAAGCCTGAGAAGTTACCAGGTCTAACTTAAACTTGGCAGACTTAAGCCATGCCTCAATACATGAAAAACAAATAATAATACAAAAGTCTTTTTCAATCTCATCAGTTTTTCTAATTTTATGGTAAGATAGCAGGGTACATTCACCCACACTGAACATCAAGTTTTTGTACAGGAAAAATATCTCCTTGTGAAACATATTTTTCCCTACTGGAAGGCGTGAAGCAAATGAAAAATGTCAGGTTTATTTTGCTATTTAAATTTTGCTATTTAAGGTGCTCTGCACCTTACACAGTGAGGAACGACCTACCTTAGATACAGAGTTGGCATGAAAAAACCCACACTTACCTATAAAACGGTGTGCATATTTGATGAGCCCAAATGACGGCACATTAAGTTTTAGAATAACAAGTGTGTATTTGGTAGTACTCGGTATATAAAAGAGTAAAGGGCTGTGTCACTTCCCTGCTGCTCCATCGCCACATTTCTTCACCTGACTGTGTTCGTTCCAAAGGAACGCCACTACGCAGAAGGCAGGCACCTTGGCAGCCAAGTGCCTTTCACCATCCCTCGTGCTGCAGGGGCTTCAGCTGCCCTCTGCAAACCAAGGGAGGAAGGTTTCCTGCACCAGGACCTCCAAAAATGTTTCTGGAGCTGGATTAGCTCATGCATACTACTTCATTTCTGGCAAGTTCCTAAGGAAACCAGGAGGCTTGCAACTTCAGAGGTTTGCAAAACATGCATTTCAGCCCAGCAAAGAGAAGACCAAAAGGGGTTCTCACAACACTGATCAGTATCTAAAGGGCGGGTGTCAAGAGGACAGGGCCACACTCTTCAGTGGTGCCCGGTGACCGGACAAGGGGCAACGGGCACAAACTGGAAGACGGGAAATTCCATCTCAACACGAGGAGGAACTTCTTCCCTTTGAGGGTGGCAGAGCACTGGCACAGGCTGCCCGGAGAGGCTGCGGAGTGTCCTTCTCTGGAGGTATCAAAACCCGCCTGGACGCCGTCCTGTGCAACCTGCTGTAGGTGCCCCTGCTCTGGCAGGGATTGGGACTAGGTGATCTCCAGAGGTCCCTTCCAACCCTGCCCATTCTGTGAGGCTGCTGAGGGAATTTTAAGAAGCTGGAACTGGGAATGGGAAGAGGCAGGGCAATGGGTTGGGGTTGGTGAGTCCATGACCTCTGGCATGCTGCCACAGGCGGACAGAGGTAGAGCATTGGGACAGAGCCTGCCATGGACCACTCACTCCTATTCACATTCATCATCACATCTGGTCTCTCACCACCACTGCTGCTGCCTCATCATTGCCATCAGCCACCGGTACCCAACTGGACAGCATTTTTCTTTCTGTTTCTTCTCGCTGGGTATCAGGCGCATCACCTGGTTACCTCTTCTTCCAGAGGATGCCACGCGCCTTAAAACTAGTGCTTACAAGCCACGTTCAACAGCTGCGGGAAACCAGGTGTAACATAAATTAATAAATATTCCATGGCAAAGCTACATTAACTGCTTGCCCCGAAAGTGCTGTTTAGTGGCATGTCAGGCACAGCTGTGTAATCAAAGGATTACAGTGCTCCCTTTGCAACGTGCCTGCCGCACTCCAGCTCCTCGGTAGCTCTCCCGTCTCCCTCGCATGTAAAAAACAAATCGAGTAACCGGGACAGAATTGTAATTGTGTCTTTCAACCCAGGAAACACAAATGAAAAGGTCGTAGGGACAGCCAATGTGACTGTACAAAATGCTTTCTCTTAGATACATGGACAGCCCTACATATTTTTAAGGGAATGGGTCTACAATGCTACACCTAATTCGTTAATTTTAGTGGAATTGCAGTGTAAGTAGAGAGATCAGTGTAATTCAGGCGGCTTTGAGATAAGAACTTGTAGAAGCTTACAGATCCCTTCCCCTCGTGTGAATAGCTGTATTTAGTCTTCAAATCGGGCAGCGCACTTCGTCAGTAAGAAAAACAGTGGACTTCACTAAAACACATAAATAAATAAAACCCCCTAATTTGTGGGGGANAAAAAAAGCTCTCTTATTGGAAATCTACCTTGTTTTTCCACAGCACTTTGGATTCTTCCAGCTGAGTAACATAACTCCAGCCAAGGAGTATGGTGGGAATTCAGTTATCCCTCGCTGTGCAAGGTACGGAGGAAAAGAGGCGGGTTAAGAGAGGAATTGAAGCCTGAAGACAGCAATTGAGGAGCCCGGTTCAAACCAGGGCACAGCTCCTGCAAACTCTATAGGACGTTGGAAACTGGGTGATGCACATCACCTGGGTAGACAGAGTAGCACTGAATGATTTAGTAGCACATTTCCTCAGAGTTTCTGATTGTGGGATCTACAGCCTTTAAGGATACAGTAACTGGAAAGGTAATTAAGACTTGGGAGGGAGAGGGAGTGTATTGGCACCTGTTTAAGTCATGGCTCTCTCCACCAGAGTGATGTATCTCTACCAAAAGAGAAACACAGTTGGATGTTCTCACTTCCTAAATCATTATGTCATTTAGGCAAGATCAGGCCGCTGTTGCTAGCTTATCTCTAGAGAAAGCATATCAAACAACGTTAAAAACACAGGATGTAATGGTAACACAACGCTGAGTTACAACTTCTTAAAATTTTGCTCCTGTGAATATATGAGAAAGCTCTCAGCACAGGAAAATCTGCAGAGAAATTTGATAAGAAATCCTTATTGGGGGGTGGAGGGATTGTAGTATCATGGTTAGTGATACCCCATGAACTTTGGAAGAGTTTGCTGTCATCCATCTAACAAACTGATCTTAAATATAAACAAATACTTTGAGAGATACTTTAGTCTTGGGACACAGTCCATCTTTAAAAACCATGTGCGATATCACTGAAATCACCTGGGCTACAAACACAACCTTTGCCCACTGAAACTCCTGGTTCTCATAGAGCTCCTGCCGCAGAGTGCTTAAAATAATGTTAAAACATAAGCAGTATCTTATTTGCATCTCTATGATTATGCCTGCATAATCTCATCCTTGCTAATACTGCTAGTGGATTACGCAACTTCATCCTTCCACTTCAGCCACGTGAAATAATCTGAATACGAGTCTGCTTCAACCTTCTCATTTATACAGTTTCCAGATATCTACTTTTAGTTTAGCAGTAAGATAAAATCCATTACTGTCTTCCATTGCATCAGTGGAATTAAGTGTTTTGTCATGTAAATCTACACTGTTTCCTCATGTTCCTGTTACGAAGCACCAAATAAAACACTCTGAATTCGAGATTACTCCTCCTGCTACAAAATCCGAACCATAAGATTATTTCGCTATTGATTTCAGAACTGCACAGTGACTGCACTTATAGACAGAGGAGCTAAGTACCATTTAAAAAAAAAAAAAAGGTAGTTTCACTACTAAATCTTCATGCAAGTGGTTTCCTCTTTTCTGCATTCAAATTGATTTTCTTTCTTTTGGCACGTGAAGAGCCAGATGAATCCTTTGACTCAATGCCCAAGAGTCAAATGGCACCAGCAGCAGCAGAGAAGCTCTCAGGGCAAGAGACATGTGACAACATTTTAATCACAGACAAAAAAAAACGCTTCAAGACAACTGTTCCATCAGTATTTACTGTTTATAAGTGAGTGTATATGTATATAAGTGTGTCTGTCTATAAAATACATATATCAAATTATATAAATAGCATAGATATAAATACATATGTATAGCTTATATATACGTTCTGACCTCTTATTGATGGAAATGTCCCCTTTTGCCAGAGATCAAGTAGTCCCTGGTTAATATCAAGAGCAGTGCTGTTCAATTAGGTGTTTGTTTACACGAACAAGCGCATATGATTTTCAGTGAAACCTTAAAAATATTTACTCTTCAAGAACAGTTCCAGCAAACATTGAGTTTTAATTTGTAATCTACTCAGCTCACTCCTCTGCTTTTTATAGTCACAAAATACAAAAGGCACGTGTTTGCTCTACAGGAGAGGATAATGAGTTTTTGTCTGCCTAACAATTCAAGAAGTGAAACCATTCTTACGCCATATGCAAGCATATGAAGAGAACTTTAGGCCACAGAACCACAGAATAAAAAAAAAAATAAATATATAAATACATTTCCCTACCCGACAGTTTGGTAGGTGTTTAGATGCACCATCCTAAAAATACTATCCTCCATCCTATTAACCTACAAACGTAGCAGTGTCTAAGAAAGTCAATTCACTGCAGAGTACGGCTGTAGTATTACAATGAAGCGGCACAGAAAAAAAGAAAAAAAAAACACAAAAAGACCCCAAAATACATGACACCACCAAAGTTCAGCTGGTTGCTTAACAGACTCTAACCATAACAACCCGTCACTGAACCTTGTCTGCGTTCTCAGCGAAAGCATGCCATGAAGCTATTTTTAACAGCCAACAGCTTGCATTTAAGAAATACCCCTCTTCACCTAAAAATATGCATCAGTGAATGGCAACATCCATCCACGGCTTAATTCTAGGGAGGATGCCCTGCCGGAATTAAATGAAATCTGTCGGAGAAAGCCGCTTTCCGAGCGTCTCCTCTCCCAAACCACCCTGACAGCAGCGCAAGGAGCCCCGGAGCGGCTCCCCGGGAGGCAGCGGGATCTGCCCGGCACAGGCAGCCCGGCCAGATGACAGCGAATGGCACTATCCTTGTCACCGTTCCCTCCTCCCCGGAGCACTAACCTGTCCAGGGGCACGTTTCAAAGCAGCGTCGTCCGTGCGTGTGTCTCCCGCTCCCCGCTCACCCTTCTGCGAAGCCCCGGGGGATGCGCGCCCCGGGGACCCACCCGCGGAGCGGAGGGGACACGCTCCCGTGTCCCCTCCCCCCCACCCCCCACCCCTTTGCTGGGGAGGCCCGGCCAGGCTTCGCCCTGGAGTGAAGCGGATTAGGGGGCGCAG
>VZSZ01005105.1:42551-182211 GCA_013398815.1 Ibidorhyncha struthersii | reverse complement strand
GGGGGGGGGAGATGGGCCTCTCCTGAGCGATCCTACGGGAAATTCGAGGTGTCCCAAGGAAACGGCGTTTAGGTGGAAGCAGCATCCCAAATTGCGGTCGAGGCGAGGAGACAGGATTGCTCACAGGCTGCCGGGTCACCGTCGCTTGAACAAGTCAGACTTTCGCGCTGCGTATCTCGCAGACCGCATGCAGCATCTACTGCTGCGGTCCAATTCTGAAATGGCAAAAGAATGGCTAAGAAGCCAAAATCTTCTACTCAATAAGCGCAAGGTTCATCCTCAAGCAAGAGGATCCTACCGTGTATACCATGTATATACATAAATACATATATACGTGAATGTATAGTCTGCTTATTAAGTCACCCGTGTGATACACGCACACACCTTCTGTGATGCAGCACGCACGGTTTCACATGGAGGTTTAACGATACACTTGCAAAGCTGATGTTATCAGAAGCTGTTGTGCACCAGTGACTGTTTGCAGCTGGCCAAGGTTTGCGTGAGCACAATGGAGGAGGGAAGCTCTTCATATTTCCCTCCTACCACTAAGTGAACCCACTGTTGGGCTTAAATCCACGTTTGATATTCAGCAATGTCATTTCTAAGAAGTTGGGGTGATTAAACGTGAGCTAAATATGAGAGAACAGTGAATACTGTCTTTCAGTATTTCCATTCGTGATCAAGTCCCTCTTTGGTTATAACTTTCAGAAGCATCTAAAACTTCCACAAATCTGCGGGAATCTGTTTTGAAGTGAAACCATATGTAACTTAATAGTAAAATGCAAAACAGAAGCTTCCAAATTACGCAGCCGTGATTGGGAGCCAAACAATTAAGGATTTCAAATGGGTGATTACACACCTGTAAGACCACATATAAATAGCTAAGAGACTGACTTAAAAATCACACGTGCACAAGTTTCCTACGGCACACTGTATGTATCTCTGTTCAGGCCACATCTGATTCTTACCTAATTCTTAGCTGAAGAATAAAACACCCGACTAGGTGAAACCTGTGATTTGTAGAATAATCACACGTACTCGGTGTTTCTGGTCAGGGTTAAATGTGCTGCCCTCCGATGCCTTTTTTGGCCTCTGAATAGCAATGCTGCTTAGCCAGATTTCAGCATAATTATACTCCCTTCCTTTTTATGTATTTAGGAAAAAAAAAAATCAAAGAAACTGTCATGAAAACAAGATCTTCATTCCCTAGGGACATCTCTGTTCATGCTACTCCTCACCAACCATCAGCTGGAGTAAATATCTTGATGGCTGTTTCTACACGTGGTAGCTCAAACTTCCAGGCGCTCTATCAAGGTTGTGCATACCTATCTCGGACACCTACAAACGATCTTCATCATTACCTGGTGAGATGGGGAGAGAAATACAAAACTTCATGGCGTAATATATCACTGTCCAGGAACTAATTGTGTCACCGTGAACAATGATAGTCAGAAGAAGAACAGTCAGAATAAATAGTCTAAAAAAATCTAAAAACTAAGACTGGACTTTCATTCTCATTATTCAAGATGTTCAGAGAGGGAAGAAATGAAGAGATTTCAATAGAGAAATTATAGTAAAACCTTCCCTGGCTAGATTGGTTTTCATAAAATGAAAGCTCCTGACCTCCACCTCTGTAAATATGATTTCTGCTGGTTGCCATGCTTACTCTGCAACATATAAAGGATCATCTCACTTTTAAAACAAGTTTGTATGTATTCCTTAGCTCTGAGCAGGTTTATCTGGTAAAAAAAAAGATGGGGGAGCCCTTTGGTAGCGTTGAAAAGCAGGCACACAACTAGTAGTGCAAGTGTGTGAATTTTAAAGGTGATTTTTTTACGCAGCGGGGTTCCTTTCTTATTGCTGCCGGCCGCGGTTTGGGACAGGAATCTGGCAAAGAGGGCCGGTGGCTGGCTTTGACGGCAGCACAACTGTGCATTTATAGCCAGATTTAACTCCGGGATAAACAAATCAGATTGCGTCCTCAGAACACCGCTGTAATGGGATGCTAATCCGGGGGAATGGACTGCTCTTCCTCCGGGTGCCTATTACAGCATCAGCATCTTTCGGTTATTCTCACAAAGAGGGGTTAGAAATGCAGATGTTTCTGCTTTGTGCTTCCTCTCTCCCAACCTCGAAAACCGGAGGAAGAAGTTCATTGCCCACAAGCACCCAGGAGACTTTTGCTTCCCGCTCCTGCTGCCTTTGGGGAGCCCTTTTCCCATGACCTCCCATCACCAGGCGCTGCTTTCCAAAGCTTTTCTCAAGGGACGTTGCTGCAGGGTACCCGCATAAAGTGATCCCTTTACGTCAAATTGTAATCTCACCAGAAACGGATGTGGGTTGGGACAGGAAAAGACAAAAACTTCCCCAAAACGTCTCTGTCACCCTTCTGCCATGAGCTGCGAGGAGCAAACGGACACGCCGGGTTCCCCAGGAGAGCTGCCGGAGCGAGCAGGTTCAGGATTCCCCCTTTGCCCAGAAAAGCAAAGGGGCAGCCGGAGCTGAAAGCAAATAATTTACTGGGTGGGGACCTCTAAATTCAGCCGGGCAGTTTCCATGCAGTAAGTCTGAAAAACCACAAGGTGATATATATGTTGTACTTAACAGTTTTAGGGCTTCCACTGCTACGCCGCCTGAGCCGCTCTGCTGAGCAGAGACACAGCAAAGCCCAATTTCACGCAGACGTTCAGTCCTGTCGAATGCGCGGTTGCTTTCTAACGCGGACTGGGGTTAGGATGTGCAGCCACAGCACCCCGACACCCGTGGAGACTATTTCGGCTCTTCCAAAGCGGAGGCTGGGCTCCGAGCTGTGAGTTGGTCCTATGAGAAAATTGCAGGAAGATTTATTCTTCTTAGTGGTCTCTTCTCCCATTAAAATATTGGTATAATTCTCACTGGAATTAATGGAATGTGTATGTTTTAGAGAAATGCATTATTACTTTTATTTTCCCCATGGTATCCTGGCAACAGACACATTCCTAAAATACAGATCACTAATTTCCTATCTTATACATCCTTTGGCTCTCCGTAAAGGGTATATCAACCTTCAAATACTCAGAATGCTTTTTTGCTGTTTTCCCAACTTGGACTGGGAATCATTCTTCCTGGCATGCGCATCCCTTGAGTGCGCCTGGGAGTTCATGCTCAGTCTTTAATTGAAGACAATACCTTTTCTCCTAGAACAGGCAAAAATTAATACTGGAATATGATTAGATAAACGTGTCAGAATTTGGTTCCCACAAATGGTCTGTTAGATTTTAATGATGTACGTCAAAAGCCAGTTTGCTTTTGCCTAACGCCATCCTTTCATCCCAAGTTGTACGTCCTTCAGCACCATAAAGAATTCCTTTCTATTTGTGATATTTATGTCCTCCAAGTACTTGTTGAAGGGTATCGTTTCCCTCTTAGTCATCATTTAGCCAAGCGATACATATTAAGTCCCTTTAATCTTCACTCATAACTCAGTCTCTTCAGACCCTTAATCATTTTTATTGCTCTTCTATGAATTTCTTCCAATTTATCTGCATCTCGCTGGCAATGAGGTACCCAGAATTTAATGCTTTATTTTAGGTGCGATCTCCCTGCAGCGATACAAAAGATGTTAAATGCTGCTACTTTTAACTACCAATGATTTAACAATATGTTGGAATCATGAAGTAGCCGGGAATCAATTAAAATAGATTTTAAATGGTTCAGTGCTCAGAATTACTGTAATGCTTTTGTGGCACCGCACGCAACGAGAAGGCTTGAAGCCGGTTGAAGCCTGCTACTTTTGGGAATCCACGTGTGTAGCTCCTAGGGCGGGCAAAGCTTTCCAACCTGCTGCACGCACAGCTCTGTGAGTCTCTAAAGGAATATGAATGAGGAGGTACGATTTAGAAGACAAATGGAGACGGGTTCAGATTGGCACCAAAAAGAGCTCACGAGAGCTGATGGTCAAAGGGCTTCACACTGCTCCTCCTACAACTCTTAGATATGACACCAACCAAGGGCTCACCACAGCAACAGGAAAACCAGGTGAACCAGCAGCCAAGGAGCTTGACGTTAGGCTGGTTCAGGCTCTTCTTTAGATTGTTTGCTTTAATAGAAAGAAAAAGTCTTTAGAAATCCGTAACACTTCGTGAGCTGTGACTCAAGAAGAGCTTGAGATAGCGAAGCAGCAGACTAAGTGGGGAAAGCTGCTCTAAGACCTCTCAGCTCTCTGCTAAAACGATCAGGCGGCTTCTCTGTCGCCGTTGCGTGTGGTTCCTGAGGAGAGGCACACATCGCCGCCGCTGAAGCCAACGGGAGCTCTGCTCCTGGTGTCGCCTTTCCCATATGAACAACCCCCCTTGTTTCCTATTGCTCTTGTGAATAAGGGAGGGAAGACTGTCACTCTTGGAGGCATGTCGTTTCTGTTACAGAATAATCTTTTCCCCTCTGTGTCATATATCTAAACCGTCACTCTCTGGATCTATTATGTATGTTAATATATTTTGTCTCTGAGCCACTGGTAGGGAATTGTAGGTCACTGGCCCATTTCATGTGCACTCCAGTGCCCGGAGTTTTTACTTTCGTGTCGTTTATTACTCCTCCTCCAGCTCCCTGAACTCAAAATGGAGCATTTAAAATTTGACCAAGATGTGTTCTAATGAGTGCTTGGATTATATGTGTGCCTTATTTCCTTAACTAATTTTTACCATTCTCTCTACTTCAAGAAAAATCAGATTAACTGTATTTTATAAGCTCTTTCCCCTGCATACTTTAGTCTTTCCTCTTTCCCATCTGTTTCTCCTCATTCATGCCTAAACCTGAAGCTTCTTGCAAATCCCAGCCTTCAGCAGGGGCTTCGGAGTTGAAAAAAAGATTGTGGCATGAAGCAAATATACATACAATACACATGCATGCACATATGAATCTTTCCTTAAGAATTATTTACATTCTGGATAAACACCTTATATTGCTGGACATAAAAATGACTTTTTAGCCATAATGTATAAATGTTTCAAGTACCAAGGCTGATTTGTTGATGTTGGGTTTGTGGGATGAGTGCTTACTGTAAGGACTTGCCGTTTGTTGCAATAGAAATTCATGTATGAGGAGCAAACCCTGCATCTGTACGAGAGGGGATCTGAGAGGGACACGGGCATCCCTCACGCCTGATGAGAAGTTGCTGCCTGGCCGGTATTAGGGCAGGGAGGGACAAAATACGGAGCCCAGTTATGAGGTTCCCGCTCTGCCATGCTTTTCTGCGCTCCGTTTTAGCCCAGACGGTACCTGGTTCAGGGAACAGCACGGTCAGCAACTGTTCCCGTAGGTATGAAGTCACCGTTGAGGTCAATGCATGAGGTCAGCCTGCTTTTAAAAGAAGAGAGTTCACTTGTGCAGGGGTAGCCCCAGCCATACTTTTCTTCCCTCGGGACCAGAGTCTGGCCCTCGACCCTGTACAGGTACAGAGAGATGAATTTCCAAGCGTGCTCATGCTAGCTTAGCCTGCATTTTAGATATAGAAATAAAGTCATTTAACTTGCTTGGTGTTATATGAAAAAAAAATCCAGATAAATCAACTATCTTTACCTTCAGAGTTATGAAAACCATTATTACAAAGATAAATGACATACCTCCTTGCTGACATAATGATAAATGTTTTCTCCAAGTGTTATTCTTTCTGCTAATTTCAGAAAAAAATGAATATTCCTTTTCTCTGCCTTTCTTTTTTTTTCTAACTCAGACTTCATTGCAAAGTCATTTCAATTTGCAATCATTCTTCCAGTCCACCTGCAATGACGGAACTGATAAACACTTTCTTATATTGTAATTTTTAATGACTGCCATAGTTGCAACAGAATTTTGGCTTTAGGAAGAATACCAGAGATGGCAGAAAACAGAGAGATAAAATCCAGTCTCCATCATACAAGCTGAATAAATAGCATGGGAGGGATGAATTTCATACATATATTATCTATTCTTAACGCATTATTTTTTTTCTGATAAGTTTCTGCTCACATAATTAAAGCACTGCCATACTTGAATCTGTAAAGTTTCTCCTCGTGCTGGTTACTTCCTCTCTGCCAGTGCCTAAAAGCTGAAATATAAGAGCAGAGCTTCTGCATGCTGCTAATATCTTGCTGAATCAGGCAGTTTGGTGCAAAGCCAATTCCTGTGACTCCTGTGGTCTCGCATGAGAAATTACTTCTGTTGAATAAGCGTTGACCATTTAATATACGGTGCTCATGACTCACCATATATTCCAAGAACACTTTGAGATATTTCGATACTGCCTCTGTATTTTTACAACCTAAACATATTCCCTGGAGATTTATTCAGCGTTGCGTTCTTTTTCTCATGCACGTTTCCAGGCGTTTTATGGGGAAGCAAAGAGGGAGCCTAACCATTGCAGGCAGCTCACTTAATTTAGCCCAGTCCTGTCCTTTCCAGTTCACCCACCTGCAAAATGGGAATAATAATAAGCACTTACGGGAGAGTATTCACGCATCTAGCTTGAGACCTCTAGTGTTAGGCTCTCCAGAGGCTCACCAGAGAGAAATAACTTCTAATTCAGGTGCTTTGAATGAGCTTCTAATGGAGCCCGCTTCTCTCTGCTGGCAGTAAGGGAAACCAAGTTCTCAGCTCGAGCAACCCTACATCAGGTACTGCAGGTACATGCCCAAAGCCAGACACCGTGAGCATCCTGTCATCCCTCGTCCTGCAACCATTTCCATGCTCAGCTTTCCGCTATGGAGCAACATCTGATTGGTTTTCCACATGGGCAAAGTGGAGTGGGTTGCAGGGTGAAGACCACGCACACCTCCCAGTGATCAGTGAGGGTGAATGAATTAGTATTTCAACAGTACTTATGTATTAAGCTCTGTGAAAGTGCTATTAATTAGCAATATGGTCAGTCATTATTATTCATTAGTGGTTAGAGCAAACTACCGAGACTCAAGATCTTTGCGTTTCAGTCTCAGGTCTGTAACTGTGTGATACTGAGCAAGTCCCTGCTTCTTGTGTTTTCATTTTTCCTGTCATTAGGAGCTCTGCCTCATTCTTAAGTGTGATGTGAACTTTAATTAGGCTTGAAAAGAGCTTTGAGAACTTCTGGTGAAAAGTGAAATATTAACGTCCAGCATTACTACACAGCAGATGAGACAGAGCGATAGTCTCATCCCTATTCAAAGAGCTCGGAATGGTGCCATGGAGCACTTCAATGGCTTATGAATTCTACTCAGAAATACTGAGGACAGAGAAGCACACCGAGCCAGTTCTCCTCAAAGTGAGAGCCAAGAAGCACCACCGGGGAGTTCAGATTTGGAAAATCCATCTCTCCGCTGCTTTTCTTCTTTGCACAGTTTGCACAGGCAAACTGCCCGTTGGTATACAGGAATGGCTATTTAGGCATCTAAATATCTGCTCCTAGACACAAAAATACAATTTGTGAGTGTGTTTTGTATAGAAGGACTGGCACAGAAATCAATCTTTATTTCAGAAAATCTCCTCTTTGGTGTTTAGTCTTTGTGTTCATTATATGAATTAGATCCGTATTACAAATGAGCCTCATGTCCCAGAAACTAATGTGCTTTGCTCAAGAACCAAGACTTTCTGCATTTCATCATCATTCTGTTCGTTAATGATTCGGCTTTCCTGGCAATGATGAGAAATGTTTATTTCCCTGGAGTATTTCCGGATGGTAAAATTATCGTGTTAGTTGTGGGCAATTGATGCTGTATTGACTCGCCAAGGTTATATTGCCATATTTAATCATGCTGTTTGGAAACGTGGCCACCTCCCTTCACACCTCTGGTTGCCATGATACCCTTTGGCCATTATTAATTCATTCAATTCACTTTTATGCTTAAGACAGTGGCTGCCAGCTTCTGGCTGCTTGAAATCATAATAGCAAGACAAAATGAAAACATGACAGTGACATAAACGCTACCGAGAGGTCTCGGTCTGCATTTTAAAGACTGTTGTAAATCAGAGTGGTGGAGAAAGACAGATTAGCAGTGCCAATGTAGAGAGGTGAATGTGCATGCTGGAATCTACATATTCCTCTAGAATGCATCTACATTTCATTTATACCCAATGTTAGTAACACTGTCATAATGGTGCGGGGAAAAAAGGGCTATGTTGATAGCGAGGTCAAGCTCTTGCACAGTTCCTTAAGCTCTCCAGGGGTCATCGACTGGGTTAGTACAGGTTCTCACAGTGACAAAGCCACATTTTCTTATTTACGTCTACCACCCTTTTGACACCTCCCAGTTAGAAACAGAGAAATATATTATTCTAGGCTATCCTGTACAATAAATTCTTCTTCATTACGAATGTCTCGTAACTTCTGTCTCCAGGTGTTTGCTGATACTTTCCATCTCATTGTAAAAAACAGCTACTTTCCCCAAACTGAAAAGCCAAACCCAAATATCTGAGATGAGTTACATATCCGCACATATATACTTATTGTCAAGACGTTATTGTTGGTGAATTTTGGGGGTAATGTGGCAGCAGCATCTAATGCAGATTCTCTGTGAATTTGACCACACGCTTCCCTCCACCAAAAGATTGCACTCAAGAAAGTTACATCAATGCAATGTCAGGCTTGAGATCTGCCATCTGCTAAACCAGGAAACCTTAAAGTTAAATTCACTCTCATGCAGTTGCCATCTGTAGTTTTTTTACATTGCTGTTTATTCTGTTAAATTTATGCCTTAGTGGGTAAAAATGTCCACAAACTATAAAAGCAAATGAGCAATGTGACAGGTTCAGCGCGGTAAAGACAGTAACTTTACAATTATCAGATTTTGTCAACTTAAAAATCTCAAAGTTTAACCTTACGTAAACCCATGGTTTTTAAATTTAAAATCTCTGTGCTTAGTATTCGAAATCTTGCAATATCCTTACTCCCGCTGCCTGCACTTTCAGCAAATTGGCCCACCTCTTGTGTTAGACTAACAAAATGCCATGCGTTTGAGAGGTCTTTGTTCAGAAGAGATTATTCTCTCTTTTGTAGAACATGTTACTACTGGTATCAATTGCTCCTATAGGAGTTTTTAGGTCAGCGCAGCGTACGCCGTAGTAAAATCATGCAAAAAGCTTTACTGCTCAGTTTCATGTCCTCCCAGTCTCAAATGCAGCCTACATAAGAACAAAGGAAAACGCTTGGGAAATGTACAGGGATGCAAAAATCCCTGTATTAGATGATTTACTTGTAGGTGACTGGTTGGGGTTTTTTTTCAAAAATGCAAAGTGACGCACTAGAAGAGGGAGCAAACTTCTGCGTGGTTGACTCCCTCATTAAATGAGTTCTACAACGCGTTTGCTTCCACAAACTTTTCTTCTCTGGTGGGCTGCAATTTCAGGATTTTGTCCACATGTCCAAGATTTCCAGGGGTTCATACCAAGCAGTGAGACCTCTGGAAATGTTTGATGTGTCTCCCACTGGAACGCAGATCAAACGGACGGGTCATTCCCAGCCAGTCCGGTGTTTCTGGGCCGTCCCGGGCCAACTCCTCTCGCCTTGCACAGATGGGCTGGAGACGTGCAGGAGGTCTGACGTGCCTTGAGCCACCTGAACTGACTGTGCACTTGCAGATCCCCCGCGGACAGGACGTCTGCGTCTTCCTGGAAGCTCTGGGCTCCCTGGGCGTGGGACCATCCTGGGACATGACCTCTGGCTTTGCTTCATTTTACACTGCAGGAAAAAAAAAAAAGTCATGTGCTAGCTGTTCGAATCAGTGGTGAAGCCGATCTGGCACGTCCTGGCTGCGGCTAAGGCTGCCGCAAGCTCAGGTGGTGTACAAACCACAGGGAAAAACGATGGAAAAGGAAAGCTGTTTGGATGAGGAAAATGCAGAACTGCCNTCCTTTTTTTTTTTTTTTTTACTTCTGGATCAGAAAAGAAATATCAGTCTGACCCGTATGCTGGGATCTGCGCAGAACCCCAAAAGACCGATATATGCACTGGAAGACAAGTGCCCATATGGTGTCTTCATTCATTCATTGCAGTGCTGGTAGGCAGCAGAAATACCGCAGGGAAGAATTGGGGCTGAGAGGATATTTTTAATAAAACAGACTGCAGGGATCTATAATAGGAAATAATCATTGAGCCTTTTTCACAGATATCTAAATTTCTATCTCATATACTTTCCCTTCCAATGCTGGCAGAGAAAAAAAACAGAAAAAAAATGCTTTCTTGTACTACAAAACACTGAGAAAATTTCCCACTTACCGGTGTTCTACTGTATCAAGGTTACTGTTAACTTTATTAATATTCATTTTCATTTACACTACTCCAAAGTCATTAATGTGATAAGAGTATTATTATCCTTATAACAATAAGTATTTATTAAAAGCTTGTACAGTGAAAATTGGTAATAAGATGAAGCCTTGCAAAGTAGAATGCAATGAATCCCTTAGGAAGAATAATAAAGATTTCTGGCTCTTTTTATTCCTCCCAACAACTTTGCAGTATAAAAAAAAAATAAGCAAGATAATAATGCAGGCTTGAAGTCAGTTATCAGAACGTGCAAGCGCTCTGAGTGTTTATCCTCAGTGAGAGCTGGAGGGATCCGTTTCTAGAAAATTATTATTGCCTGCCCTTTTAGCAAGAAACTGTCTTGCTGTTTTTGTTTAATTAAACTGCCGCTGTCGATTACTATCTGCAAATAACATAAAAGTATTGAATGGTGAACTTTGGAAGGCCCTCGGCAGTCACCAGGGCGTTGTGATCTCCCTTTGCACTCCCTGCCCATTTATTGAAGGCGGGAGGTCTGTTGCGAGATAAAATTCCCCATTTCTGTCCATTCCCCACTTCCTTCAAGGAGCTAAAAATGATCGCCAGCTGATGTGGCACCATTGACTAAAACATCACCGTTTTCATCCCAAGTTGCAATATTTGCTTTAATCCCAAACGCTTCGTGTTTGTGGAACCTTTCCTGTTGTCCTGGAGAGGGCTTCCTCCCTCCCAGGGGGGCTGCAAGAGGATGCTGCCCACCCGGCTCTGCTCCTCTGCCCCCCTCCCAGCCCTCTGCTGCACTGCCCCGGCCACATTGGGTGCTCCTCTTCCTCTTGCTACAGACATGTCCTTCTATTTCCAATTCTGTAATCAAAGTTTTATTCCTGCCTTTTTTCTAGTTGTGTTTGTGGGGTTTTTTTCAGGAGAAAAAGTGGTGAGCTTTATGCTCAGCTATTTATCCAGGCTCTCGGGCCGGCAGCTACATGAAGGTACAGCGGTCCCAAAGCAAAGGAAAACAAAGAGCCGTCCTTTCCGCCCGTACGCTGTGTTCCCGGCAGCTCGGCTGGAGACTTCCTTAGGCAACAAGAAGTCCCACCGCCGGGCTGCAGCTGAGTCTGGCAAGTGTTGCTGCGTGAAGAAGGACAATCTATTTTTCCTTTTAAGCCAGTCACCAGCTGAGCAATGGCTCCTGGTGCTTTCTGCTGTTGGAGAGCTGAAAAGGTGACCTCTGATAAACTTTCTGGGCCAGCACCCTCTTACGCTTTCTGCAGCTGTGGTTATTAGATGCTCCAGGAGTGCTTTCCCTTATTCCAAATCTCCCCTTTTTCACAGAATCCCAGACTGGTCAGGGTTGGAAGGTACCTCTGGAGCTCACCCAGTGCCACCCCCCGCCAGAGCAGGGTCACCTACAGCAGTTGCACAGGACGGCACCCAGGTGGGTTTTGAATGTCTCCAGAGTGGGAGATTCCCCCACCTCTCTGGGCAGCCTGTGCCAGTGCTCTGCCACCCTCAAAGTAGAGAAGTCCATCCTCAGGTTGAGATGGAACTTCCTATGGTCAGGTTTGTGTCCGTTACCTCTTGTCCTGTCACTGGGCGCCACTGAAAAAAGACTGTTCCCATCCCCCTGGCACCCGCTCTTTAAGTATTTATAAGTATTGATAAGATCCCCCCTCAGTCTTCTTTTCTCCATACTAAAAAGCCCCACATCCCTCAGCCTTTCATTTTCAGCTCAATGCGAGCAAAAAAAAAAAAAAAAAGTGTGAGGACAAGTGTTAGTGACATATATGCTCTTAAGTGAATTGGATGCCATCTCTGACCAACGTAACTGAATTCTCAGGATAATACAGCCAGAGAAACTCCATTGCCAAGTTGTTGGTTGTTTTTTTTTCTTTTTTGTAGTGTAATTTTTCTGTAGGGAACTCTTTGTAGTAGTGTTGAAGGCTTTGTGCTCTGCCTGATGGCCATCCATAAAATGGATCAGCTTTGGATGTTGAAGATAATCAACTCCAGAGCAAAATTTTTCCATGATGTATGTGGGCTGTACAGCCAGGATAATGTGTACCTGGACTCTAAGATCTATTTTCAAGGGATACAGAGGTATGAAATATTATCATAGTAGAGTGTAATGTTCATTAGGGTCAGTTTTCATCCTGTCTGGTTGGCCCAGCAAAGTTCACTGGTTTTATTTATCGATTGATTGTACCGATGTTCAAGAAATACTTGAACACTGAATACCTGCTTTTCCCATGTACCTTTATTTTCAGTAATTTTTGTGATGCACTCATCACAGGACAAAATCTAATGTCCCAACCTGCTCCTTTCCAGAGGTATGTTATTGCCCAGAGCCATTCCCACGCTCTCTCAGGGTTCACTGCTGTCCCCCAGCTCTGTTCCCTGTGCAGCTGCCGAAATGGAACTTGATCTTTTTTGGAGACCCTCCCTGCCAGCACTTTCAGATCGCAAAGGCCATCTTGGTGCCTGGGTTTGCAAAAACATATAAAGCATGGGTTCATGGGAGCTTCTGTGCTCAGAGACCCAATGGTCCCCATCGGAGATGGGCATCGGGTGCCACACTTCACACCCTCCTCCCCACGTGCTTGCAGAGAAATATAACATCTGTGCTCAGTCACACTTCTGCTCTGGAAGGTGAAGAGAGGGACGGGTATCCTGGCATAGGCAGTCTGGTTGGGATATAGATCTTGGAGGAGAAGGGACAGCAAAGACTCCTCAGGCTGCATTGAGATGGGACACGGCGTGGGCAGTCGGCCGCAGGGACAGAGCCAGCGCGAGGGGAGGGACTCTGCCCTTTAAATCATAACTTCCATCAGTTCCAGCACTCCGCTCTCATACGTACCTTGAAAACATTGCTCCACAAAATATCTTCTAAAGTATACTAACTTCACTTTTAAGGTTCTGAGCAGCTTTTTTCCTATTTCAGATACTACGCTTAGTTTATATCGGCGAGGTTACTTCAAATAATAACATGAAGGCGATAAAACATAGAGGTGAAAGAACCACAGCTAAAGCGACACATTTATTTTGTGTCCCAGATGCCTTCACTTTTTCCTTACTATTTGAATTCTCCCTTCACTCCGTATTACAGATTTAGCTTTGATCCATCCTGGCAGAATCAACAATCTTTTGTAAAAGTTCTTTTCAGGCTGAGCCCTTTTTGTGATAACAACTAAAACAGTACTGAAAGGAGATTTGGATTATATTTGTGACTAGACTATTGATAACACAGCCCAGGAAATGAAAAATAAGATGAAATGAGTATAATTTTTAAATTTGACCAGGAGGAGGGGGTCAGGATGAAACTAAGCACAGGTCAATGTGGAGTGTGATTCTGCAGGGACTCCAGCCACCTCAGGAAATCAAGCTGCAGTGTGTGTACAACATAAATTAAGCTTCTTGAACTTACTGGGGACCTTGTTTTCTCCAGGGAACATTTTCAGCCTTTTTAATTTACCTTACTCCCATTACCTACACGCTGCGGAGAGACTGCAGCGCATTCTGGCTTGCAAGGGATGATTCCTGTCTCGAACACCTCCATTCCTACCCCTCATTCACCAAAATCCAACTTTGATCCCACTTGTTTGACTGCGGGCTTTCCCCCCAGGAAGTATGGAGAAGGACTCGCAGCAGATTCTTCTCCGAACTTCAGTTTTTCTGTGGTGAAGAAAATGTGCCTGTTTCTGGCAGAAGGTCCTCGTACCTCACCACCAGCTGCTCAGACCTCTTCTCATCTCAACTAGGACTTGGCTCGTCGTAGCAATCATGAGGCAGATTGGTCTGAAGGGAAACAGTGATGTGTGTCTGACAGTGCGCTGGGAAATTTTTCTTCCTTTTCTTTCTGTAAAGCGTACTTCCTTCCCAAGCCTGCCCTTAAAAATCTAATTAGTGGCCTAATTACCACCCCCAGACTATGCCCTAGCTGACCTTTGCTGGCTCTCAGTCCACCTTCCCTTGTCAATATAATTTTGTGTTGTTGGTCTGCAAGATCTGTGCAGCTTCCTCCGTGCATCGCAACATCGCTGCACTCTACTCAACACCTGTTTCTATCCCGTACCCCGACAAAATTGAACTCTGAAAGGACTGTAAATTTTCAACCTCAAGAGGCTCTTCATTAAGCAACAAATAACTCTCTGCACCTACTTGATACTATCCTCCTGTTAGCTGTTTGTCACGCGATGTGCCTTCCTCCCCGCTCAGCCTGCGGTGTTGGTCCCACTCAGCTGGCAGAGCTGCTGCTTACCAAATAACTGCACGTTATATCATGTTTTCTGCTCCTCCGACTCCAATATGAAAGCAACAGCACTGTTTTTATCCCGGTCAAATTTAGTTCAAAGGCTCGAGCTATCTCACCATTGCTATCAGATGTCAACCAGTAGTATTTCACAGGACCGGATCCCAGTACTATCCTACAGGAAGAGCTTTTTATGGCTTCAATACCACTTCTGTTGCTAATGGCATTTCCACACAAAGAGGTGCTGTCCAAAATAATGAGCTGCATTTAATGCATTGATGCTCTTTTCCTGACACTGTCCCACCAGGACGCCTGGGGGGTGGCTCCACAGCCCATCTGCCCCACGTCCTGGGAACAGTCTGAGCTCCAATTCCTTTGTGAATCCTACCTGCCCTCAGGGCAAGTGATATCGCAGCTCTCTGATCGGTGCATTATTAATTTTCAAGACACAATGCATCTGAAAGCCAACCACCACCCTGGGAAGTATGTCATAAAACAAATATTCCTTTCCTGCTGAAATGCATTATTAAAGCCTCTACCCTATAAATCCCAAGTAGATAATACTCTCCATGGCACCTTGTAAAATAAGCAATTTTCTGCTACCAAGGAAACAAATTCTTTTTCTCAATCGTATCTAAACTCCACCAGCATGGTGACAGACACAACATTGCATCTGAGTTTGGTTTTGACAGCCTCATACATTTCTAACTCTGTCAGCAAGAATAAATGTATGAAGCTTTTCACTTTAAAGAGCTCTGGAGTAAAATGGACTTTCTGGGATCTGCTTCACCTTGTCTATACAAGACTTTCTACCCTAACATTTCCCACTGTTTCTACCACTGCTTCATTGGAAGGGTAAGAGGTAGAATCACAGAATGGTTAGAGTTGGAAGGGACCTTAAATATCATCTTGTTCCAAGCCCACTGCCCTGGGCAGGGACACCTCCCCCCAGCCCAGGTTGCTCCAAGCCCCGTCCAACCTGGCCTTGGACACCTCCAGGGATGGGGCAGCCACAGCTTCTCGGGGCAACCTGTGCCAGGGGCTCACCACCCTCAGGGTGAAAAATTTCTTCCTAATGTCTAATCTAAATGTCTTTTCCAGTTTGAAGCCATTACTCCTCATTTGATCACTACATGCCCTTGTAAAAAGTCCTTCTCCAGCTCTCCTGTAGGTGCCCTTCAGATACTGGAAGGGGCTATTTAAGTACCAAGATCAAATCCAGACCAAGTTGCCTTTTGAACAGAGGGAATGAGGCTGGGATTAGAAATACAGACATCATAGACTCACAAAAATTGCTTTTTCAACCCCAGAACATGTCAAGATAAAGCTCACTGTGCATCATATACCCCCAGGTGCTGCTGCTTGCTGCATCAAACAGTTTGTTCTTGCACGGGATATCACGGCACAAGGGCTTCAGGTACCAGCATGTTTAACAGTATTCTTGGAAAATTCTCTTCAAACACTGTAAATGCATGAGGAAAGCAAGCTGCAGGACACAGCCATGACCGTGCGTAGTGTGGCCATCACAGCCCTTGCTAAGCCAGATGTGGAGCAGGGCCTGGAGAAGTGCAGTTCTGCAGCAGCAGAGTGTTTGAGGTGGCGTATCAATTTTGACTGCATTTTCGAGTTTCCTAATGCAACTGGGAAGATTTTGTTTCAATAAGGTATTAGCTTCATTGTTTCTTTGTTTTTTGTTTTATTACTAGAGCACTACAGTACTGTTTCTTCATGATTACTGTATCAGCAAATGTTAACATTTTATTCCAGTTTGAAATGAGAAGAAATGAAGAAATTCCAGCATTTGCCTACAAAATGAAACTGCTATTTTCTAAAAAGCTCTGCTCAGCTACCAAGACATCTGAAAATAAAATCCTATTTTCATCCATTATGAGCCCATGTGGGTATACAAATCTGTTTCTCAGAGTGAGGGGTCTATGGGATCATTCATTTCAGAAAGCTATGTAATGTCTCTCTCTTGTGTTCATTTCTAGAGCAATCGGGAGAGTTAACTCAGCAGTTCATTGTTATTTTTCTGTTCTTTGGTGCATAGAGTGTATCTCCTGTGTGCTGAGCAGCTGCCGGCAAAGTGTTCAACACCAACAGACCTTACCAGGGTCTGTGTGTGACCACAGATTTTAAATACAGACATTTCCTTTTTCTTTTAAAGCTGAAGTTCAGTTCAAGAAATCTTTATCTACATTATCAGGCATTCAAGGAGCAGCCTGAAGCCAAAATAAATTTGTTTCCTATTATGGGTGAAAAAATGGCTCGTTCTCCAGCTCAGCAAAAACAGATCACTCGGCATAAATCCCTCATACTAAAGCCCCTGCTTCTTGCTACCAATACAGAATTTCCAATAAGAAGATGTCGTGGTTTCCCTTTCTTTCTCATTCTTACTGTTCACGCGAGGTGTAGTCTATGCATTTAAAAGCATTTCTATTTCAATGTTCAAAAAGCAAAGCTTAAGTGGATAGCTATTGCTGCAGTAGTGGTGAAAGGGCTGGACTGGAACCACTCTATGTCATTATATTGGGGCAAATTCACATTCACCTCCAAGTCCATCCTGCCCCTGAGAGAGCTGCATAAATATTTGAGTAAGATCTTCAGGGAGCTGATCTGCCCATCGAGAAGGGTGATAGCGAGGGGCTTATCATATATCTATCAAAGGAGTATCTTCAGCCCTGGGGCTGAAAAAAATGTATGAAGGACCACACTAACAATGGCAAGGAGACTTCAACTACTTAGAGAAAGACAGTAAAGTATGCCAAGTCTCAGAATTGACCACTCTCTAGTGTTGCTTTTCCTCTGATAAAACGTGTAGCAAGGTACTTTCCTTGTGTCTGAGGAAGAAACCCGGGACTCATGTCCAGGAGAAAGGACCCACAGTGTCACTCAGTCCTGCCATGAAAACCAATTAAAATTCCTTCATGGGGAAAACGACTTTGGGTGGGTTTTTTTTTCAGACTGCTATTATAAATAATAGCAAGGAAAACCAGAGTTTTTAATTTCTGCAAATGCTTTGACAAAGTTGCGCTTCATCCTTGTATAAATATTGCTCCTGTAACACTGCCAAGGAATGGCCTTGAGCGTCTGCAGCCAGAAAACCCAGACCTGCTCTTCTCTGAGTCCCCGTATAATTCATGTTTGTGGCTGGTATTCCAGCTCTTCAAAAATTGTCTATGAGCCCCTCCTGACTGGGAATCCAGACTGCTGCTCCCTCTGTAGCATTGCAGCGGTGGCCATGGCAAGTTTTGCGAGGGAAATATTTTTATGAGACCAACTGACAAAGCTGGAGAGAAAGGGCGAGCTTTCAAATAAGCAATTCCTTTCTGAACATTTGGACTTGCGTGCCGGGTGCTTATCTGTTCTTTTACAGTAATCCAATAAAAGATAAACTCTGTCCCTCTAAAAGCCATTACCCCACTTAAACCCTAGACCATCATGGCTAACTACAAAGATGATGATGGAGACAAGGAGAAGGGAATCCTTTAACTAAAGAGGGATAACTTTATACAGAATGAAAAGAAATGCAATAGCTCTGTTGCATAATCTGGCTGCGTTCCTCATTTCAGCTTCTCCAGTTGGTTGCAGCCTGCATTCGAGTGGGGAGGGGAGAGAAACCCCAGGCAAAATCCAGCTGGAGGTGGTATCTGTAGGATGTGTCTCAGCTCTGAAGTTACCATTGAATCTCTAGCTCCCATATCTCATTTGATAGCAAACCCCAACTCTTAGGCGCAAGGCTTTTCCCAGCGCTTCTGGAAACGAGAGGGTTCAATTAACTTTCACGAGAAGTGATGTGAGAATAAACAGAAATTGCATGGTTTTGAGAAACACAGGCTGAAGCTTGAAAACCTGCAGGCATTTTATGATTCTGCCATTTCATAACCCGTGAGCTTGCAGATTTGGAGATAAAAATTACAGATGGAGTTGAATTTAAAAATCCCATAGGATGAGCTCCTTTATTTTGATGAGGTGTCCAGACTAGACTCTTCATTCCAAGGCTGAGCTTACTTACGTTCTAATCTAAATCTCATCATTCTAAACCACCCTTCTCCAGCTCATCACTGCTTTTAGAAAAAAAAGATGTTTTTGTACAGCAGATACATACAAGTTGTTCATTACTGTTATAGTGATCTGCAGACGATTTTGTAGTCATAAAATCTTGAACACAGAAAGTTTCTGAACGTGCTTTCTGGTGCCGAGGAAGTAAATGCTGGGGAGCACTGGCTGCCAAGGAATTTTTAGTTGTTCTGTTATAGCCAATGCTTTTAGTACATCTGTTAAATAAGTCAATAGGTATTTTAATGAGCATAGCTGACTTTACAGCATCGTCCTGCATAGAAAAAACTGTGGGCACATAATGATGTGGGGGCTTTTTTTCCCAGTCTCTGTTGTTGTCCAGGTACAGGAAAACATCTAGTTACGGTTCACTGTAACACTAGAAGTAAAACTCCTGAGTTATTTACAAATTCTGGTAGTCAGAACTACAACAAGCAGAGACAGAGAGAGAGAAGGAGAGGGAGATCTATTTATAACAGGAATTCATAGGAGGACATCTGAACTTAAAAGAGAAAATCTTATTTTAAAAGACAAGCTATGGTAGTTAAAATGCCCGGTTATTTCTTTGTTTTCATATGCAACCTGGTCTCACTCATGAGTGCTGTGATATCCCAAAGAATAACTTCCCAAATGCCAACAAGACAGAAGATTTCATTGCTATTGCCCTTTAACTGCTTTTCTGTAGTAGTTGTCATTTTCTGCAGAAGCGGGAGAGCAAACACAGGTCTCCATCCCACAATCGCTTCCGTGATGCACATGTATAATTTTCTCATGTCAACTGTAGTTCAGGGAAATGAGAGAACTAAAATTTTCAGGTTAAATAAGTTCACTTTTACCAGGTTAAAACAAAGTGTAGGGAATGTCTTCCTATGAATTAGAAAGTTCACATCTGTGTACAATTGTCTAGGACAAGTACTGCATATATACAGATATAAAAAAACAGTGTGAGATCTGAGTTGTCTGTCTAATCTAAACATTTCCCTGTGCCATCAGGGGCTTCATTGTTTAGACTTGTCCCTCACCGTCTGCTGTGGACACCTCCTCCATCACTGACCAGTAAAGATTAACACCCGTTGTGGACTGAGCTGACACAAAACACAGAAGTTTCGCACTGAGAAGTGTATTCTGGCACTGGAGACAACCCGATCTAGTGAAAAACGTGGCTCCTCTGATTATGCATTGCTTTGGGGGTCCTTTTCAAAGCTTCATTTGTGTTGTAAATGATTTGTATTTTGTAATTCCAAGATTTAACCACGCTAGCAGTAGCGAGTTCTTTTTCTCCCTTCTTTGCTGCTGGTTAGACAATACAAAACAGCAAAGTATTTAAAAAGAAAAAGGGATTAAAATTATTGGCAACATGAACCAAAAAAAAAAAAAAAAAAGAAAATACAGCCTGAACCACAGGTGTTTAAACACTGATTTTTATTTCTGGGTGTTTAAGTAACAGAGACATGGACTATGCTTAAAAGTTTGCCGCTATAGAGAGTGAGAGGGATGTGCTTTTTCCCTGTCCTTTATGAATGTACTTCCCTCTGCAAAACCCCAAACACTGACACAGTAGTTCTGTTGACCCAAACGGTTCAATATACTACCTTGTGTTCTCCGTATCTCTTTGCCGTTTAAAGCATTTGCTAGGAAAGCCTTGTATAGTTTTAGTGAGAAAGATACGCTGACAGCTTAAAGCGTGGAGAAGGCCTTAGCTCCAAGTTATCAGTAGACGCCACTACGGCCAACCAATTGAAATGGTTAAATTATTCTGATTTTTAAGGTCAGGAAATGGTGAAACAGTGAAACTGTTGCAGGAAAGCATATTTTACATAATGCTGCTCTCAGGCCTGAACCAAAAACACTGAGAATAGCCCGGAGGAGCTCATCGCCTTTCATCCAGTTCCAAGAGAATCTGGAAACGCTCACATTTAAATTTGTTAACCATCCTTTAACCTTTTCTCCCATTTTCTTTCCATCTGCTGTGGTCTCTCCACATGTGCCTCCTTCCTGTTTATTAGTTTACTTTCTTTTAATAAAAGAAGGGGAGACCGCTGTGATAACTTGCCCCAGCCTCAGCCGCTCTGCGATGGCTTTGCTGCAGGCGGGAGCCCCTCGCTGGGAGCTGCCACTATTACTCCTCTCGTTGACATGGTGACCTGCTAGATGATTTCTCAATAGCTATGAAATCCTCTCCTGTCACGCTTTATTGCCCATACCTGCTGGCCTGTGAGAAGGATCTTGATTTTGCCTCCTCTTCCCTAGTGCAGCCTGGCTAACCGGCCCTCGGACAGGGCTTTTATTGCCTTGGAAATAATAAAAACACAAAACTCACAAAACCGTGGTTCCCGTGCTGTCACTCCAGCCACCCATCCAGCCGTCCGGCCAACACCTTCTTTAACCTGTCTGCTTCGGTTTGCCCATCTCTCTGAAATTCCCTGAATTGTTTTTCCTCTCTCTTGACAGTGGGGAATTGTACAGTTTTACAGCCTGAAAGATTCTCTCCCTGCAGGGCTGCTCAGTTAATAAGGAAATCAACGGTAAGGTCAAAACCAGTACCTGGGCGTGGGACTCCTTCTCTGCGAAATAAAGGGGTATCTGCCACACCTGTGGGTCACACAACTAACCCAGAGGCGGGGAAAGTGATCATTTCAGAGTGCTTTCCAAGTGAATAAAAAAATATTTTAATATGAGCAATACATTCTTGACACTTCTATGGTATTTGCTGTCTCCAAATATTTAATTTTAATAAAAAAAAAATGCTTAATCCTCTTAAATGAACTTTTTACGTGCTGAGTACCATGGTTTACAATTGGAAAACTGGAAGAAAATGAGGAGTAAAATTCAGTCTTGTCCTTTCTTGTGCTCCCGGTGCCTGAGGGGTTACAGCAGCCCCCGAGAAGGAGCCAGGCTGGTCCAGCAGCTCTCTCCCATCTCCATCCCATGGCACCACCTGCGTCGGTAACTGGTCTCAGCACAGGAAACAAGCTGCCAAACAATACAGAAAATGGAATAAATCAGGCGAGTGTGCTTTTCTAGGCTAACAGAAGTAAAAATTCATTAAAAGTGGCACAATATTTGAGTGCTGAGTTGTATCTGGATGTACAAGCACATCACTTGTGAGTAAGAAATGCCATAGCCCCTGCTCTTAGTTAACCAGCTTATTAAGCACGCTGATGTTGTTGTTCTTGTTCATGCATTATAATTCCACTCTTAATGTTTTTGCACGCTGCTGCAGAGCCAGGGACATTGCCCTGCAGAACTATTCACTGGGAAAGGGTGCAAGAAGCCAAGCCGACGACGGGAGGGGGAGCACGTGTTTCCTTGTAGAGTCAAGTAAACAGTAATAAAGCCGCATAGAATGTAATTACCACTGCTCCTTCTTTGTGCTCATTGTCTTTGCAGGCTGGATTCATTCAGCAGGTAGAAAAGCAAGAGAAGAGGAGGGGGGAAGGAAAAGGCGATACCTGCTCTGACAACTGCCCATCATCCGAGCCACCTAACCAAACTACATCCGACAAGATGGCAAAAATCAGGGGGCAGCACGTTCGGAGAGCTGTGGGGTTGGACTTGGAGTGGGATGGGAAAACTCAGCCCTATTTTGTTGCCTGTCCCCGTGGGACCGGTCCAGGGTGAGCGGCTGTCGGGGCCCCGGGGAGAGTGCTCAGCCGTGCGGTGCGAAGCACCAAGAGCCAATTGTGCCTCCATCCTGCCGGAGTGACATTCCCGGGGGGAGATCGGCTCTTGCGCAGAAAGCCAGCAGTTTACTCTTGCGCTGGAGCAAGGAAGTGCTTTTAAAGAGGGTCATTGCCATTGCGACTGGTTTTAGTTCGGAGAAGGAAAGCAACTTGTGTCTTCCCCAAACAGACATTCGAAGGTCACTCCTGGGTCAGCACAGGCTCGTTTGCAGTGCAGCAAAGTGCACCGTAGGCAGATCTACCTATAATTAAAGACCTGCAGTTTCTGACATATGTATTCTTAAAACATCTGTAAGCATAACTACAGTACACCATTTAAACAGCTTAATACGAGGCAGGCGTTCTTTTTCACCGGGAGATTGCTTTTAATGACGCGGTGTACAGTAGAGTTTGCAGATAAGGCCAGAAGTGCATCTAATTATCTCTCTGCTGGCAGCAACTGTACTTAAACTTACATTTTCATAGCGGTACGCCAGGCTTTGTGTTTTGCTTCATGATGACTCCCATTCTTCTTAATGCTTAATTCTCCGTGCACCGCTTTAAAAATTAAGGATACAGCCCCAAGCCTGGGCTCCATCTATCCAATTAACCACAAAGAATGCTATAGAGCTCAGTGCCATTTCCTTATGTCTTCCCTCTTCATTGCCTTGACACATGCTGATAGCACTCTTTTTTTTAGCTGAGGAGTATATTTAGTACCTGTTTTGCAGGAATTATTCTGCTTTTGCCAAAACGCATATTGTTTGCGCGGGCCGTGGTGTCTGTAGTGTGGCAAAGGGTATTCAGAAGGAGACTGAATGTAATTCAGTAATTCCTGGCCGCACTACAGCTCCCGTTCCCGCAGCGTTCGGCTTTCTCCAAGACTTTGGTAAGGCAGAGTTGTGGGGAACTATTTGATGTCTGAGACATGGTTCTCACTTGGGGGATTTTTCAGCCTGGAAAAAGAGATTAAAGAATCAAATTAAGGATGTCTAAAAATCTGAGCTCTTTTCCAGGGACTTTTTATTTTTAACTTGCTTTTTGTTCTCTTTCCTGCTTGGCTGCAGTGTAACCCCATCTCAGTTGGGTGTTTGCAACCTCATGAGGAAATTGTAGCTTCATAGGACTGATCCGAGGTGCCTTTCCAATTTAGGACCCAAAGCTGAGGACCCACCTGGGAATTGGTTTTGGGGGGAAGGAATCAAAGCTTCTCAGGACAGGAGTCCAGTTTTCACCCCAAATGAAAAGACTGGAAAGATCTATTGGATAAACTGGGTGATCCCACAGGGGTGGGAGGCTCTGGAGTCTCTCGCTTTGCTGGAGAAGGCACTGCTAGGCTTGAAAGCGAAAAGCAGAACTGTGAAGTTTTCTGCCATCACACAAAGTCTGCAACTTTTTAAATTTTTTTTAGCATAGTAAGCAGACAGAAAGAGAAAAGCAGCTGCCTAAATAAGGAACCGGCTTAGGAAGGAAATGTTTTATGAACAAACTGTTGTCTTGCAGGAAGAGGTCAAATCTGGGTTGGGGAAGGAGATACGGAGAGGCTTAAAAGTCAGAGAGGCTAGATGTTAATATGACTGAGTAGAGAAAGAGAAATCAAGAAATCGGTGCTTCCAAAAAGCAAAATGGAAATACCTGGAGAGGTTAGAAGGAGAGGACACAGATAGGCAGAGGAGTGAGGCTGCTCACATTTTGTGAAGTTCCTTCTCTCCCGTTTACCTGCTAGGTGGTGACTGCTAGAGCAACGAGATGTTGGTATTGCTGCTTTCCAAACAGATGAGTCCACCACGGTCCCCAGCAGCACCCTCTGCCCAGGCAGCGCCAGAGCTTTGGTTTGGGTTTGTGGGGTTTTTTGTCCCTCGTGACAACAGCATGCAGTGACAGATGATCCCCTGGGTGACTGCATAAGCTTCCTGGGATGAGTCCTCTCTTGCATGTGCCTTCCTGCGTCACAGCCAAACTCTCATCATCATGGACAGTAATTGTGCAATCCAGTCCCTATTTTCCAGCCCACAGAAAAGCAGCCCGTGTGCAGCTGGCTTACTCTTGTCGCAAATGTGACCTCCGGGTACTCACAGTTCAAGGAACTTCCACTGCCCCACTGACGCATGGCCCTCCTCCCCCATCTCCGATGAGCAGACCAAGCCACCAGCTATGTTTGGAGCAAGGGTTGTGCTAGCAACTTCTCCATCAAGTCAAGACACACTCTAGGTAGGACGTGGGAAACTTCCCAAAGACCTCCCTGCAGCTCTCAACCTGCATCTGCATGGAGCCTGTGGAGGAAGGCACAAGGGACCTACAAGGCTGTCAGCGCTGCTGTTCTTCTGGACACAACACCCTGATGGGCCAGATTTTGTCCTTAGCGAATCCTTACGGTCATGTCCAGGCCATCTGCTACGGCACAGTGACTATCCCATGGCATCAAAGGTTGGGAGAGTGAAACATGGGCTGGAGGGCCCTGGTGCCAGCTGTCCAGCCTCTCTTGACGCTCAGGAGAGAGGACTTACGCTTTTGTGTGTGATCTTCCCAGCATCAGGTGATGAGCATTCATCCAACGCTTTAGGTTTAGGCTTCTTTTCGAGTCAATGGGGAAAAAAGAATGGCAGAAATGGCCCCATGGAGTGTGTGGAGAGCTTAAAGAATGAGCTTAAATACAGATAAATAAATTTTAGATGCTTGAAGTTAAATAAGACAGGTGTTGCTCTCACAGGATGTGCTTTGAATGTGACCTGTTGTGTTTGATTTGTCCCCACCCACCAAAGCCTGAGAATAAATATTAAGGATTAATTTCTCCCCTGGAGTTTTGAATGTCATACTTGCATCCTAGTCGTCATACTGATAATATTTCTAGACAGCTTTACAAAAAGTAAGTAAAAATGTATTCTATTTCACTGAAAGAATTGGACTATCAGAAATGACACTCATCTGTGTCTGATGGTAAGCCATATTTCAGTGTGGTCTTCTGAATAACAGAATATAAATAGACTGTATTTTTGTACTAATCAAATTGGGAGACATTTTCATCCAATTATTTTTTGCCCATAAAACCAGTGGAAGCTAGAAAGCGCATACATTTGTCTAAATAACTGTAGCTGCATTTTGTGTGGATTCTGTTTGGAAGCAGATGGTCATGAAGACAAGTCCTAGCAAGTATTTTAAAAGAATATAATAAATACTGTATAAATAAGACATACCTAATGTCTTGCCGTATACCTGCAGGATCTGGATTCTGTTGTGGTTCAAACTAAAGGAAAACAGAATTTTGCAGAAGCAGCTAATGTATCTTCTTCTTCTCCTACTATAACTGGAGGCAGAAGGTATTTTAAAAGCAGCTTTTCTTTTTACTAATTCATTAAACATGAATTTTCTCTGAAAATATTTCTCTGTGTCAATTGGCCCAGAATAAAACAGGATATTCTACAGCTAAGAGTCCAGTTCCTGTTCCCAGGAAAGAAGTTTAACAGTTTCAACACAGGTCTGGGCTTCAAGTGGCCTGGATCTGCTTCTGTGCCTACTTCTATGTCCCTGTGTGACCTTAGATAAGTCAATCTCTGAAACTCAGGTATCCTCTTGGAAAATGAAGATAATTCTCTCCTACCTCCCAAGGAAGTTACGAGCTTTAACCAAGCAGGGTGAGTAGATATCAGTTTGAAGAACAGTAAAGAAATACCAATGAAAGAAGTTCCATCTTTCAGACTCCGGCAAAATTCAGTATTGACCTCAGTATCTAAGAAACACAGAAGGGAAACTTCTGTTTGCAAAAGCAGATCATTGCATAGACATCAGTAGACAATGTAGTTCCAGTATTATAAAATGCTGACTTTTTTTCAAGGATCTAAAGAGAAAATCCTTTGGAGACGTTTTGTGTTCCAAGAATCACATTTTTAAAGGCTTGTTCACTAGAACTGAAAAGCAACTTGGTTCCACTTGCGTGGTTTCGTTCAGCTATGTATGAAGAAAGAATTAGCATCCATCAGTCTTTCTCAGCTATCTTTGATGTGGGAGCTGCAGCGATCCAGAGGGTGTGCCACCTACACTCTGCTATAGTAGGAGCAACGCTCAGTTTTGCTAGGGATCTGGGGGTTTCATCATGAGACAAGATAATATTAGCAAATTACTTGAAAGATATTTAAGGCTATTGCCCTTTCGCCCATCCTCCTTGGTGTCACCTAGTAAAACACTCGTCCTTTGGGTTGAGTGACGTGATGGCTCCCCAGTGGTCAGCCAAATTACAGCAACACCAGGACACTGGTACAAGACTTAAAAGAAGAAATATTTGCAACACGCTAAGGAGAAGAAACCAGTGGGCGTTAGAGCAAAGGTGGGCCTTGGTGAAGGTGGGGATGGCATGGTGGGGAAGGCAAAGGCATGCAGAGGGAAAGAGGAGATGGTGTAGACTCTTCGCTAATGAAGAGCCTCTGAGGCAAAGGCAAGACACTTGTGTCTGGTGGACTGCTAGGGAGAAGAGGCATCAACTGTGACGAGATTGGGCAGCACAGTGAAAAGAAGACCCTGGGTGAAGCAAACAGTCAGGAGAGAGACTGCTGTGGTGGGCAGGAAGCCATGAGCAAAGGACGAGGAGGATGGGAGGGAGAGGGACTCGGTGCTGTCAAGTCCCGGTCCGATTTCGGGCTCGGGGGAGGTTCATAACGATCCCAAGAGTGAGATTGAGATGCTAACGAGGTCATATTTGACCTTCCAGTCTCTCACAGGTGCTGCAAACATATGTAAAAAGTCAAACAGCGCTATGGCATACCAGGAGCAGCTAAATTTGGATTTGGGTCAGTTTTGCTTAGGGAATGAGTTGACCCTCAGATGGAATTTGTTAGCATGTTTGTGGAAATCTAGGTATGCACATCTTACGAACGGGGAGCTGGACAACAGGAACAATTTGACAACAATTGCTTGAGGACTCTGATCTATCCAGGGTAATTGTGGCTGCAAGAGGTTTTTATGTTATTGTGCAACAGTTTATTACAAAAACCCTTCTAGGTAACTTTGACCATATGTGGAAACTTCTCAGTAGGATATTTTATCAGAAAAAAAAAAATATTCAATATGAATTGTGTCTGAATTACAAATGCTATTAGAAAGGAAATCATATCACAATATGTGATATTGCAATGAACCATTGGATTATGTTACTCCAGTCAATGATTCCAGCTGGGAAGTGATTAATGCAGCTTACAGACACAGAGATTAGCTTCCTCGGTGCCTGGCTGGCCAGAGTGTGAGCTCTGATACCAGCTGTCACTGGGCAGGACATAACTGGCTCTCCCAGTAGTCAGTTAGATAATATAATAAAGATTTCTGAACATGGTAACCTCTTTCCTTTTGGCAGAGTTACAGTCATTCCTCTTCCTGACCAGTCCGGAGAGATTTTATTCGTGACCACACATTTCACATTAAGTATTGGAAGTTATTGGATTACAGCACTGCAGTATGAAAGGTCATCCACAGAGTGGACTCCGAGCAACTCCGGTTTTGTTGTACGGCCACATACGGATGGATAATCAGATAATCTCTGCGCGTGCTGATTTTCTACTGATTTCTATTCTAGCAGTTCAAAGATGTCTGTGTAGTTTAGAGCAATACTCTAGTGCTGTTGAGAAAGAACTTAAATAAGCCCTTTCTCTAAAGTGCACCTAATATTTCCATGCAATTTTCCTTTGGGTCTGAAATGTTCTGTGGCTGCGGAGGTTTTCTTGGAAAGCTAAAGGGGAAAGTAAATTTAATTTCACTGTTTCTTAGTTACCTGACCTTTCATATTCTGTGGCATTGGGACTTTCTGATAGTCTATAATCTTAATTAGCTTCTTCTCTCATAATTACCTTTTTTTTCTTTTTCAATCCTCCTGCATTCTCTTTGGTTTCTTCCTGAGAACTGGAGCTGTGATCCACAAAAAAAAATTTAAAAAAGTCAAAATCTTCAGCTGGGGTGACTTGAGGTGTCACTGCTGACTTCATTCTAGTCTAGTATTGAAATAAAATGAAAAAATCTGAAAATCCCACTGAAAACCTGCAAGTATCAAGATTTTTCCATGTGTTTTTCTTTCAAATTAATTGATGGGCAGGGATAGCCTGTACACTTCTTTTGTTTCTCAGAGTTATTTTTATTATAGAGACAGATCAAAAGGACAGGGTTTTTTATTTTTATCTTTGTGTACAGTAATATTTTATCATATACTCCAATGGGATTTCTGTTGTAGCCGGGACTTAAACTCTACAGAGGGTAAAAATCATCAATTTTTTACTTAACTGTGACTTTTATCTTGCTAGTTTTCATAAGCTATTTCTTCCTTTCTGATATAGTTTCCTCCTATGAAGCAGATTTGGGATTTTTTTTTACCTCAGAAATTAAACTCCAGTTCCAACTATAGACAGTTTTATTTCATATGCTAAATTGTCACAATCAAAGGCAGAATCTCTGCTGAACAGGTTTGGAAACATCTGGCTCTTTTCTTTCGACTTTTGAGTCTAATTATCTCGGTGCAGATTGTGATTGCTAAGTATGAAATTAAGCTGCCCAGCCTCAGCAGTCTTGGAGAGTTTGGGGTTTGGGTTTGCTTTTTTCTTTTTTTTTTCTCCCCCTTTGTAACTATTTTCCCACAGCCTTAAATCATGCTGAAATGGAAACAGTAAAAATATGTACCCGGAGAGCAGTCCACATGTGCTGGCACTTTGAAACACCACCACAGGAATTTCTTGCTGTGTATTACAAGAACGGGCCGCTTTGTGCAGAGACCAGGGACCGTGGAGGGCTCGGGTTTTGAGAAGAAAGATGGAAAAGCTGCACTCGTGGGGAGACTCTGCCATCCAGACGGTCCGCACAGGCAGGGGGTAGATATTAACCCAGGGACGTGAAGCTCCTGGTGCTGCAGCAAACAGCATCTGAGTGTTTACGCTGTAAAGTTCTGCCCTGTGCTGGATGGAGTATTTCCAGTCTGCGGCATCCATGGTGGTCAGGGGGACTTGGAAAGCTCAGGTGCGATTCCCTGCTCGCTCTCTTTGAGTATGTCACCCAAGTCCGCATCTGTAAAGCGGTGGCCACGGATCTCACAAGAGAGAATCTCCGTGATTCACTCCCTGTTCATAAAATGAGGGCAAGGAGCTATGTGACAAGAACATTAAGAGCCTGTGACACTGAGGTTAGAAGAACTATGAGTAGCAGGTGAAGTACAAAAGGAGGTAGAAACATGTTTCTTTATTAAAGCCGAGGGGAGGATGATGTGGTCTCCAGTTTCATCTGCAGATGAAACCATCGCTCCTGTCGTCTTTGTTAGGGGAGCATTGCTTCACTTTGGCTGTCTGTTTTGAGGACAGATGCTCTGCTTGGCAGCATTGCCCTGAGAAAATTCAGAGAATGGATTGAAAATATGTCAGCCTCAGAGAGACCAGACTTCTTTTTTTTTCCCCTCTTCCCTTTTTCCCCAAAAAGCACAGAATTGCTGAAGGGTGAGCCCCAGAAACAGAGAGTGTTTCTTTGTCACACGCAGAGTCCCACCCTGCTCCAGCTTCAGACCCACACCCCAACCTCTCCTCCTTCCCTTGCCTTTCTCTCTGCCAGGTAGTGTATGACACATACGCCCACGCTGAGGAAGGGAAAAGGGAAAACAACAACAATGAATCACAGTGAACCAACCAATCTTTCCATACAGCTGGGAAAAGTCCAGGGGGAGACTGCTGTTACTGCTGTTTTCAAACAGAAGTGCAGTCGTGAAGGTGAGGACCAGGTGAGAGTGAAGACGGGAGGGAAAATCCTGAAGAAGGAAAGGATTTGCTCCTTGTGGACAATCCAAATAATATGGTAGATGGAGGGTCAGTCAGGGCAGGGGGTTCCCAGCTTCAGCAAGGTTTTCCAGAGACAAGCACATTTCTCAGGCAGAGGTACACGCCAGCAGCGCTCATTATTCTAGTCAACAGACATCTGACATTTTTCTGCACTACTTGATTTATATATCCCAACTTGTATCCTGGGAACCAGAGTAGGCTTTCTGCCATGGAAATAAAAAATAATAAATTCTAATAAAGAACGAAGCTAGTCGAAAAGCCAGCTTTTTTTTTGTAAATGACAGATGGTGCTTGGTTGTAAAGGGCGAGGGGAATCATCCATTAGCACTACTTCTTATGCTCCATTCTTTGTTTTAATTATGTAAATGCAGCCCAACACCACGGCATAGATGCAGGCTTATGGGAGCAACTATATCTTCACTATTTCACTAACATTCACCATCACTCTTAAAGATACTAAAAATCCTGAGTCGGAAGCACTTTATAGGAATGCAGACATAAGCATAACAAAAGGACAGGGCAACGAAAGGACAGGGCCCTGGTGGGACCCGGTGTATCAAGGTATCGTGCTGCCTTCAGTTTGTACATGGAATTTGCATATGTGTTCTACTGTTGATAGATGACACTGGAGCACATACGCATAAACTTTTTTTAATCCCCTGTGCAGTTTAAGGAAGTCACTAGCAGCATTATGTGATGTCATCCATACCTTCTGAGTGACTCTGGAGAGACTTTAGTGTTTTTACGAAACTCAGAGTATTTTGGGGGCCCCTCTGGAGCCACTAAGGCAAGACTAGATGACTTCACCACAGCTCCACACATTGAGGTGTGTGGTTCCCAGGTGCTGTGCATACAACCTACGAGAAGGAGTCAAAGCTCCTTCATCACTTCCTCCCCCCAATGCGCTACCCCAACCTCCACATGCATCCTCTTGTTTGTACAGCACGTCATTTCAGGCTCGAATGTGCTTCCCTTGGGCTTACATCAAAGTCCTACAATCAGACATTCAGCATACATGGCTCTCCTGCTAGCCCTGCCTGTGAGCAACTGCCTGGAGAGCTAACCACAGCTCTGGTTGTGATTTTGGGAAGAGGAGATCCCATCTTCTATGTGGCATAACATTACTATGTTTGCCATTTTCACTTAAGCTGTGCGATTACAGGAGGCCCCGTGATACTTTGGGTGAGAGGTTTGGGATTTTCCTTTCAATGAACTTTTGGGTCATCTTTAAAGACAAGTTAATCACATTTTAAATCAGAGGCTGTCTTCATCAGGTCTCAAGTACAAAATTACTGTGTCCAAATGTCATTATATGACCCTGCTTTGCAGATCAAATCCCAGTTTCTCCACTGTAGGTCTCTATGTCTTCACTGGCAGACACTTACTGCTGCCAAGCGGAAGTCCTCTCGGAGGTCTACTGGTAAGAAGTAACAGAGAAGGCTTTAGCATGAAGACCATAACTGCTTTTTCTTAATCTTTGAACACTCTCCATCCTATCAGCACGTAGAGGAATTGCACACTTCAGTTGTGATTGTACATGCCCAACTATATGTTACTGTCCACTTGTAGAGACCTGCATTCAGTGGCTGGAAGCACTCCCAACATACCCTAGGTCAGCAGCTTGCCAAAGTTTGTGACCTTCTGGAGAGGCTGAGTCCTGTGACACCAGTTCCCAGGAGCTGAAGTTGTGCACCAGGGAGAAGCAAGCAGAAGATGAAGGAAACCACAGTGGTGGCACTAAGAGAGCCCAAACCATGACAAAGCCGCAATGCAAATACCCTTCTCCACTTACCTTACTCAGGTCATCTTCGTGGAAATTAACTTACCGTATATTTCCTTAATGAAAAATTCATCAATTATTTTTCTGCTTGAAGGATGAGGTGTAGAATGATTGTGCAGAGGAATTAATACTAAATAAGGTTAAAGCGACATATGCAAATACAGGGGAGACCTTGTTTTGCTCCTCTGGGGCTACAGGGATTTTGAAGTGTTGAATCCTTCAAAAGCCCATGCCTTGCCGAGGATCATTCCTTGGTACAAGGTGCAGTAAACAGTATGGTTTTCAGATCGTTAGTGGTGACTTCCGCAACAGACTGTCCTTCCATCGCATTCTCACTTTCTGCACTGTTCAACATTGACGGTGTTGTCTCCACCCCCAAGCCTTAGGGGCTTGGATCCGCCTCTCCCCTCACAAAATTCACTTACAGGGTAGCTGAATGGAGGGGAGCAAACCACATTGGCAGAGTATGAGGACGAGAATGAAGATGAGGATGAGGGGAACTCATTGTCCAGCTGCAGGCATGCATGACCCCCAACATCCGCGGTGCTCCAAGCAGAGGTGGGAAGAGCAAAGGAGCAGCAAGTGGTCCATCTCTGGCCGAGTCTCACCTCTCCCCAAACAGCTGCTCCTTCACAGGCCAGAGGGAAGCTTCCAGGGGAGTTTAGCCACCAGAACTTTGTGCTGTCTCCACATTTGCTTTCCCGTGGTACCTTCTTCATGCCAAGTACCACAGCCATTGGCACTCTGCTGTGCGTGTTTATACAGCCAAGCTGAGAGGAGGCTTAAGAATAACGGATGGGAGACCTATGGTATTTCAAAACACTTCAATGTCAATTCCAAATGATGTTTAATGAGGTTCCTGCTGTGAAACAATTTCTGAAGACGGGTGTTTAAAGTTACAGGACACTCAATATTTGGGTATAGGCTTCTAATAGAAGGCCCCAAATCAATAAAAGAAACCACCTCACTACTCACCATATGAAAATACAAATACCAATGTAGCCCATGAGTAAGCCCTTGAAATCCTATGTGAATTAATTGTTTAAGATCCTCTTATTGCCTGCTTCTTTCACAATTCCAGCCAATTACGACACTGATTTCATAAAGTTGTCATCATTATTGTCACAGGGTTTCTGCTTAGCAAATAAAGCAACACCTTCTCACTGATAGTCCCTTACCAGTGCCCCTGATTTTCCACAAAAAGCATTGTCCCAGCTAGTGGAGGGTAGGGTAAGTGGGCGCTGGTCTATCAGAACTGCAGGAAGAGTGTAAAGTAAAATCAGCAGAGTGGCTCACATCTTGCAGCTGAAGCCAGTGGCTTAACCAACTCAGCTGCTCAGGTATCACAGAGAAAGCCAGGAGATTAAAGACCAAGAAGGATATGATAATTTTCTGTAAAAATCATCTGGGGATAACCAGAAGAATTATCTGTGTGGAGGGGTAGTACAAGATCAAATGGATATATATGTATCTGTATATATATATACACACACACATATGTGTATAAATATATATGTCTTGAATACATTTATGTGTGGAATTAGAAGGCCTCTAATCACTGCGCTGAATTTTAGAAACCCTCCATCAAACACAGTGGGGGAAGAAGGAACCTAAACTCTTTTAAGATGTGTCTTGGCAGCTTTCTGGGTGGGATTTGGTAACAGAACAGAAGGAATCCTCGAGTTAGAAATTAAAGGCTTTGAAAGATGGTTTTCACCACAAGGAGGTGAAAGGAGAGTTCTTGAGTAGTTGTTCATGAATTTTGATTGAACCATAGTTAGGCTATTAATTAATTCTCTTCTTATTATTACTGGTTACTTGAAAGACCACAAGGACTTTTTGACTTTGAGGGGTTTTGCTTGCCCTCATCCAAATCAGGTGGTCAAAGCTACCCAGCCATCAAATCTCGACTCAGGAAGGAGCATCTCTTCAGCTCCACCTGGCAGGGACTGCCTGGGAGTGGGGGAGGTCCACACTGAATATCAAATGGTCACCTTGTACCCCAACTTCTTGGCTGTTACAGGCATCCTGAGACACTGCTATTGGCCTTGTGTTTTTTCTTTGGTACCTTGGCATTTTAGTGACTTTATTTTTTTTTCTACTGATCATAATTATTTTTTTCATACGGCCTTAACAAGCTCATAGAAAGTGTAATTTCCATCTCCTCTACATTCCCCTGTAGGTGCAATTGCTTGCAGCGGACTAGTCACTGAAAGACAAATGTTTTAATTAGATCCATTTTATGATGCATTTTATTTAAAAGAGTCTTTCATTTTCATTTGGCATCCACGAATCTTACTATTACCTTGATCTCGCAAGAAATAAGCAGCATTTGCAGGACCTCAGAATTTTAATTATCTGTTGCTCTATAGTCAAGACTATCCCAAGACAGAACAAATCCAGGGGAGAAAGATATCAAGAAAGAGAAGAAACATTACAGTATCAAAAAAAAAAAAAAAAAAGGCTACTTTAGCCATTATTTGCTCTTCTTCCTTTGGTGTTACTAATCTCTGCAGAGCTGTACCACCATGCTAATAATCTTCTGGGAGAGGAAATGGCAAATGTGAAATGAATTCCAGGCCTCAGACAATGAAAAAGGCTGCAGGATCATTCGCTTACCAAAAAATAAAAAAAAACATAAAAAAGAAAAAACCCAAACTTTTAAAAAAAGCTGCTTAGAATAATTTCTTTTTTAAAAAGCCACAGAGAAGTCAGACCTGCCCTCAATGAGGTTAGACTGAAGACTATTTATAGAATTTCCATAAGACTTTGTATGGGTTGCTAAAAGTTCATTGCAGGGAGTAACTGTTCCTTTCAGCTTCCAGTCTTCTTAACAATCTCAAGTTATTACGCTTTAGGAAAGAACAGTCTTTCACTTATTTTTACAGTCTGCAGTCTTCAAGGTTGACAAAGAGGAAACCATAATGTGAATTACAAATTGCATTTATAAAGCTCACAGCTCACTGACATCACTAAACCAGTATATTTTTATAAGATAAACTATAATTAGAACATTTATTGTTTTCTAGGATCTTCAATTGCCTGCAGTTTGTTTGTTAAACACATAACTAAATTAAATTGTGCCTTGCTGCGAGCAAAACAGTATAAGCATTTGAATGCGGGACAGAAGAGGGTCAGTGTTGGAAGATCAACATTTAAGAGTAGAAGCACAGTATTATATATCCTGCCATTGAAAATCTGTTGAAAGTCTGCTTTCAAAACTCAGTACAGAAAGAATTGACCTTGAGGTGCACCAAAGGAATAAGGAAAACATGAAAACTGGTAAAAGATTATCTCTCATCTTTGATGTGCATAATTGGTAATTTTGCATTCTCCTTCTCTAATCTGTATTTACTCCATTTACGTTCAAGGGCTCCTTCGTGTACTCTTACTGCCAATTTCAATCTGTTAATGCAATTCATACAACTACTTTATTGCTTTTATTTCTGGGCCATATGAAGGCCCATGATTTGAACTCTTAGGATTTGTACGTGTCGTCCTAGAAGACTTCAGAGATGTGCAATGTTTGATAAAAGATAGCTTAGTTGTCATTTTTACTTCTAATAAAATGATTTGTGCTTTCAAAGTACATTTAAATTTTCACAACAGAGGTTTATTGTGGCTCTTGAGTTTTGAATACAACATGCCAGAAACCCTGTGTTTTCATAATACTGGTTAAAAAAAGCATACATTTTAAACATTTTTCAGCAACCAAGTGTGAAAAGTTGAAGGAATCTGTTAACATATTGATTGCTTTGAGTACCGCTTTAAATTAGCTTTCTGTTCCTCTCCATATGGTTTTCCATTAAATTTAAATAAATTAAAGTTCAATTATCTGGAAGAGAGGTACAGAGTCCTCCTCAAACTGCCGGATGAATTACCACCCAACCTTCTCTGTCAGGAATTCATCAGGACGTCTGCCTTTGGGCATTGTGGACCTATCGCTTTCTCTTTTAGGCAAGTTTTCAACGCAGGTGCCAGATAGAAATAGCCCTGCGACTGGAAATTACTTGCTTTCTGCACTATTATGTGAGTCACGCCTGTAAAAAAAAAAAAAAGTTGTTCATCAACTGGAGAGGCTCCACGGTGACACTCACAACAGTTTTCAGTCTGCAGAGATGCAGCAGACATAAACAGGAGGATATGCCACAGATGGCGTCTTTCATTCTGAAAAAAAAAAATAATTAAAATTTAGCTTGTATCTGTCGGTTGGATGCTCAGCAACCAGAGGAGGGGGAAGGAGAAGGGCAAACAGCACCCCCACTGTTCACAGAACTGGGTCAAAACCAACCCATTCCTGTCCAGTGTAGGTTTGGGGTATATGTACAGAAGGTATTTTGCAAGAGCTTTGGAAGACCATCTGGAGGATACAGAGCGAACCTGGGATGTCCTCTTCCAAAACATGGTTTGTCACCTGTTTACCCCACGTCCTTGCACGTCCTTCCAGCTCCGTCCCCCAGCAGAGCAGCCCTGGCACCAGCCAGCCCGCGGGAAGCAGGAGGAGCCGTTTGATCTCGTGAAGAAAGACGGAAGCTTCATTCGAGATCTGTTGCTCTCGTTCTCTTTTTCTCCCTTCCTTATGCAGGGGAGCATAAAACATATCTGTCTTACAACTTCTGTCAGTAGTAGAGATGGTCCCCAAAGGCAAACCTCCTCATTATAGTCACTGCCTCAAAAGTCTCATTCGCCTCAGAAAAAAAAAAAAAAAAAATGCAGCTGTGAAAAACATTATCAGAAGCAAGAATAACTTAATGGGAGCGTGACCTGTGAGAAAAACACTGCCTCCAGGAGCTGTGAGGCAAGCCGCATTCGCGGGAGGCTTAGCACCCACGGTGACAACAAGCCCCGAGGCCAGGGTGATGGGCTGGCGAGGCAAGCTGAGCACAGAGGTTCCACGCTGGGATGAAGGTGGGCCATGCTGCCTGCTGTGGGTGATGGGAAGGTGCAAGCTAGAAGGGCTTGGCTGTCTTTGAAACGACCGGAGTGCCATAAAAATCGCAGTACAACAAAACAGGGCCGGCAGTAATTTTCACATCGTGGTTATCTCTATAGTATCGCTCTGTGGCTAAATAGAAAAAGAAGGAAACTGAATTAGGGAACACCCGCTGTGTGAGTATGCCGTGTTGGAAACGAGGCACGCTCCCCTTATATAGAGATACTGTAGATATAGATGTATCTATATTGTGCACATCTGACATATTACTCGATTTTTCACAAGTCACAGTGTACTTGCGTGAACACAGAGTGAAATTTTTCGGGACGCGGAGGAGCAGACTGCTCAGCCCTACGGTGCTGTGAAGTATCCGTTTTCGTCTTCCCTCTGCCAAAAATGAGACTCTCGGCTTTAAAAGTCTGTGCCCTACTATAAAACTTACCATACCTCCACCTCCTTGAGACTCGCCTCCAGTGCCCCCAGACTGGTTGTTACTTTCCCTGAACGTGCCATTCATCCCTAACCAGCGGCTAAACAGTTTTACTATGTGAAAATACATTAAATGACTGAATTATTTGTTTTCAAACAACTGGCTGTGCAATCGCTCACTTGACAAGAACCCTTGGTGCCTTGCAATTTGCTCTGCACACGTGGCAGCTCCAAAGGAACCCTTAGCAGACGAGGGTCAATGAACAAAACACCCCTTTTAGTGAGCCTTGGCATATTCACCCCCAAAGAAACCACAGAGGCTATTGTCTACTGTGTCAGGACGCTATATTTGTGTAAGAGGGAAATTATTCATAGTAATGGGTCTATCCAGTTGATAGTCTCCATTTTTAGAATTCCCAGAGTATGCATTTATTTGAAGAGATAAGACAATTAGAGAGGTTTTAAACTGGCTTTTATAGGACTATTAAATTTCCCAATAGCGCTGTAAAAATTAATAAAAATCAACTGCTGCTATTGTACTGAGAAATAAACAGACCTAGCATTAAGGGCTGGGGTTTTTTTTTCAAGGTTTTGTTGCTGCTGCTGTTTCTGCACTGACAGGTACAGATGGGTTTTGTTCCCTGGGATCCGTCTCGCTCGCAGGAACAGGGCTGCAGCCCAGATGCACTCAGCTCCCTCCAAAGCCCAGCAGCGAGGATGGCCGTGGGGTGTGGGGCAGGAGGAGACCCAAAGCCATGAGAACGGTCAAAACCTCAGCGCTGCAGTAGGCATACATTGATCAGTCGGTGCATAAGTCAAGATAAATGACGCTCAGCTTGCCTAACGTACAGCATTGACACTTCTGCCCATCACAGCTACACGGGTTTAAGCTGTGAAGGTGATTTGTCCAGCTGGGATCCATGAGGTCGAAGAATTTCTCTTCAGCTGGGTTCACTGCTGTTCCCAAATATCTGTGCTCACTGCTTCTCCTGCGCCGCATAGTTTTATTTAAATTGGGTGGATGGCTGTGCAGAGATGGATGATGGTCTTCTTGTGTAGTCCTAAAAATGAAATTTTCCATTCCTGTAATATCGTGCTAAAAGTCTAACTCGGTCGTACAAAAGCAGCTCGGAGGTAGAAGCTGTCTAAATCATGCATCGCAAATTCTCTGTTACATTAGTGGGGGGAAAAATCCTTTCACATTACCTCAGTCAAGCTGCTTTAATCAATAGTTATCAGTCATTTCGTTTCCCTTGATAAGTGCTTCTTCCCCTGCAGCCTTACTGCTTTCTACTACTGAGAGGTTTTCAACCTGTACTTGGAACAGAACTTACTCCCTCCGGTATAATTTTCATTTTAACCTTTCCTCAATGGCCTAGAAATAATAGGTTGCTAAAATTACTTTAATAGATTGGAAATTTAAACTTTGTAGAGATAACCACCTAGACGATGTTACAGCTTGATGATAAGACGAAGAATAACAAATCTTAAAGGTTACTGAACTAAGACTTAACGTTTTAAGGCTGCGAAATACCGGGTATTGTTATGTCTGTGCAATTAAATAACATTACCTAGTGTTACGGTTCCACGTGCTATTCAAAACCCTCCAGTCTGAAATTGCTTTCTTTAATGCAGGGGATTAAAGAGGCTGGTAATTACCAATGGAAGAAAACAAATATTTTCAATATTGCCCAGTGGTCTTCTCAATGCTTAAAGCATTCTGGTGCTCTCTCCGTAACCTTCTGGGCGCTGGAGGAATCAGGGCTTTCAGTTGAAATCTTCAGGCTAATTACGTCTTCATCTTGTGGAGTTGTGAATGTAAGCCACAGCAACTTGTTTAAAAATTCTTGCAGCTTTGGAAACAACCAGAAAAATCTTTGTGAAATGGTGGAAATAATGGGGTTTTCCTTGCCTCTGTACTACCCAAAGGTCTGTTTCTTCTGTTTCCTGGAGAACTGCTGATTTTAACCCCTAACACCACATGTTACCACGTCCCCACCCCTGCTGCCTATGGTAGGATCCTAGCAAGCAGACAGATTTTGTCAAATTGAGTTGAAGTTTAAAAATTATTACCCCACAATCCTATTTTTACAGTGGTCTGTGCATAACTGCGTGTATAATTCATTACAGAAACGCGGTGAATTGGGGCATTAGCCTTTAAATGACCAGCAAGGCTGTGAATGAGGAGAGGACAAGCCCAGAGGCAGCAAAGAAGCCGGCAGCAGGGGAGCAGCGATGCCCGTGCCGGCGAAGGTGCCTCAGCCTCTTGCCCATTCACTGCTCCATCCTCCCCCAGGACCGAACCCGAACAGCTTCTGCCTCTGAGTACGAACATTGGGAATAGAGGTCCAGAGAGGCACTGAAGGCAGAAATTTCAACCACACTATTAAACGGAGGTTTAACACAGATTTATGCACAAGCGCACGCCCCAGATACAACCGGCCCAGACTTCAACCAGGGTAGTCGTGTCCGCCCTTTGCATTCCCCAAAAATGAGGTGGGCCTTTGGGTGCAAACCTGATAACTTGCCCCTCTAACAATAGGCTCAGGTCTGGTTGCTTTGAGTGCCGTTCCTGGAGTATTGCAACTACCTGACTTCTAATGGGCTACTTGTGGTGCAAAAAACCTTCTAAAAATACTTGGCAATTTCAGTACTTGGGCTGAAACTGCACAGCGCTAAAACATTGCCTCTGCGTTGTGATTTTCACTGTTGCAACCGACAGCTACAAAGGCCCAGTAACAGCCTCCTGTACTTAGCATCTCTGTATTTATCTGCATACCATTTATTTTTAGCCTTCTTTTCTCAGATGCTAACGGGGAGATACTGCATTGTGCTGCACCGTGCTTTCCTTATGTATCAGTCCTGGAATCGTGGAAAATATCACTTCATTCAGTCAATGTACTTCTCCCATGTAAATGCTTTAGCATAGATATGTGAGAGGTTTTTTTCAGTTTCCATGTGATATTTATGACAAACTATTTCCAAGTTTTCTCATCTCACTCAGCAGTTTTCAATGTTACTTTCCAACTCGGGGAAATAGTGTTGCTCTAAACAGAATGGAAAAAGAAATACACTTTGTTTTAAAAACATTCACTTCAAGTTTTTTGAGAACCTACAAATTTGAGGTCATTAGTGACTATTTCTTCCAAACTTCCTCCCTGACACAAGATTAACAAAAAATATCACACCAATTAACCTCATGGGAATTACCTATGAGGGAAAGATAAATGGTGCACAGCTTTTAAAGCAATCACTTACAGTCCTGCCAGAAGAATTGTTTATCAGGGCAGGTTCCTGCTTTCCCGTCGCTTTTCTCCATACATGTCAAGGGCAGAAAAGGTGCTCGGTACAATATCTGTCTTGCACCCAAAAAAGAAAGTCACGTGAGGTTTTTTCCTGACCCTAGAAGAGAGAGCAACCGGTGTAGGATGGCTGAGAGCTGGGGCTTCCCAAGCCCGTCAGGGTCCCCGTGCCGTAGGTGCTCCCCTTGGGTTGCTGTGCAGCTGCAGAGCTCACCCACGTCAGTGGGGCTACGGGGGCTCCTCAGCAAATATGTGAGACGATTCAAATGAGCTTCAAAACCAAGCTGCTGTATCGTGGGTTGACCTCAGCAGAAATAAACTGTGAGTGAATGTATTATGCATCTACCGCATGGCATTAACTCATCACAGATGTGAGAGGGGGCTGGCAATTTTCTCAGCGTGTTTTCTGCTCTCTGGACATCCTCAAGTTAATTAAAATGTCACCGGGACATTCATAGCGTGAATCACATTTTTTAAGTGAGTTTGAATCTGGCGGGCTCAGATCCTTTCCAGGAGAAAGCTTAGCTGTTACCTGTGCGACTCCATCCTCCATTTGGGATCGGCTGCTGACCAGAGCTCACCAGACCAGCCGGCCGCTGTGGTGCATCCAGGCACGAAGCCAGCTACCGCTCTTCGTGCCAGCTCATCTTCTAGGCTGAAGAAGAGCTGCCAATGCTTCCGCGTGGTGAAAATCCTCCCCAGTTGTAAATCACACAATCCCAGCTATCAGACACCAGTGTATCTGATGACATCTGCTTGACAAATCCACCATGCCGGGTATCTCACACCTGACAACTTTACAAATGCTTTTGCAACTTGTGATAATGGAAGGCTGTCAGTCATGACTCTCCTACGTCTTTCACTCACATCAAATACTTGACTTTATCATAAATAATAGGGAGTTAATTACTGCTCTGACGTGATCTACTCCTAAGTTGCCCCAGAAATGTCACCGTTACCAAACTGATCGCCTGGGCATGCCTCTAGTCCTCATAACGTTTATTTTAACCGTGTCCTTAGTGAAAAAAAATTTACAAGCGGTGCAAGTAGACTCTCCAGTAAGTAAATTCTAGTTCAAGTAAGAAAAAAATATGTCTTGGGGCAGGATCCACCCACACTCTGAGTTGATCTTGAAACATCATTCTCATCAAGTTTTGGCGCATAATGCAAATCCCTGTACGATAGTTGCAGGATATCAGTCAGTAAGGCTAAACAAACATTGGCAAAAATTCTCTTTTTCCTTCCATTACGTTTACCTCAGACATAAAAATAAATGCCTCTTAGCCTGCAGTGGAATATTGGAAACATGTAAAAGGTAATAGAGCCTCTCATCACACTGTTCAGCCAAAGAAGGACGGAGACGGAAGAGTTTCCACCCTCATCAGTGGTCTCCTGTTTCTTCTGCAGCTCCAGGGACCGCTAACCCACTGCAAAGGCCGAGTTTTGAGTCACACGGGTCCAACCACAGATGAATGTCTATCATCTAACAAGTCCAACAGCAGATGAATGCGCATCATCCAGTGACAGCACGCCAACCCCCCTGGGGATAAACTGTGTTTCCCCTAAATGCGGTGTCCTCCCAGACAGTGGAGGTGGAGATCAGAAGGTCAAAATTCAGGCTGCGGTTGGAGCTGTGAACTTGCGAACTCACTGGGAAACCTGGCATTAATTTCCACCTTGGATCTGCTGGTCCCTTTTGAAAAGCACTGCTCTGTTGCTCAGCTTGGACTAATTCCACAAGCACACGGATGCGCAGAGGAGTACTGCAATGCCGTCGGTGATCACTACGCAGCGTTCAATTGCCATGCTGTCATTTTTCCAGAAGCGAGTTTTTCTTATTGAGAAAAGAGCTGTAGCTGCCCGGTGTGCACTGGAGAGGGCTGGCAGCAACGGAGCTATTGACCTTGCCTCCCTAAATACGTTGTTCATATGAATTAAATGAAATATGTGAACTGCATTTGAAATATTTCTCTGCTTCTCCTGCAGTGTGTAAAAGCTTGCCCTCGTACATCAGTGAATATTAAATCACCGTATTCTCATTTATATGTACACTCCAAGATGCTGATGGAGTCAAGTACTGTTATGCGTATGTATATGAGGATCTAATTTTACTCTGTGTATTATTGTATAGTTACCAGGCTGGATTCTGCTGACTTGATTCTAATGCCACTAAAAGGGAGGGGTGGAAGAGTAATGCATTTTGCAGTTGTTTGATGGGTGGAAGGAAAATGTTCTGTCCAAACCAAAACTGCATATGGACTTCAACTATTTGTAAACATTTGTCTTGTTTACTTCCAATAACAATGCAGTCTTCTTCTAAGAAGGAAATTCTTCCAGAACAAAACCCAACAAGCATTTTTGCTATAATGTAAACACATTTTCTGTTGGTTTTGAAACCAGCTAAGCTTTGTTTCCAAACAAGCAAGCCTGTAGGTAATTTGACTTAAAATTAGCAAGCAATGAACCTGTCTTTTTGACCAGAATTTTTTTTTAGTGTGGGCGAGCAAGCTGTACAGACATGCAGTGAATTTGTCCTCAAGTCTGCTCTTGTATAGGGAGTAAACACCCAACCTACTCACAGGGGTGAGCCAAATCTCTGAAGCCTGGTATATACTGGTACTTAAAACGCAACCTTTTCTCACCTTTTGGTGGTTCAAGACAGCCTGGGAAGTTTTATTGCTGTTGGGGGTAGGGAGCTCTATCCAGGGGCACAAAGCAGAGCACGGAGGGCTCTCACGCAGGGTATTGCCCTGGGGGAACCTACACAGCTTGATTTGCTTGTGGGTATAAACTAAATATTAGGCACATTCCCGACCAGGACACTTTGTACCCACAAGAAGCAGCACGAAAAGGATGAAAACCTTCGGCTGAGGTTTGGAGTTTTGGTCCAACTCAGACAGATTCCTCTCTTTCCCCCGCTGTATCAGATGCATTGATTTTTTCCAAGTTTTGTATTGCAGAGCTACAGATTTTCTGCTGACATTTATTTCTGTCAGTGTCTTTTTTGCTGGAATTAGTGCCTGATGCACAGGGTGGGGAACTGATACTCAGGGGTGAAAGCTGCTGGGTATCTCTGCAGACCAAATCCCAAAAGCTTTTGGTATTTTGGTTTAAGGTGCTACAAAACTATTTCTGGGTTGTTATTATTTGGGGAAGACTTTGGGATTGCAGAATTAACAACTCATGTAACTCATTTGTGAAAGGGGCAGAGTCCTCACTGCTGATGCAGCTTCACCATCGGTACTTCAGGGCTTGATATCATAACTTCAGGGACCAGGCTAGTGATTTATGTCATTGGGACTGCCTTAAGCAACAAGATTTCGATGGCTCAAGGTGCCTGTGTGGGTGAGGAGTCGGTGGCTGAGGAGCTTCTTCCTCTGCCTAAAAGGAAGCCTACACTGATTTAAAGATGGAAGACTAATTTTGTGATACCTTCTGCATTCCGGTGGTGGATTTTTATATAATCTTATTTTTCAGCTGAGATGGAAAGCCTTCCTCTTCAGATAAATCCGCTTCAGTTAAGGAAAGCTGGAAGCCTTTCTACTCTGCCTGGTTTTAATACCTCTAATTTATCAGTTGGGGGCTTAGATATAAGTCACACTATAGCTTCTCTATGGTTTAGACAAAATTTAAATGTTGAAAGGTTGCTGCATGCTGTCTTTAAAAAGAACAGATTTTAGGTCATGCTTAGAGCATTTCTTTTTCAGATGTATAAAAAAATGACATAAATTATGATTCTTTGTTATTTTGCAAGACAACACGCCCTTGGCTCCTCTGGCTTGCAGAGACTCCCACTTCTTTCTGGGTTGCTTGCTTTGGGGCAGCCGGAGGATGTGAGCGACTGCCATGCAAAGTCAGTGTGAAAACCATGCCCAATCCTTTTGTGAGTCATTCCAGCCTTCTTGCCTTTCCCTTCCTGCATCCCAGGAGAATGGGGGAAGGCTGGGTACAAATCACACAAGCAACCAGTCGGTGCTGCTGGCTGCAGAAGCAGGTAGCCAAGCCCAGCATGCCCATGGGCACGTGTGTGGCAGGTTAGGGGACGGGACCTGCTGAAATGGGGCACGGGGAAGAGGGAAAAGATCCAGAGAACTCAGAGCAAGGGCTGGGATTCCCCATCCAGAAGTGGTTAGCAGAAAAAAAAAATGCAATTGCAAGCTGAAACCCTCTTCTTGGTTAGGCTGCCGTTTATAGCAGCCTTAGTTATGGATGTTTGCTTTAAGGTGTCGTCCCTGTGGTGGGGGAATATTAATCCATTCCATTTGCTGTGGAAGAGGAGCCTCTCTCAAAGCCAGCAGTGATGTGCAATGACCACTGGTTCTCTGGGGTTGCTGAAGAAGCACACCCAGCACCAGCCAGGCCAGTTATCATATCATGGACTATCTAGCTGCCCCTCCTCGTAGGTGGCTAACCTCAAACACTGCAACGCACCTTCATATGGTGTAACTGATGGAGAAACCTGCTTGGATCATAGAGTCATAGAATGGTCTGTGTTGGAAGGGACCTTAAAGATCATCTCATTCCACCCCCCCTGCCCGGGGCAGGGATACCTCCCCCCAGCCCAGGTTGCTCCAAGCCCCATCCAACCTGGCCTTGGACACCTCCAGGGATGGGGCAGCCACAGCTTCTCGGGGCAACCTGCGCCAGGGGCTCACCACCTGCACAGTAAAAAATTTCTTCCTAATGTCTCATCTGAATCTCCCCTCTTTCAGTTTAAAGCCATGACCCCTCATCCTACGGCTCCACTTCCTGATCAAGAGTCCCTCCACAGCTTTCCTGTAGCCCTTTTAGGTACTGGAAGGGGCTTTAAGGTCTCCCCGGAGCCTTCTCTTCTCCAGACTGAACAATGCCAACTCTCTCAGCCTGTCCTTGTAGGAGAGGTGCTCCAGCCCTCTGATCATCTTTGTGGCCTGTTCTGGTGAACTAAATATTGCATGGGCACCACTGGTGTTTGTCTTCTCTCCTTGGTGGGTTCTCAGGATCGCCAGGTACATAAATATTATATCTCACCCTCTGCCACATTGCATGCTTCTTCCACGTGACCCTCCAGGGCTGGCTGCAGTTTCCCTTCTGCCAGAACATCAGTGGAAGCCCTGTGTGATCCTGAGCGGGATTGTGCTCTTTGCTATTCTTGCAAATCTCGAACATACAACCCGAAACCCCTCTGTAAAACTTTAATTACAGAAAAATGATGTCTTTTAAATAAAGACTCTCCCAAGGGAAAACAGAGCTGACAAGTTATTTTGCTTGTCTAGACGTCTAGAACTGTTTGTCATAAACAGATGTGTACAGCAGATACTACATCAACACTTTGAGATTAACTTGCATTAGGACTTCAGACTCTAACTTGTGCCTTGTTGCACAGGGAACCCGAGCACGAGCTGACTTTTCGAGCTGGTTGTTGCTGCAATTGTTGCTCATCTTGAGCTCCACCATGTCGATGACGTGCCTCTGGTTGGCTTTGCGGTGGTGCAGGTGACTCCCGGCGGTGCCGCAGGGCCCCATGGATGCTGGGACTGGCACGGGGAGGGCTGGAAGCACCACCTCACCCATGGTCCAGCCTTCCAGCTGCAGTTTCTCAGGCAAGCCCACCTCAGCTGAGAAAATGGAGCATCAGCATTTTCTCACCCTCTAGACAGCCTGTGGGTAAATCCAGCATGGGACATCAGTGCTCTTGCACAGCACTGGGGAGGTCCCACGCTTGCTGGTGGGGGGACATTTCCAGTCTCCCCCATAACACAGTTTACGGAGGGCAATCAGAAACACACGCAGCAAAGCATTTCGTTCTCGTTTAGCAGCTTGTCCGTTCCTTTCCACTTTTGCAGTCAGGAGTAAAATGACCATTGTGTCAGTGATTGATGGCCCAAGTAATGTGGCTTTGTCATACCCACCCTTTCCCAGCAGATAGATGTCTCAGCGGCAAAGGGTACCCCCCCTCTCTTTAACACTTACAATGGGAATCACCAAGAGGAGACAGATCAGGATCGGGACTTTTCCTGGGTTTTTTGCAGGGAGCCTGGCGTGGCTCAGACTCGTGTCGCGTGTGCCGGTGTGACAGAGAGGACCTGGACCAACACAGCTGACAAACCCATCTCCTTGTACAGCTGCTAAATTGAAAGCCAAACATAAGACAGAGGGAACAAAAGCAGCCACACTACTTCTGCATCTGTGAACACTGTGTGCAGTGATTATAATTATGCCCAGAAAAGCAATTAGAAAAAGAGATTATATTTTTTTATACTCAATCCATCCTATTCCTGTGTGTGCTCAGAGCAAAATCTGCCCACTTTAGCACCTTGGGGACCTGCTTTGCAGAGTACAATTCCCTTTCAGAAAAGTCTGAGGTGTTGAAGAGAGCCAGATGCTTCTTGTCTCTCGCCGGGCATGTTACAGAAGTGTTTTATCTGAAATTAAAAAAACAAAACAAAACAATTCTTCATATTTTCAGAGCAGCAATAAAAAGCTTAAAGAAGGTAAGTGCCTTTGGAACTGTTGCGTGAGCCTCAGACCAACAACAGCTTGCATCTGCAAGGCTGAGCCAGAAGACTAAAAGGGCACGTTTGGGGGGTTTCGATGCCATCAGCTTCCAACTGCATCCAAAAGCAGCTGGGCCTTTCCCTGCTGGTCCTGCAGGTGCCTTTCAATTCTTTGGAAAACTGCTGGATTCAAACAGCAGAATTTTTAATTCAAGAATATCCTTACTGGTCCCTTCACTGGGAAAAAAAGCTAAGATTGACAACTTTCTGCTGCATCGCACAAGAGGAGTTTGGGTGTAGGAGATGTTCTTGCAAATTACAGCAGCTTCACAGACCAGAGGCTGCTCTGTAGCTCGACTGTGCCAGGCAGGAATCCATATAATCCCTGCGCTTTTAATCCTTTCAGCTACAAAACAAGGTTTTCTCTTTCATACCAAGAGCATTTCTTATATTCAACCGCTTTTCTCACCTTTCCATGTGTTGCACCTTCCTCAGGTGGGTTCACCCTGATACACAGCAATGCCATTATGGATAGAAAGAGACAGAACAGTTTGCAGGGGTTCAAGAATGCTCTCTTGCTATGTTTGTATCAGATTAAATTATTTGCTCCTCCCGTTCTGCTTATACACAGACTTTTCATAACTCTCTCACCACACTGAATGATGTTCTGAATCTCTCTGGAAAGCAGCTCTCTTGCTCGCACTCTCTTTCAGTGGTTTTGGTGCTAAATAGTCTTTTCTGCCGGTTCTTAATAATTCTTTGTGTAGCACGTCATGTCTAGCCATAGCCTATCTTGGGCAATCCCAGCTCATGCTGTCCCTCACTTTAATTCTTTCCACTCATCACAAAGCCCAGGTGTCAGATTTTACCCAACTTTTGCTAAGTCTCTCTCTTTTTTAGTCTATCTGAATCCTCCAGCTTGTTCAGCAGGTGTTATTTTTAGGTATTGCCATTATGCACTTGTACATGCTTTTAAAAGAAACATTAATTTCTTTTGTTTAGTATTATGATTTCAAAAATTTGCCTCCCAAGACCAGATTCCTCCAGCTCTCTTCTACAGGGTTATCCCGCAGGCTGGGGCTCTCTTCTAAAGGTTGATTATTTTCCTGGTTTATTTTGTTGATGTCTAAAAGAATTTCATCCCTTGAAAATGAGATTATTTGACTCAGTCTGCTTGGAATATAGTAATCCCAGGCAAAAAAAAAAAAAAAAAAAAAAAAAAAAAGAAAACAAAAAAAAAGAAACCAAGCAAAAAAAAAAAAAAAAAAAAAAAAAAAAGAGCAAGCAAACAAAAAGTATTAAACCCTTTGCAAAGTCTGTGTGTGAATAATTTAATTCTGAAGCAAACCCACCTCCTCAGCCCTCCCCATTGGCTTCAGTATAGCTTTATATGCATATGGATGACTTCACACAGGAGGTACATCTCTTTACTGATGTGCGTGACTGCTTCTCCATGCAGCTTCAAAAAGAAATCACACATTTCCCTCATATAACTCAAAGCACCCTGCAAAGCAGCAGACCCGTATCTTACAAGTCAAGAAAATGAGATGCTGAGAGCTTGCTGAGAGATTGAATCAACGGCAGAAGTGGAAATAAAACATTGCTCTCCCATTCCTAGTTCCCTATCCCAGTCACAGTGACCATAGTCACAGTGAACCTGCCAAGAAATTACCTTGTTCTGTACTTAAATACTCTCTAACTGACTGTTGTTAGCAAAGGCTACCTGAACTGGGAGGCAGAAAATCTCATTTGTGGTGAAAATAAATGATTTCCAAGTCGATAATGGCAAGGAAGAGCACATCTCCTGACAGGTGTATCAGGGTGGCCTCACCCCCGGCTAAACTGATGGTGCAAAGAGATCTTGCAGCTGAGTTCATGCATTGGAGGAGGCTGCGGAATTCTGTGCCTCTAGTCGCATATGGATCTGGCAAACCAAAAGTCCCGTTTTTACATGCCTTGTGACTTCCTTTCCTTGCTCCCTCAGCAGACAAGCCAAGGTCTACTTCTGTGTCCAAATTTTGAGGCTCATCAAGCAGGGGTAGATCAGCAGTGTCATTACAATTCATGGAATCAATGTTGATTTACACCAGAGATGGACCTCCAGTTTTACATAGGAAAAGCCCTGTTCACATTTCCGAGGAAACAAGTCCTTGACACATAAGATGAGGCTTGGTCAACAGTTCATCTAATCAAAGCCACACCATGGCTGATGGTGGTCCTCCAGCTCCTATCTTTTAAGCTTAACCCTCTAGACTGGCTATGGGCATCAGCACACACCTTACACCACCACACACTTGCTTAAAAAGGGAATTCCCTAAAATCACTTGCCGAGGTCCTGTCTGCTCTGCGTAGACGTATGCTGGCTTGGCACTGAATATAAATTGGTCTCCAAGCTTTCCGGAGGCAGGAGGGCTGAGAGCTGTGCTCACCCCCAGCTGCAGCACCGAGCAGCGCTCCACACTTCTGAGTTCATCAGTAACGCTTGAACTTTCCCACAGGGGACTTCAAAACCTTCCCCCTTCCATTCATTAGCTGTTCTCCTACAGAAGTAATTAGCTGACTACAAATTGAATTTAAAAAAATTAAGTCACTTTCAGCTTATTCATAGAAAGAAACAAAACTGAGCAATAGCAATTTACTTGAGGGAATATGTCAAATACAAAGCCTTTCCCCATTTTCTCAGCCCTCTGACATCACTGGGAACCGGGAGCTTGCATCCTTAATTGGCCATAACTTTTTCTTCTTGTAGAAAATGGGGTATTTAATGCAATGCTCATTTTTTTCTGAAAATCTTCTTTGGGATGTAGAAATGAATGTTAATGTATGCAAGCCCATTACTGAGAATGGTAATGAAGAAGTCGTGGCCAATGGTTAGGCTTAAATTAAGCACGCTTCAGAAAACAAACACAACTCTTCCAGAATTCCTATTCAACATTTGTAACGGAATAAAAGTCCTAATAAAATGTTTTCCCTGAGAAGCCATAAATTCTGAAAACATGACTGTATTTACTTAGACCTTTTGTAATGAAAAACTTTTTTCTCAGACAGGAAAACTGCTCTTTACAAGAAAACTCAATAAATACAATTATGCAACTGTTTTCTTGAGACTTGTGCAAACATGTGCTGTTGCAAATGCTTTACAGGCCAGTGCTTTAGAGTCCCGGTCCCACATATACCTGTGTGTTAAACTCAGAGAAAATATTGCTCAAGCACCAAAAACACACATGTAATTTTCTCTTTCTGTGTCTCATTTATTTAATTAAAAACTCTTCCAAGGCCTCAGTAGAGACCTGAAAAGAGTTGATTCATTTGTCACTGGAAGCAAGTTTTCTCAAGCCTTAAATCTTCTGAAATGAAATTTAACAAATTTCCCCTTGCAACTTCTCAAGAAATGCTGTGTGCATTTTATTTTTTTTTTAATTTGGGGTAAGGAAATAAATTGGTTCAAATTTATGATATAATCTGAAAAAAAAAATATGCATCAGGTATTGTTACTATTGATTTTTTTAAGTGGCTGCTGACCACCTAAATGTTCTTATTGCCTCCAGAATTAATACCCGATATACAATTCATGTGCACCCCTGAGCCAATGTGAGTTGTTTTAGCCATGCATGGTGGGGTCACGCTTTTGTGACTACATTAAGTGAGTTTTCACTGCTTGCCTCCTACCACAGGAGCTTCCACCTCCTCAGACTGCTGCCCCGCATCCTGTGTGTTGTTTCAGAAAGCTCAGAAGGTACAAAATCATCCTGATGGTTCTTTCCTTCACTCCTCAGAGGCCGATAAGCACGGTCTTTGCAAGGATGCTCGGGCACCTTTGCTGAGTCTTGAAGCAGGCTTCCTGAACAGCACTGAATTTTGCTCAGGGTAATGAAAACCTTTGTCTGGAAACAGAAAGGCAGCGATAACGAGAGCTCTCCCTGTGCTCCACAGCACCGGATTCGTTGGTATGCCCTGGCCGGGTGATGCAAAGCAGCACATGAACCTAACGTCTCCGCGTTAAGCCAAGTTTATGGCTGCTTTGCATTGCCAACACAGCGCAAAGCAGCTGGAGAGCACCAGTGACTTTGATCCCAAACTATAGAAGAAATCCTGATCGTTGAACTGATGTGATCCAGGGCAATCAGATGTTGCTTTAAACACAGAAGAAAGCACCTCACATGGAGCCTTTGCCCTGTCTCATCCAGCACAGACTGCGTTTCAGAGGAATCAAGGCTCAGCAGTTGCATTTACGCAGAAAATAAAACACAGCCCCCGTGGCGCACCGCTGCTCTCTCAACTCCAAAGGCTTTGCAGGATTTCTGGCTACATCGCTGAGCTCCGTATCACAACAAGCGTGAGATCAAAGCACAGGCAATATGGGAAGGCATCGCGTCAGCCCAGAGATGCCCCAGCTAGCAGGACTCACGGGAGGGTGGATGGCAGACCTTGGAGGACTCTGAGGCTGTGACCGTCAAGGTATGATGCTGGAACCCCCCTAAAACCAGCACTAGGATGGAAGGAAAAGTCACCCATCCCTCCAGGGTGTGGCTGCTGTTGCAGATGATGACCTGTGTCCAGTTCTGGGCTCCCCGGTTCAAGAAGGACAGGGAACTGCTGGAGGGGGTAAAGCAAAGGGCTACAAAGATGATGAGGGGACTGGAGCATCTTTCTTACGAGGAAAGGCTGAGGGAAATGGGGCTGTTTAGTCTGGAGAAAAGAAGACTGAGGGGGGATCTTATCAATGCTTATCAATACTTAAAGGGAGGGTGCCAGGGGGATGGGAACAGTCTTTTTTCAGTGGTGCCCAGTGATAAGAGGCAACGGGCACAAACTTGACCATAGGAAGTTCCATCTAAACATGAGGAGGGACTTCTCTACTTTGAAGGTGGGAGAGCACTGGCACAGGCTGCCCAGAGAGGTGGGGGAGTCTCCCACTCTGGAGCCATTCCAAACCCACCTGGATGCCGTCCTGTGCAACTGCTGGAGGTGCCTCTGTTCTGGCGGGGGGTTTGGACTGGATGATCTCCAGAGGGCCCTTCCAGTCCCCACCATTCTGTGATTCTGTGACCTGTCACATGGTTTCAATCAATTCAATCTCCAAAGCCCATTTTAGAGGAGGATAAATAATGTAGCAAAGTTGTTATCTGACGTCTCAGTAGGGAACATCTTTTGTATTTCTTCTGGTAATTTTTTACTTCATCACCTTATAAAAATGAGGGGAAAGAATTATTTGGCTTTTGTGGCATTTAGATAGGTACGTTTTAAAATATTGCACAAACATGAAATCATTTTTTGGGGGTTTTCTAGTTCAAAACTGAAGCCAAATGAAGATAATTCAAGAGAAAATCCTCTCCGGGACAATGATGGACTGGAATGGTGATACACTGTGCAACTTCTGTTAAAACTTTGGCTCGCAACATGATTTTCATGTATATTTTATACCTCTACTTACATCTTTGAGATTTAATTAGTTTCCTAACAATATTCAAAGAGGAAGTTTCAGCTCCTGAGGCAATTTGGAACAAGTTTGGCAAAAAGTATCTGCATTACTTAAGGATGATGTTTTTACCCTGAAACTAAAATACCTTTATTTCTCTCCCAAACACCTAACTGTCTAGGTAATCACAGTGCCAGTCTGGAAAATTATCTCTAAATATAAACCGTGGAAAAATCCATCAGTTAAAGTAGTGTAATGGAAATTTTTTATAAAGTATACTCTAGATCATGTGCATTCACAAAGGCAAGAGACTCATTCCCATTTCTCCTAGCTCTGTAATTTCTCACATTTCATTAAGCTTTAATCAGAAGACTTAAGTCTTAATCTATCTCAAATTAGCTTTAAGAAGAATATGAAGTGCAAGTAGTACTAATTTGTAATAGCTTATATACCCTTATGTCTGCTGAAGAACGGACGAAAGGAATTAATGTATTGCCTTCTCACCTAGTCCAAAACGAGCAAAGGCCAAAACTTCAAATTTACAAAGTATACTCAGCTATAAATATATTTGACATCTACCTAGGCCCTCTAAAAGCTGTAATGCTACAGCAAGACTTTGAAATCTATGTCAAGCGTAGTGTAACATAACAAAAGCAAGCTGCAATCTCCAAATTAGCTGGTTTTTCTCACGTCAACCTTCGGACAAGAGGTGATATGATTTGTAAGCATTTATTTTAAAAAGTCCTTAGAAGATATGAAGCGTAGAGGGAAAGAAAACCAGCTCCTTACTTCATGTTGTGAGCAGAGGCATTGCTGAATTTACTTCCTTTTTTCTCTCTCAGAAATAAAAAGACCAACTCTCAAATAGTAACACGGCCAGAATATTAACAGCCCCCACGCAGGCACACACAGGGATTGAAAGTGCCGTAACCAGCACCCACTGGGGAGGGTATATCTGATTTATTATTTATTTGCAGCTGATGGTGTGGACGCGGTGTCATTTTTTTTAAGAACCTGCAGTTTGCAGCAGGAAGAGAACTGATGCCGGTTCCCCTGACTGATGCCCTGGAGGGAAGGGGAGATGGCAGCAGCTGAGCACTCTTGACCAGGAGAAACGGGGCATGAGGGGCCGAGGAGATGGAGAAGGAGCCGGGCAGGCTGGCAGGCTCCCAGCACCAGACACCCACCCAATCTACAGAGGCATCAGAAAATCAGATTTCTTGTAGGAGCGCAGAGGGAGGTGACCATGTGGAGCTGGTGGAAACCAAGAACCACCAAAAATGGCTGGACCAAGAAAAGATTAGAGGGGAAAAAAATGGCCTACCAAGTAGCGGGGGGAGATTTGTTTGCAGATGACCTTATTTCAGTCCATCCCATCCAGGAGACCTGGCATGTTCTGATTTTGCGCCCTAACAAAACACAGCTTCAGAGCACAGAATCTTGCACAGCGATCTTCTTGTGCTCCTTTTGAGGACTAACCCTACCACAAAATGAGCCCCACACAAAATATAACAAGTCTCCTGCAGCCCATAAAGGGCTGTTTTTATCTTTTAAGCTTACAGATGACCCCAAGACAGAGAGATCCCGTAAGGCACATCCATAAGCACAGCTTTGATGGACATCATCATTTTGTTTGTACCAGCTTATTATAACATCTTCCCCAAATGGAGTGGAGCCCTGTTGCCTTCCTGGCTGCAACAACTGATATTAACATAATTGCTTCATTGTGCAATGAACAACGCGCTTTGTGACTCTTGGCAGATGATATCTGCAGACGCTCCTGCAGGATTGCTCCGAGCAGCGTGTAGCGTGCTGGGTCGTTATGCTGCTCCCATGCTGGTCTTGGGGGGAAGCAGAAGCTGGGGGCCTCCACCTCCTGGTATAGAGACCTCTCACATGTGAGCTAACATAAACAGCTGTAAGCCCATAATTTGTCCTGAGGGTCCGAGCTGCTGACGTGTCTGCTGGCAGAGCCTGGGAAGGAGCACAGCCGTAAACTAGGCACTTAGGCAAGAGGGACCTCCGGAAAGGGAAAACCATTTAGATTCGTTTAAACAAGAGAAATGTTCTCTTCCTGGACTGTGACATGCTTTCTTTGTCTCTCTGGCAGCAGGTTTAGTAATTCCTCCAAGGAATAAGTTATGGAGGAGTTCTGCCGTGAAAAGAGACTTGCTCAGCCTTCTCCCGTGTTTATTGTACCACAGCGATTTGCATGTCATGATGCTCCAGTTATCTTCACCCGGATCTGCATATAAACTTGGTTTAGTTTCTCACCATAACCAGACCCTAGAAACCAGGCAAGAGGAGTCCTTCCAGCCACCACCATGACCTCCACGTCACCTTGTGACGGAGCTGCTTTCGTTAGTGGGAACTTGCTGAACAGTTCGAACAATGCATAAAACAAGCAGGGACCTCATCACAGCCTGGGCTGGGCTCTCTCCGGAGAGATAAAAGACAGGAGAAACCTCCTTGTCATCCCACCAAACTGGGGGATGAGCACACACCATTTGCAAATGGGAATGGACCCTTCCCATACTGGTCTTTTCCATGGCAGAGCCTCAGGTTGGATTCACTTAAATGCAAAGCAGACAGGGCAACTTGCAGCATCAAACTGCAGATTTGTGCTTTCTCTAAAATGTGACCATGAAGATAATCACAAAAACATTCACTGATTTTGTAAGATTATCATAAATAATATTTTAAATTTTAATATTTTTAATGCGTACTCTGAGGAAGGGAGGGAATTTAATGGGCACCTTTGTCAGCGCAAGGGAGAAAACACGCATACTGCTGAAATCTGAAATGTAACAACCAGTGAAGCAGGAAAACAATACAAAATTGTCCCAGATGAGAAGAAAGGAAGGAAGGAAAGATCTTTCTCCACCAGCCATGGCAAGGCTTTTAGGAAGCCCATAGGGAAAGACATGTCTGAACATTAGGAAAGAATTTTTCACAGAAAGGGCGGTTGGGCATTGGAATAGACTGCCCAGGGAGGTGGTTGAGTCACCATCCCTGGATGTGTTTAAGAGACGTTTAGATGTGGTGTTGGCGGATATGGTGTAGGGGAGAACTTTGTAGAGTAGGGTAGATGGTTGGACTCGATGATCCCAAGGGTCTCTTCCAACCTAGACAATTCTATGATTCTATGATTCTATGTTAGCTCTGCAAGAGAGGGACAAAGGGAACCAGAGAAACTGGGTCTCGGTCTCGCACCTGAGTGGATGGGCACCATCCCATCTCCAGTGTTCCCTACCAGCAGTTCTCTCTGAGTTAAATCTGTCTGCAGGAAGAATAGTGCAGGACTGCTGAGCCACCACAGTCTGATGTCAGGAGACGAGGAGGGAGGGGGCAGAACCAAGGCGGAGGAGCACAGGCATTCACGTTCACTGGAGACACCACGCTCCCCATGCTGCGCTGCCGCTCACGCCAGCTGCACCAGGCCGTGGCCAAGTGGGGAGGTGGGAGGAACTTCACAATGCACTTTAAAACCAATACTTGAACCTTGAATATGCCGTGGAGAAACTAAAGATGTTGTCGATAGAGGTTCATGGTGTTCCCCTTTGAATCCAGGCAAGTCTGTGGACACGATCACTTATCTCTGGGGTGAAGTTCACAGACTAGCAGCAAAGAGGTGATCGCTGTGATCATCTCTTCTTGCTGTGTTCAGACAACACAACCTCTGCTGGCCATTTCTGACCACCTTCAGAAAGACCGTCCTGGTTTGTGGCAGGTGGAACCTCGAGCATCACTCCCTCAAATTCCCTCGGTGCCGCAAAGCTGGAAATCAAGGTCAGGCCACAGCTTGGCCAAGAGGGGAATATACTTCAGCAGAAGAGAGAAGCAACCTTTCGGATTCAGAATCTGCACTTGAATCAGTTTATTAATCCCAAAGTGCAAATCAGGAGAAGAGAGGGGAGGAGGGGAAGACATGAGGAATTCAGAGAGTCCACGACAAAAATAGCACTATTAAACACTTCATTTCATTCTTGGACATTTTCCCAATGACTTTTAAATCTCCGTAGGTTCATAGAGGAAAAAAAAAAAAAGTTGATATCCTTTACCGCTCCTTTATTTATGGTCTTCTAGAAGACAGCCTTGTATAGTGCTGTTGTATGGGGGAAGCCCAGCTGCAGCTTTCCCACCCAGCCTCTCGTCTGGGACCTCAGCACCAGCCCCAGCCGGCGCGTCCTATCCTCATCCCCCCAAAACAGCAGCACAAGTGAGGCTTCAGTGAGTCCTGTGAAATAAAGGAAGGGGTAATTCCCCCTCAGAAATAATCCTGAGGGGAGTAGGTGGGGTAGGGATTATGGTAGCTTTAAACAAAAGTTGAAACAAAATGAAATAGTATGCAGTCTTTTGTTCATCCTGGGGAAAAATGCTTATACAGCACTTTTTCCCAAACTTTGACAGCTCTAGCAGGTATACAGTGTATATAAGAAATATATTCAATTTTTCTGCCATTAAAAGAACCTCTGCCATTAAATGTTCATTACCTGACAACCTAAAATTCCGTACCTGATTTTCACAGTCCTGCTTTATCTCTGTGCGTGCCAAGTGTAAATTAAATTCTATTTGTCTCTTTTACTGAAATACAGCTAGAACCGTGTGTTCTTGTGTTATAAAATATAGTTATTCCTTTGTGTATAGAAGCAGATGCTATTTTCAATGTTGAAAAACATACATAAAACAGAGCTGGAAAGGAATAAAGTGACTGGGATATATGTTGATAGCTGGGTGAAGTGAAAGCACAACTTTTGCAACAGAAGCTCCGCTGGAAAGACTAATTATTATTGCGAATCAGATTTCAGATTGAGATGGCTCATGGCCTCAGCAAGACAGCTTTTCTTGGATGTCCTGGCAAAGCCCCTTTAATTTGGTTTCCCTAACCTGAAAGAGACAGGACGGGTGGCTGAAATACAAGAGGATGATAACAGGAATGGGAGCCGGCACCCAAATCAGATCTGTGCATAATCAGCTCAGGCGACTCAAGCCTGTGAAAGCTTTTAAAGGCTCACTTGATCGTAAATGGTTGACATGAAAGTGTAAGTGTATATGTCCATGAAATATAGAGTTTATTTAAATAGCTGCCTCATAAATACAGTTAGGCTGGCAGGCTTGGATTGCAGAGGACTGGTAATGGACTGGAGGGTCTTTTATTTATAGATTTGCTCCAGTTCAAACCCAGTTCAAGCCATCAGTAGCTAAAAGCTGGGTTTTTTTTTTTTCCTGTGGCCTGCATGAACTCAATCCAAGGCTGCTGAGCTGCAAGTGGGCAGCAGCTCCTGGCCCAGAAAGCATCATCGCGGAGAGGAGCTTGCAGGGATGGAGCGCGGGATTTTGCAGGCTGAAAGCCTGGAAGAGGCAAACCCAGCCAGTGGGATGGAGGCAGTGGCACAGCCTCCCCCAGAAATCACATCATGGGGAAAGAGGATGGTTTTTATGCCTGCCCGTCCTCCCTGGGGTGCGATGCCTTCAGGGTGCCCTAATCCAAGCGCAGCTGCCCCTGCAGACAGCGCCAAATACTGAGCATACCTAACGTCTTCGAGGTTTTAGCTCAAGGTGCTGTTTGCACAGTTTGCATAAATACAGCCCTGAGGATGTGGTTTAACACAGGAACGGGGCAGCGGTAGCTCCGTCCTCTGGCCCGTCTGGTGTTGCCGCTGCCTGGTGTGCAAAGCCGAAGCACCACAAAGACCACAATCCTCCAGAGGTCAGGGTTCTTTCAAATCACTGTTTCAACAAGCTGCAAGCAAGGACAAAAGAGCAAGCTAAATCTGTACTTGGCCAAAAAAGAAGAAAAAAAAAAGAAGAAAAAAAGAATGAATCATAGAATTGTGTAGGTTGGAAGGGACCTTTAAGATCATTGAATCCAACCATTAACCAAAGATTTTAGCTGTTGATAACCAGGAAATAACCTCATTACAAGGCTGAGCAATGCAGAAAAACACAAGCAAAGGCCACTGTATGGGTGGGGGAGGAATATTAAGCATTACACGGGCCCAGCGTTGGTGAGAGTGCACTATAACTTACCTTCAAAATACTCAGGAACCGGGATGGAAGAATTGGGATCTAAGGTCAAGCCTCTTAGCCAGAGGACGTGACTAGAGGGGACACAGGAGGGCTGAGCAGACAGCCACTGCCAAACACCAGCTCGGGGGGCTGGAGCACCAGGAGGCAATTTAACCCACCCAGGGCAAGTCCAGGACAGAAAAGGAGGACTGTACCACCTATTATTTTACAAAATATTTGATGGAGTGAGGAGGACTCAGATTCAGAGTGGTGAAACACAAAAAAGCTGGAGGTGTGTGTCAATGGTGAGGGTGAAGGAAGATGCAGTGGGGGGGTTCTTCTACACCCCCTAGAGATCCAGGGGGATCAGCCGTGCTGACGTCCCACCATCTGCAGATACACCCCTGTAGCTTAGGGCAGCATTTCTGCAAGACTGAGGAGGGCTACATTAAAAATACTATTGCAGTTTTGCAAAGTGAGTAAATCGTCTTCCCTGCCATCCCCGTGCTCAGCTCTCATCTGCTTTCAAGGCGGCAGGTCTCCCCGCGCCGTGGGGGAAGGATGAGAAAGGAGTCTGGGGCGTAGGAAGGAGGCAGGGAAGGGACACAGCTGGGGCAGAGAGAAGTGACCAGACACCCAGACAGCTACAGTTCACTCAAGACAAATCCCTGGTTTGGATAGAGCCGACCAGACTGTCTGGTCGCTGTATATATAGGATGCAGCAGAAGCTTGCAATTACATTCCGTTTATGCGGTTGACATATAGCCGTGCTTTATACGCTAGCACACATCAAGGCTGAGCATTTCAGCGGGCTTTTTCCAGGGAGTGGGGTTCTTATCTCCTCTTAGGAAATGAAAACATGGGCAAATTTGCTTTTCCAGGTTGAAGAAACCACAGAAATGTGAAAGACATTTGTATAAATAACATCGTGCCCTGGATTCCACCATTCCTTTTTACTTTTACTTATGGCTTCAGCTTCATGAAGTGAAGTGTTTCTTATTGGAACAAATGTGTCTTTATTTTTTTTAAAAAGCCCTGAAGCAGATTTACAGCAATTCTTCCTATCAATAAACAAACTAGTTGGAGCTCCTGATTCACAGTTTTGCCACAACTAGGCATGATGGTCATCTCATTTGTGGCCAGATGGTTTGAATTAGAGCTGATCTATTTGAGGACCTGAGCTGAGCTCCCACCTCAGCCCAGAACATGGGACTTGCCCATGCCCATGAGTGCGACCTCCTGCTCCTGCTCCTGCTCCGAGGGCAGGAAGGTTACAGTGGGAAAAACGGAATGGTGCATTAATAAAGGCTTTCTCAGTCCATGCCAGCTGCAACTCGAATGTTCCTATTTTCAAAGGATACAAGACGTTTCCTAGCAAGACTGGAAAACCAAACTAATAGTAATCCTTCGAAGTGGAAAAGATTTGCAGTTTGAATCAACAAAAAAAGGCGAGAATATTGCCTTCATTCCAGTAACGCCCCCGACTCCAGTTGCATCCATCTCCCAGTAGAAGAACGTAGCTTTCATATAATAAATGAGGAAAAAATACAAATTACAAACAGGAGCAACAAGTGAATATAAGCATTTCAGCACGAAACGCGTTGCACTGTGGCACTGCAGACCCAGCTACATTAGGCACCATTAATTATTTGTGTGACTTTAAGTACTGATTTTTCAAATCAAGCACATGAAATCTGTGATGTTACAGAGTGAAAGCTTCTGCGCGCTACAACCTTTCCATGAAAACAGTTCAATTAATTTCAGCAGGGAAATGAATGGTAACTTCCAGCTGACTCCAAATAGAAAATTTGGTGAGAAAAGTACTCTTTCTTAAACGAAACATATAGAAAACCTTCTCTGTCGGATGTGAAATGAAATACAAATTAAAACAGAGAAAATTGGTTACAAGACTCGGCCACTCGAGAAGATAACAGATTAGGTCTTGCAATACGCCCAGGCAGCTTGGCCTGACTTTTCAGCCACAAGTAGCAATTTCAGCAGAAAGCTTTGGCTACCCGGTTTGAGACCCAGCAGGACATGTGAGTTTAGGCTGTTTGAACACAACAGGCTAATCCTAAGCCAGCAGTTGTCAGCCTAGTGACAGTTTATTGACCCTGACGGTTTATTGTTGTCTTTCTTAAAACATAGTGCCATTTCCTCGCTCAGGAAGAGACCACGACGGCAGAATTCAGCCAGACCCAACCAAACCCAGTAGGAGACAGGGAGGCTTTTAATTCACCCCAGAGGCTGTGGGGAGTAGAATTTATCCTGTGTGTTCTTGAAAACCAGAGTCAGCATTGAGCAATGGGCTGGCTGACGCTACAGTGCTTTGCATAAAATATTGTAGACAAAATAAAATTCCACAGGACCCAAAAGCTGTGCTTAGATATCATTTATGTTCTCTTTGGGATGCAAGAAACCTGGAAAGCCAAGGAGTGTGCAGGTCATTCATTTTTCCAAGCACAAAGCTTTACTATTAAACACTTCAAATAGTTACAAGTGAGGTTTCCCATTCTTAGGTTCCTTCACGCTCCTCTGTGCTTTTGATGTGTGAAGGATGCTTGGTGCTGATGGTACAGTTGCTTAGCATGGGGGGACCTTCCCTCCCTCTCACTGCAGGCTGAACAGCAAACATTTATTTCTCATTTCAATGCTTCATGATGGTCTATTTTGAGGTCATTTAGGCAAAAGCTGAAACAAGCATCTCTCTACACATGGTGGTAGGAGCAGATTAGATCAGATCGGTGTAGACACTTTGGCAATGTCCAGTTGCTGGAGCTCTGATAATGGAAACATCACTTGCAGAGAAGTTGGTGCTAATCCCAGCACTGGACCTGAAATCGATGCAGGCAGGAAAGAAAGTTGGGAGCCAACATGGCAACATAAATTAAAAAATCAAAACAAATTCCACAGAGATTGCTGCAAGTGACGGAGGGTAAAAACTGCAACTACTGCAACCATTTTTCCAAGTATTTGCAGTCAAATTAGCAGAAGTGAAAGTGCTGGCAAAGGCAAGGCAAACTGATAGAGAAGGGAATTATACACTGAGAACATGTCCACAAATGCTGATGATGGGGAATAAACTCTTTCATGAGAGATCAATGCAACTTGTGTATGCCATAAACTGTGGGCTGATACTCAGGCAAGTGTCATGCCAGAAAATATTGTTAAAAATCACCTAGGAAAGAAAGGCCAGTAAAGCAGAAATATTATTCTGGGAAACAATGCTACCAAAGGTTCTGTAGTCTAAGACTTTAAGTTAAAATTGCACCTTTGAAGTTTGTTAGGTTTTGGACAAAAAGGGGGTAGCAGTGGGTTTAAAAATATGGTAAGTTCTCAAGATCTATGTGACTGTTGCACAGGAATAGAAAAGCATAAATGAAGCACCGGGGTACACCGTACTCATCCTCAGATGAACGGAGAAATAGAAAATAGCTGGTGAAATGCATGAAATTTGCCAAAGGATTCAAGCTAGGGAAGATCCATATCAAGGGATCCAAACATACTTGAGCTGCAGTGCAGATGCCCCCACTCTACAAAGGCTACATTTCAATACTTCCTTAAGAATAACGCTCCCTGCAATTGTACTTTTTTGACAGTCCCACCTCAAAACAGGCCAAGCACAGTGCTTCTCCCAGACACAAGAGCCTGGAAACAGCTCTGTCCACTGATGGTCATCTCTTCTCCAGACAGGACCTTGGGTATTTGGGGTTTCAACATAAAATGTTGGTGCCAGATATTCTCATGCAAATAGTCTGGGAGAAAACGGAGCTGACTTTTCAAATAACACCTAATAATAGACTTCATCTTAGCATCTTCAGAGAAGCTTTTCAAAGCATGAAATGTCATCTACTTAAATTTTGTATAACAAAAAGCTGAGAACTAAGCTTCCTAATTCAGGCAGAATTATATCACAGGGTAGAAAAGCTCTGATCTTACATGAAACACCATGAAAGATGCACCAGAGTCATATTATAACAGGTGCGCAGGAGTTTTCAAGCCTCTGGCAGGAGGAAATGCATTTTGCATACATGATAGCTGTGGGGAGCTCAAGGCTGCAGCAACTGGAGAAGTTGTGGCTCAGCCTTTTGAGATACAGACTCTTAGAAGAAACTGGAGCAATTACAGCTCATCCCTTCTGGAAGGGGAGCCACCGGGTGCAACCTGCAGTGATAGTGCCTGGAAATAAATTGGAAGGAGCTGCCAGTAGCAGCCATGGGGATGGAGATGATGTGCCTTTTCAGACAGCTACAAGAATATGCACAGCTCCTGGGAGGGAGCTGAAGACGTGCTACGAATTGGTCTGTGCTACTGGGAGACGTCGTGCACAGCAAAGACACCTCAGGGCTGTGCGAAGTGTGCAGACAGGTTCAGCTCTACCCACCCTGCAGCCTGAACAACCTGAAACCCAAACATTCAGGCTAGTTCTGAGCCCCATCCCCAAAATCCACCCCCTAATTCTCCCCCCTCCGCGTGCTCCGTCCCTCAGGGTGAAGTTTGCGCAGTGCTCCTATCTTTGTAGTGAAGCACAGCAAAGACTTACCCTTCAGCACTTCTTGGCTGGGGAATCATAAAATCTAGATCTGAATATGTCTGTATGGACCTTAAAGCTCTAGGTGGAGCTTGGAAGCAACAGTGGACTTTCTGGACAAAAGCCTGATGTAATAGGTCATTACAAAAAGCCAGTTTGGAGAGGAGAGAAATGATAACCAAATGATAAGCCTGAGCAACCTGACTGCTGAGGAAAGAAGGGGTTTGGGCAGATGTGGCAATGGATATTGCTGGGGAGGGGTGAGGAAGGAAAAGTGAGAGAGAGCAAGCATGAGAGTAAGCCAGAGAGAAGGAGGGGGTATGTGGATTATCAAAGTGGCTGGGAACAGTGGGAGGACAACGATGGCCAAAGAGCCCACAAATAGTAGCCAAGGACACAAAAGCAGAAGAAGGACCAGGACAGGGCTTGCTGCTCTTGCAATGAGAGGTTTTCCTGCCCAAACATGTGAAAGGTGCCACAGAGGAGTGGAGGGGAGGGAAAGATAACACACACATTACTTCTGGCCAGATGGGGAGCTCTGCTACCCAAAATCTGAAGTCCAAAAAAGGACAAAAACCTTCGAAGGCTGTACCCAACAAGCCTCAAATGAACTAGCAGCACCAATGCCACAGCCTCTACAGCTATCACTCCATCAGGATCAGGGCTACCCCTGTTCCCAAGGGCACCGATTCCAGGGATGATAGCCTCTGGACAAGGTCTGATGCCCAGCATCCCTTGGCAAGCGTCAGCACAAGCATCAAAGGCTCAGGATCCTGAAACTGCAGTCTTACAGCTTCGGGTTTACTTCACCTCTAGATCTACAATGATTTGTGATAAATCACTTCTCGTGACGGCGCCAGTTCTGCTCTCAGGCCACTTTAATATTGCAGAGCTACTCCTTGGTTGTGCCAGGGTAGAGGGAGATTTTGGCACATAAAAATTCATGATAATTTTTCATCTGAATTACCCCAAGCTGCCAGCAAACAGAAACACTGCCTAGTTCACTAGTTGTGAGAATTGTTTTAACACAATGTTGGGTGTTCTGTATGTGGTGCCAACTCCTTTTGCAATAAATCAGAGTTCCCCAGCACATACCTTTCCGGAGGTATAAAATCACCTGAGAAAAAATGTTCTGGCCATATGCCTACGCTATAATTCTTTCCAAGAATACATCACCAGCCTCGTGTGAGATATGTGGGATGAGATGCTGCTCCCCATCAGCTGCCAGCCTTGGCCAACGCTGACCGCGGAGAGGGGCCTCTACACTTTCATAATTGTTTCATAAATGGGATGAGCTAAACCTGTTAAACAACATGGAAAGACTCCTAGTGATTTTAATGGGTTTCATGCTAGTCCACTGGATGCGTTTTGTACCTAGGACACCTCCTTCGTTCCTGGAAGAGGAGTTGTCTGTCCTGTAGCAGCACACTGGGAGAATGCAGAAGGAGCAGCCCAGGGAAAGTAAACTTAATTAACCACTTCATTTTAGTATTGGCATTTACACAGTTCATTGATTATCTGGCTGCACTGACTCTTTCAACTACATAAAAGTATAAGATGACCCCAATCTGAGACGTTCTGTGCCAAGACCAACCCTGTCACAGCTGTAGTGTCGGACTGAAGTGGGCAAACAAGCCACTCCAGCAAGACCACCGCTTCACAGTTTAAAGGATCAAAAGGTGGACAGAGGAGGGCCCAATCCTGAATATCACTTTCACTCTTGCAAGTCATGTTTTCTTAATTGTTCACTAGGACTATTCACGTGGAAACTTAGAGGGATAAAAAAACCATACAAACACTCTTCCCTCACTACATCTTTATCTTCTGACCTTATCATCTGTGAGGTCAGCTCTTGCAAAATATTGCTGAACTGAATGATGTTATCTTCTGTGTCCAAATAGGTGATTTAGAACTGAAAGAGTTGTGATTTAGCAAGATCTGGCCTTTGATTTTTTGTGGGAACAGGTCGTCTTCAGTGATAAATCTCCTTTTGTTGAGGAGAAAAAATATCTTTAAAATGGTGCATTCTTAAGAGCAGATCCAGTGTCATATTAGCTTATGTCATCGAAAAGTCTGGTTTTAGCAGCATGGTTCATACAGCAGTCAGAATACCCTGTTCTGAAAGTAAAGTTTCTAGAGCTTGGTTTTCCTTTCCAGTGCTTTTCTGCTGGCTAAGAAAAGAAGCATCTGTCAAGTCCCAGCCTATTTAACCCTCCAGAATTCTAAGTGTCATTGCAAAAGGTTTTACAATTGATTGTTTCCTCACTTCCCTTCCGAATTTCATGGATAAATGCCATAAATGAGATAAGAATAGAAAGTAATTCTATCTTTGAATGCCCTCCTTTGCAACTAAATAAACTAAAATAATACCCAAAGATTCCTTTCTATCTATGACCGTACTGAGGAGAGTGTAGAAATTTAATGAGGGGGAAAAAAACACCCTCCATTAGAAAGACTAAAAAGTATCCTCAAGTGACTGCACAGTAAAAAGGCAGAAATAGTTTGTTTGGGGGTTTTTCGAATATTGTACCCTCCAGCACGCACAGGACACCTCAGGGAACCTGCCATTCCCCTAACTACTCCATCTCATTATTTTCACCACTGCAGCAACACTCAACACATACAGGGCGTATAGAGCATGGCTGATAATACGCTAGAGGTGCATGCCAAGTCATTTCGGCACACCTGAATGCCCAGCTGAGCAGTCTTTGTAGTGCACCGCAGCGTGAAATGGCCAATTTGTCCTCCTTGCCTACATCGCAGCAAGGTGTGAAATCCTAAAGAGGAAAGGCAGCTTTCTCATTTGCCTTTGGGAGCTGGTGGCGAGCCAGAAGAGCAGCAGAGAGCTGTAAAATCTTTCCTTGGGAAGCCCAAGATGAAGCAAGGTGCAACTGAGGAAGAACGATGACGGTCAGCCATGAAGCTCAGCGTGATCCATGCAAGCCACAGCGGTGCCTCTGCTTCGTGATCTGCACGAAGATCTTCTCCTGGCCCCAGAAAACTGACACTGATCCTGCCCCCATGGATTTCTTCCTTCCATCCAAGCTAATTTCCTTAGCCTTCTCTGTGGGAAGACATCACAGCCCATAAAGGGAAACTTTTTTGTGGATTTGTGGAAGATAAGGACTTGCGGAGGGCGGCCAACCACCACATTGTTGTGGTGGGAAGTCCCAGAGAATTAGGAACAGTGGAAGAGCAGCACAGAGAAGCTGCTTCTCCTTTCTTCACTCTCATGTTGGTCTCTGAAAGGCTTTGCTCCCTTCCCTCACATTAGCACAGGGAAAAAATATGGCATGATTTTCAGGCCAAACATGCATATGGCAGATTCATGCTCTAGCCATAAATCAAATTCCAGGCATTAAAGCAAATGGAAGTGGCACCCTGTAAGATTTAAGGCTCCAATTCAGAAGTGGGTATGAATCTTGCTGTGAGTGTTTCAAGGGGTGTTTGCAGAAATTGTTATGGGAAAAACTTGCATGTGGTTGGAATTACCCAGGGAATGGATCTGCACTTTAAAAATAAAATCAGCCATGGGTGTGGTGGAAACAAACGCTTTGTTGCAATAGCCATGACCAAGATTCAGAATTTGCTGCCCTTTCCCAACTGCAGTTGCATGAATTTGCCACAAAATTCTTCTTCTTTTATAGGGAGGTTATGGGTAACGAGTAGGCTTGACCTTTCACAGCAGCTTCTGTGGAAGGTGGCACAGTGGACGGTTACAGAGAGTTTATTCTTCGATTACAGCGGCTTTGTGCTGCTATAGCATGTGTTTCAGTGGAGTTATTCAGAGCTACACTTGCAATGCCATCACACCCATTTTGAGGGGATAAATACAAACTTCGAAGTTATTTTAGGTAACAAGAAATGGGCTGGACTGCCATAGATAATTCCTTGCCTGTAATTATGAGCTAAGGGTTTGCTGCATACAATGTAAGGAAAACCTCCTGATGACAGGAACGGAGAACGTGCCTCTTAACTGAGGAGGAGATGCTCATACGTTCCTTCGAGCATACTCCCTCTCCTGCACAACCCTTGTATGCCATCAAAATGCATTTGCATCGCTGCTTGAGCCCAGGATAATGTGCTTTTCTGACCGGATATGAAGATTGAATCCATTATACATTCCCAGCCAGACTGCCAGATTGCAAGGGAAGCCTGATCGCGGTATTTCTTGGCTCATGCTTCACGAAAGCTGAAGCAGATGGATGACGCTGGCAAATTGGAAGATGCCAAGCGAGAGCAGTCCTGGCTCTGCCTGACCTTCCCTGCCTGCACAGCACCAACAGGGCATCCCCGTCACCCCAGGGAAGGCTCACGCCGGTGATCACCAGTCCATCACCCGCCCCAACGCTGGGACGAAGGAGGAGATATCCAAGAAAACTCAAATGCAAAAGCAGAAAAGAGTGAGCGAGATTAGACCCAGCAAAACAACAGGGTGTTAATGAAAAAGGGATTTAAGCCGTTTATTTGACCACCCACAAGCCTACCTGGAGATTTGGAGAGCAGTTATTAATACAACAATAAAAAATGCAGTACTTTAGGAGCAAAACTGTTTGAGGGACAAATTCCAAATGGTATTCAATGGCTTCTGTTATATAAATTGTGCTTCAGCGATAAGGATAGGGCATCAAACTGCTGGTAGGTATTCAATGGCAGCATCCGTTTTTCCAGCAGCTGCTATAAGTGAATTCCCAGTTCTGATTCTCCTCTCCCAGAAATCACAGGGCAGGCCTAGGACTCACTAATAGTTTATTATTTATTGTTTTATATTTCATTAACTGAAATAGCCTGAACATTGCACAGGGTTGGCAGACATTCCATGGACTGGAACACAGAAAAACTACTATTAGTTTCTGATTCTGTCACTGACCTGGTAATGGCTTTTGCATAAATCATTTAAACTTTCTGACTTGTTTCTATATACTGAAAGTAGAAGTAACTTTTTTTTTTTAATAAAATATTTTGATATCTAATAGTAAACATGCTATATAAGATGTAGATTGTTTATTATTACGTTATCATGCAGACAGTCTGTCCCATTTACATGCTACGAATGTTACACAGACAACTAATTACAACCCATGTAAAACAATGAAAAGCTGGTCCATAAGTAAAGTAATAGGAAACACCCGAGCATTAAAGGAACAAAATTCCATGGAATAGCTGTGCTTTGTGCAAGCTCAGGTTAAAAAAAAAAAAAAGTTTTAGCCAATCTTATAAACCAGTAATTGTGCACAGAGAGCAAATCAGGCCTTCCACATTGTATGGCTGTGGTTTTAGCAGTTAACTGTACTCTATGTTGAAAGTATGTGTTTTTCATTATTGGCTAATATATTGTTAAATGCAAGCAGACCCAAACGTACACATGCATTACATTACATCTGTACAAGGAAACACTTCCCACAGCAAGCACCACTTTCCAAATCCCCAGTAATGACTCTTCTGAAGAGCAATTGCTTGGAGCGCTGCTCACACGGGTGTTGTGGGAAGCGCATTAAAGTCTGGGATCAAATGTTGCTGTTTTTTTACTTGTGATTACAAAACCCCTCAGAGCATTAGCAAGCACAGCCAAGCAGAACCTGTGGCACTGCAATCCTATAACCCACTCGATGTAAATTAGACAGCCCTAAGGATAAACGCCTGTCCTAACTGGTCAAAAAAGGATAAACTGATTTTAAGTAGTACAAGAGTAATTAGCAAGGCTAACAAGGATTTCCATGTGGGATATCACTAAGCACAGGAAAGCATTAACATGGGGTGGAAAACAAGGACAGTGCAGCTCTACGAACTCGGGACAATGTAAACATCCATGGCAGCGTTGGGATATAAACCAGAGCAGCAGAGTTCAAGAATTAATATCACATGAAAGAGTAGGGGAACTAAGGCAGAGAAACGAACTCTCTTCCTTCCTTTGAAAATTTAGATTTTGCTGCTGCTAATGCTGAACCCAGCTGATGTTGTCCAGAGAGGTGGTGGATGCCCCATCCCTGGAAACACTCCAGGTCAGGCTGGACGGGGCTCTGAGCGAAGTTGAAGATCTCCCTGCCCATGGCAGGGAAGATTGAACAGATGACCTTTAAATGTCCTTTCCAGCCCAAACCATTCTATGAACCAAACCATTGAGGAGACCATGATTTTTCCATTAGGCTTCTCTGCTCCTCCTCTTCTCCATGTGTGCTCAGCTACTTCAAGGCCAGGCGAGACCTGGAATGCAAGTGTAACTTGTGCCACCAGAACATCTGCTATGGGGTATTTCCATCCCATCCTGGAACAAGAAATATCTGAATCATGCAAGAAAACTGATTCCCACAAAATCTCCCAACAAAATTTGCAGATAAGCTTAGATAAGCATGATAGCTACAGCTCAGATAAAAGAGCCAGGTCCTCGGCTGTGTCACCTGGCATCCTTCCACTGAAGTAAATGGAGTTCTGCTGATCTGACTCCGTATCTGGGAGGAATGCCAACAGCCAGGATGATGGGGAACATCATTGTTAGAAAGGATGGGGGAAAAATTCTGTAAAGATTGCACAAAAAATTTGGAGTTTGGGGTTTCTCAACCCTGGGCAATTCATGGGCAATTCAAAGGGAATCACTGCCCAGGTTGCTGTGACAGAGGGAAGGTAAGTGACCTCCCAGGTCCTCTGCTAGCCAAAGTCCTCAGCCAGGACCAGAGGCGCTGAACACCAGCGCATCTCACCTGGATGGGCTGCGGGCATCCTCCGGCCAGTTCTCCCAGCCCACCCTGCCTTGCAACCACTCTTACCCTCCGAAAGCATGGTCGAAAGGCATTCTTGCACACATGCATAAGAAAATGAGCATCTTTGCTTATTTATAGATCTTCTTTAGCAAAGTGAAATAAACGGCATGAGCAAGCTTGCAAAGAACTGACAGCATTAGCATATAATCTCTCACGTTTTAAATTCAGCATGTTCACATCAATTTGCAGTGTGTGTGCATGTGGAAGGAACTCTTAGTTGCTCCTTGGTTTCTACAGGGCAAAGACGGGGCTTTCTGCTGCGGGTCACCAAGAAGTCCCACTCGGGCAACAGGGTAGAGTCTAGAGCGGTGCAAACTGCTGGATTTTACCCCCTTCTTCTGAAAATCTATCACCAGGAGAAAAAATGCAGCGAAAAAGGGACTCGGGGACATCTGCACCTGGGCATCAGGGCTCACTCTTGACAGCTGTAGTTGGTTAATTTTAATTCTCTACAGATCATGAGTCAACAGCTTGTGTATTATCAGCACTGGGAAAATGCACAGTAAATAAATTTTGGCAGAACAATGTTATCAGAACTTTGGGGAAATGCAGTGGAGACTAAGCCTTATTTGAGACTGAGGAGTTCAATGCTGCCCTTGCAAATGGGACAAAGCATTATTCCACAGGTAATTCTTAGATTTTAGCTGCAGCACCTTGTCCAGCATGGGCACTGATGGGGAACGGGCAAATTTCTTAACAAAATACATGGTTACGTACTTTGGGGTTAAATCCTGACTGATATAAAGCCAGAAGGAGTTAACCTAATGGCTTTCAGGTTTGCCATGCTTCCGGGCTTGAAGTACATTGCAGTTAGAGTCAGAGCTGGATTCAGGGAGAGGGAAGAAAAAACTACGTGTATTTGTCAAAAATTCTTCCTGTCATTTCTTTTTAATCCCAGATAGTTTATCATATTTCAACAATTATTTATATTTGGTAGCAACTCTCTTCACAGATGCCTTTGCCCACACTACGGTTACATCTACAGCTCATCCCTTCAACGTGATTACAGTTTCTGGTAGAGTCGGCAGCAAATCAGACCTGGTCCTGAACCGCTCATGCTGTTAGCCTGACGAAATGAAGAAAAAAAATGTAGCCCTTGTTTATTGAGGAAACAAAGCTGCTTCCATAAAGAAGCAGGAGGCACAAAAGAAAAGCAAAGATAAAATAGCATTCTGAGGGAGGCATTTCAATCATTTTAGGAGGATTTTGGCACACAAAAAAAAAAAAAGAAAAGAAAAAAACAACAGGAGAAGAGGTTCCTTCTCTAAAAAGAAAAATCTTTTATATATATAAAAACAATATATATATAAATAATATATAAATATTTTTAGTATAATCAAAAAAACTCATACCCACCAGAGGAAGAAATATTAGAGGCAATCTCAGCTTTAAACTATGGTGAGGAGCCAGCCTCCTTTCCACGGGTATGGGTTTGTTCTCAAGGGAGTTATATTTAAAAGTAGGAAAAAAAGACACACGAGTCGCTGGGGTAAAAACTCATTTCTGAAACTGCTCACAGCTCTCTGCTGCTGTACAACACTAATGCTCAGCCATCCCTGAGCAACACAGACACGGGACCATGTTCACCATCATTTCCAGGGACATCAGGTTCTCCAACTGGACCAGCTTAGATCAGGAGTAAAGAGTGATGGGACCATCAGCTGCTATGTGGGGTGGAAGGTTCCTCTGCACCAACACGTGTGGCCGAGACTCCGTGTGCAGTGCTGGAGCTGCGCTTACAGGGCTCTCAGGGCACATTCAAAAGACTTGTTAGACCTCTCCTTTCTCCTCTGGTGATGACTAAAAAGAAAAAATGCCCCAAAACCAAAACACAACTGCAATGTGATAAAACAGAAAAATAAATGCTAAAAATATTCTGGAATGGCCCTCAGGAGTTCTGGACTTGGCTGCAATCTCTGACATTGGCCTCCTACACAACCCTGGGAGATGGCTCAGCCCTCTTCCCTCGTCTTTGATTAGCCAAGACACAATTTCCCTAATTCTGGGACGAGCACTTAACAGAACTGGTAGAAAGTAAAGCTGGCATGAGATGATGGAGATGCAAGAAACCTTCCTCTGCTTATCTGTGGCTCCCCCCTTTTTTTTCCCCCCCCACTCTCATTAACATCTCGCACACCTTACCAGTATAAACATCCTGACAACAAACAGACTACAGCCACACGTTCTAGTTGCATCCTTGCTGCATTCTAATCAATGAAACGTAGGAATGCTTTCATGTTTGTCCAAGCTGACTGGTGAAAAAAAAAAAAAAAGAAGGGCTGGATTTTCAGTACCCAGAGTAATGTGTCCGGAGACATTTACAAGCAAAATCACATCGACAGAGCAGTACACAAGAAAATTCTCAGTTCATGTCACTGGTGTCCATAGGCATAGCCACGTTGGTGTACACCAGGGACTCAAGCACCTATTCAGGTTGTAGAAATCAGCTCCTAGGCATCCAATGGATTTTTGTGACGAGCTGCATCACAGCTCTGTAATTAAGAAAGATTAAATTTCATCGAGAGTATTGTTATAGGTCTCACTTTAATATCATTTGCAAATGTTCCAATAAAATCCTCAGCCTTTCGGCAAGTCTTGTTCATAATCCCATATCATTGATTAGTTTAAGCAAGCTACAAATGGCAAGCTGTCCGACTCTGCTTGTTAATGCAGGCATCTTCTCTCATCTGCTGTCTCCTTAGAATAACAATGAATGCAGCATCCTTATGCTTGCCAAATGCGCTTTAAGCTTATGAAATACAAGCTTGATGTCAAAAATAGGCTTTTTGCAGGAGTAGAACTCAGTAGTCTAATAAAAACAGAAGGCAGCTGCAGCCTATCTTGAAAAGATGCAACTTAGCCCCCAAATTCAGATCTAACTTCTCTTTTTGAAGGTTTTGGAAGGAGTATTTTGGCCGAGCCATGACAAAACGAGTGAACCGATCATCAATCTGGCTCCCAAAAGTCAGGGCTTCAGCATCCAGACCCATTGCTGGCATTCTCCAGCCTTCAAGAAGAAAGGCTCCCTCGTGGCTCTCCAAGGTCTAGGCAAGGAGCCTGGGCTCTCTATGCAGTCGGTCTCCACTTCCTTTGGAGGGTCCACCATCCCTAAAGATATCCGAATCAGGCCCAAAGGCAAAGAGAAGTGAGGGGAATACCAAGTCCTCGGGCAGCTGCTGGGGAAGGCCACTGCCCACATTTACTGTCATTAGCCAGATGTGTCACGGTTGGCCCTGTCTCTGCCTGGCTCCCAAGTGACAGGGGGTTTATGACTCTTCCAGGCTCCATCCACTACCGTTATTGCCACAAAATAAAATGTAATCACATTTACATAGGATTTTCAACCATCAGTAAGAATTGTTCAGTCTTTAATTGCAGACATCAGCTCCCTCCCAGTCTCCCATCCCTCTCTCCAGCCCACAGCTGACTGACATATCCTGCCCTTTGTCTACAGCCATTCACAGAAAACTTCAAAGAAATCCTTCTTAAAAGCTCCTCCTGACTATCCTGCCCCGCTGCTCTCCCAGGGGGGCGCAGGATAACAGCAATTGAAGGTTTGCTTCCTTTGTACTGTATTACCGATAGCCGCGACACCATTAATCACCAGTTTAGGTACTGTGGGGCACTGGACTAGCACAACGGTACAGACTGAAGATTTGTGGCTTCAATCAGTGGTACAAATATTGCAGGAGGAATTATGGCAGCTCCAGGGTAATCACAGGCCTTTCTTCAGACGCTGCAAGCATTTATAGACTTCTTCCCTCAAAACCGTGTTATGAATGACTGTGCATAGTTAGGCTAATGGTTGGAAAAAACCCAATACCTGCTAAAGTCCTGAGTTAAGGATGGGGGAAAAGGTCGTGTCTACAAGCTTTATGCAGTGAGGCATGACTTGGATTGCACCCATGCATTGCTTTTACTTTTTCCTTTCTCTCCTTGTGTACATCTTCTCATCAGGAGGACCAAATCAAGAGCATTTACTTAAACCCTAAGGCTTAAGAAACATTGTACTGCAACATAGCAGATTTGAGGCGCTTTAGCACGTTTCACCATTTGGATATATGACCTGTGGCATCAGAAATGCTTCACTCACCCTTCCTTTTACCTGCCCGGGCTCTCTGCAAGGTGCTGCCACAGGTGGTTGTTGCCCAGCATCACGTTCCTCCCCATTAGAAAGGCTAAGGCTGGGGTTGCACACAGAGGTAGCTCTGCTTCGCGGTTTGTTTTCTCAAGTGGTGAATGTGCTCTTTCATAAACAGCCTCCCAGATTTGCTGACCTTTTTATGGACTACGCTAATAGATCTCATGTTCACTGCCCCCCTCAGAAGATTAAGCGATAAAATCTTATTTTCTCAGGAAATGGTATCGCTTGCGTATCTTAATGAAAATGCTGTGGTTTGTTGTTTTACACTGCACTTGAAGTACTGAGATCAAAGAATTAACACAAGATTAGAGATTAGATCTAGCTTTGTAAGCAAGCGATGTAGTCTTTGTCTTTGATATGCAAACAAAGAATCATTAAATAAATTTGATAATATCAAGCTAGTGAGAGGCTTCAAATGCAAGTTGAGCAACCACTGGATAGCTGGAGACAAGCATTTTGATAAAGCAACATTAAAAAGATAAATAAATCCCAACTTAAAATTTTGGAATTAATTCCAAGGCAGATCAGAAAGTCTCAGCAATCATGTGTCCGTATTTTGTCTCCAGACACATTACTTCAGGAAAACGTGGAAGTAAAGGTGAACCTGATGTGATTATTTTTCGTATCAGCAACAAGTTTAGTTGCAGAAGTATTAGTATTTGTGGATGGACAACACTCAACTCCATTGGCTTCATCTGAAGCAGAGGAAAAGGTTTGAGACAAGGCTCTGAGATGGTCTAGACAGCAAATGTCAGCTTTCCTTTTTTTAACCTATCAGTCTTTTGGAAGATGTCTATAGAATACCATGAGCTCAGCTGATCTAGATAGTTAGAAAATATCATTCATTTTACAAAAGAATAAAAAATGTAACTGCTGGTCAGTGGCTGCAGTGTATAAGGAGAAAAGGGAAATCTCTGCCTCTGTTTCCCTATCAGTGAGCGAAGAAAAGCTGCTTTGAGCTCTGAGTAAAATTTAACTTTTTCATTTTTGAATATTACCATTGGCCACGGATGAAAGCAAGACCGTCTGAAGTACTCATACAAGTAACTAATCGCAGCCCACTGGTGGCAGGGATGCCGCCCTCTGAAAGTCTCCCATCCAAAGCACTGTCGTGGCACAGCTGGAGCAGGGTCACGGTGGCCTACAGAGCTGCTTCCCAAGTGCAAGGTCACCACGCATCTACTGGTAATGTTTGCACCCCAAAGGTGGGAACCCCCAGACAACACCACGTCACACAGTGCCCAGGCAGCAAAATGAGCTTCTGGAAGAGCTCCAGAAAGGTACAGTCACCTGGGAAGTCATCACGTTAACAAGTTTCTCCTGCTCTTGATGTCACCAATGACTTTGCAACCCCTCTGGGCAGAGCACCTTCCCAAAGCAATCAACCAGCTCCCCAGGCTTGGGGCCTTCTCTGTGCTCTCATCCTGGAGGCGGAGGTGAGTTTCCCCACCCAGGCTGGTCCTCAGCCTCGGGATGTGCCGGGCTTCTGTTGCATTGATTTAGCATCCCCGGGGCTTCGCCTGGGCAGCTGCAGGTACAAGGTTCAGAGGCTTAAAGAGGTAATAGGAGCACTCTATACCCATTCAAAGGGGGGCTTTTTTTTCAGGGCAGCCACAACAAATCAAAAGAGTTTTAGATTAAGTCTCTGGAATAAAAGAAGTGTTCAGACTATTGCAGCCGCACAAGCTGGCATGCAGATGAGGCTGTAATCTATGGAGGTTTTTTATTTTTAAAGACACAAATGAGCTTTTATTGTTTCAAAAGGGAGACTGTCACCATGATAGGGTAACCCGTTCTGCTCCTAGCTTTTTTTTATGCAAAAAGCCACCAGAGCTCAGCTGACAATTTGCATTAAATCTGTACCTGTCCCTGTGGCTGGACCCAGCACAAAGCAGAGCAGAAAGGCTGAGTTCAGCCCAGGCTGGCGTCGACAAAACACACCACTATTCCTCCAGTTCAATCGATGCAGTGAGAGGCTGGGATGTGACTAATTTCAAGGACAAACAGAAGCAAAGCACAAATACAGAAAAAAGCATGGCTGGTCGTACTCCCCCCTCCAACACCAAGCACTGCAGGACCCACCGAGTGCTGTTTGCCCTGGGAAGTCTGAGGCAGCAGTATTTCTTGCCTTTTTAATACAGCTCTTTATTGCATGCAGTACTTAGGAGCCTCAATTGCTCCTACTGCACAGCTGGAGAAAAATCACATATTGGAGCAAGAATACGTGTTGTGAGTGGCCCATGAGCAGCAGCCAAACCCCTGTACACCACACCAGTGTCTTTGCCACCGCTTTGTGTTTAATGAGCTTTAGAAAAACATCAGTGGCAGAACGAAGGCACATAATTCACCAAACCCAACTACAGCCAAATATACATACACACACTTAGTGCAATACATTATGGGAAAGGCTACATCCTCCTTTTAACATCCGTATCATCACTGGTTCAGAATTAATGTTCGTGCCAACAGCATTAATTACCCTCACTTTGATTTCTCACAGGGACAAGGCAGGCATGCTTCAGGACCACTGAAATCCTGCGCCTCCTTATTACAGCACACTTCTCTTAAGCCCAGGAAAAACAGTGATCATCAATATTGATTGATCTCTGTGCTTAGTCTCACTGTTGCCTCTAAATCACACAAAGCACTTCATCAGATAATGCATCTATTTAAATTTACCAAAGAAGAGGTAGTTACGCATAGGCTTCAGTGCCTAGATGTGCAAGAGTGCACTGACTCCTAAAATAGATGGGAATAATTAAATGCCTAAAAACACAATGCAAACAGGAGTGCTGACACAGATTTGACTTTGCTGGCTAAACAGCAGGCTGAGGAGCACGGATTAAACACCTTCCAAACAACTGCACTCCTGCCTGCCCCACCATCCACGGCTGTGGACCAAATCCAAGGTTTAGATGCGGAAGCACAGTTGGGTTCTGGAAGGAGAGGCAGCAGGTTTGTCTTCTTGACCCATTAATTAGCACATGGGTGATGTAGGTTTAAAAGCTCTTTCTACCTGAGACAAAATATAAAGCCCTCATTTCCCACCTCCCACAAAAGACCCCTGAACAAGTAAGCCATGGGGATGCTCTAAGCTCCTCTGTCTGGATGAAATCTCCAGCTGAAACAAGTGGGAGCACACCAGCTCTCTGAATCCCACCGGGATTCAGCCATCCACGTATCGGTTCAGAGTGCTACAGCTTAGCAACAGAAACTCCTTTACAAAGCAGAAATGAAGGCAAGGGTGACAGGAATTAAGGCCAGCAGGACCCACTGTCATTTCTTTGCAGGCCCCCAACCCCAGGTGTTAGCAACACCTTAAAAATAAAATCTGAGATCCCCAGTCATGCACAAACTTGTATAGGTATTGCACTTATAGTAACAGAATTATTTCTATCTATTTCTGTTGAAAATCAGCCCCAGAAACCTAACCAACTTTTGAAAATTATGTGAAAGCTTGATCTATATAGTTTATAAAGATTGTCAGGCTATGTTGTCAGGCTATTTCGGGAAAAAGAGAAAAAAAAATCCCCAAATTACCTATGGAGACCTTTTTTTTTCAGCAATGTTATCCCAAATTCTGGCATTATGTATAATCAGGCTGGTGGTCAAATGTGCTGAAAAGAGGACCTCAAATTTATAGTACCCATGTGCAATTTGGACTCACGAAAAAGTATTAAATCATTTCTCAGAAAAATAAATAGACTTCCTAACAGCCACGCACGACCATACTTAAACTGTATTTTATTAGCAAAATCTAAGATGGGCTGAAAAAAAATGAAGCCTGCCTATTTTCCCTTGGCAGTTGCCTCTATATTTGATTGTAGTCGAGAGAGATAAATAGCACTTACTTCATCAGGGGAACAAGCATTTTCTCTGGTAGCCAGTGAAGCTGCCTACTCTCAGCTGGTCTGCATCAATCCATCTTCACTGAAGTCTGTGGAGCCCACCAATCCACAATGCTGGGATCTGCACTTTCAAGGGCATAAACTTGACACCGTATAAATATTATATGCTTTTCTTTCACTTTGCAGCTCAGAATTGATTCATTCTTGAGTACAGTTTCAGGGCTGAGTATAACATAACTCATCTCCAATTGGCATTTTCTCTGTGAATAACACACCAAGCATTCCTACACCCAGCGATGAAGCCTCTAAGAAAATAACATGTCTTTTTCTAGCTCAAGCCACCACAATCCTACCTGTGATTTGCCCTCAGGCCTTGTCTATTCCAACAAAATAGCTTTACCAATTCCTTGCCCCCTTGTCTCACCGCGGGCTTGGTTTTGTTTTCACCAGAAATTGTTTGAACCGAAAGCTGGTGTAGTCAGAACACTGAAGCGCATAAATACCTCCCTGGGTAATGGCATACCTGGTTGGAAGAGAATACAAAACCCACAGCTTGCAGCAGCAATGCCAAATGCCCGGCTGCGTGTTGGCGGTGAAAGCTGGCTGTAGATACGGGTCCAGCACCGAGAGAGGAAATGGGATTTGATGGCTCAGCCTGAGATAAAGATGCCCTTTTTTCATGGAGACTCAGGGGCAGGGATTTCAGTCTCCAGCCTTGGGCAGAGGATGCTCTGCGGCGAGCTGGCTGAGCTATAAACTACGGGCGAGGTGGGACGCCTGCCAGGGAAATAGGGCAGAGCAGCCGCGGTGCTGCCACGGAGCAGATGGAGTTGCCCTAACAGTGCTGCATATTTCACATGCTTATTTTACCCCTCCGTGCAGGGTGGAAGGATTTGAGCCCTATTACCGATGGCTTTTTAAGCTGGCTAGTGAAGCATCCCTTGCCTGCCTGTTTCACAGCACCAGTCCCTCAACCCAACACAGCCACCAGAGCTGGCCACAGCTCTGAGACCTCCATCAGGCAGGGCACCGTGGACAGGCTCTGACCTTTCCATGCTACAAGAAGTCCTGCTCGCTTCAGAATTGGTATAAACTTCAGCACCAGTAAATCTACGCATAATCTGGGCTTGGCTGAAGATCTAGGCTTGACAAGAACACAGTTTTAAATACTCCAAAACAAAGGTCATCTGCTACAAGTCCCTGAAAGAACAGTTAAGTCTTTTGCTAAATAACTGGTTCTATACTTAAAATCTGAAACTTGAAATCTATTGTTTTTCAACTGATCAGTCTAGCTGGCTAAAAAAAAAAAAAAAGATAAATCTTTATTTACAACATAAAGCAGAAGTTAGCTTACCCTGCAAGAAGGCAAGACGTCAGTGGAATGACACAACACTGCAAGAGAATTTGAGTCATTCCTTTAATAGTTCTCAGATCACATCCGCAGATTCCAAATAACATTCTTGAACAGTAACCCAACACAGAGGGTTTGCTACACCTCATTGGTCTTCCCCTTTTGCAAGCACTTAACTGACATTACACTTAAGCCTTTTTAAGAACAATATCACCTGTTTGGTGAATACACCTTCTGTAAGCGCATACCAAAGCTCAAGTGGTATCCTCAAGGGTGCATTCTGCTGGAAGGTGGTTTTGGCTAAGTGTTTAAATTTCTCTACCAAGTGTCCCTATTTCACATTAAACCAGATTTTAAGAACTCTTTTTTTGTTGTTTAATATTTTAGTTATTCTCAAAGCGATGCTTATGCAAACATTTTAGTTTTATGCTTTTTTTCAGTCCCCATATTCCTAAAGGGTCATTCTGTGTGGACACAACCCATAGAATTTCTTGTCTTCTCATTTCCTCAGTCGATTTCTTCCAAATCTCCACAAACCCCCGACTCCAGTGTGGGCTAACACATACAGCAAAATGGATTTAGTGCGGGTTGTGCAAACCTTCCCCACATGCTGTTTCCCAAATATTTTACTGCACTGTGTTTGTAGTTCAGCTCATTGTGACAGAGCTACTTTCAGAGAATTATAGAAACGACTAGATATAAACTCAGAATCTGTTCTAACAACTTCTTAGAAATGTTACACCACTTTTGCATCATTTACGGGCTTACGTCTTGAGGAAGAGGTCTTTCACAAGGGACCCTGACCCTGAGCTTCCTTCTAGAGGCAGTGGAAGAGCTGTGACCCCCCCAGACTTCAGAAGTGGGACCATCTGAGGAGTCACGTCCATCTTCTATACCTATCCCTTTTCACTTCTATCCCTCCCCTTTTCTCCGAAATAGTTTCCTCTTTTCCCTGGCAATTTCCCCCAACCTTTCACAGGCTGCTGGTTTCTGGCATCTGCTCTGGTCATCTTCCTCTGCTTGGAAAGAAATCTTCCCTCCCAGGGGAGCCCTTGGCCTGCAGAGAGACACCTCCCTCCCTGCTGCCCGTGGGTCTGACACTCCTCGGACACATCCCAAAAGGGGACCCAGTGACACCAAGCATCACTGGGCACTCAGTCCTGGGTTTGCTATTTGAGATGTCTTTTCTTTCTCTTTATCAAGGAGGAAAGGAGAGAGTGCCAACTAAACCTATTGCTGAAATGAGAGTTTCCTCCTCCATCTTCAGGATGATGGAAACTACACATACTGCCGAACAGCAAAGGTCAGCCTGTTTTTACAAATGCTAAAGAGTCAGATGTCATTTTCAACGCATTAGATGAGGTGTGAACTTTACAAGTTCATCTACAGATGCATGTTCAAGTCCCTATTCTATTGCTACTTGTATTATAGAGGTCATAGCCTGCAGATATTTTTTTCTGGAGTTTGGCTTTGCTTCTTCCTAAGGGATCAATAAAGTAACTTAGATTTCCATTCTACGGTAACTGTGTGGTTGAGAGTATCTTATACTAAGTAGTGAACTGCTGACACTACATATTATATTGCCTATAATCTTTAAAAGAATAGATACTTCATATACCATCAAGAAAACAAGTGTTAATTAAAATGCAATACCAGAAAAATAGCGCAACAAACTTTCAGCAGAGTCTCCTTTTTCAAGACTCTTCATGAAGTTTCTTTTTTTCCCTCTGCAGCCCAATGACTTCAGAACGAGAACATATTATCTCAGCCCATGGCTGTTTTGGGGATCACTGCCACAGGACTTCAAGCTAAGCTCCCAGTAGCATCAACTCCGGGCACAGAACTAGGGAGAATTTGCGGAAGCCAAGACAGTCCAGTTGAAGCTTACCAGTTTTCGAACAGAGCTGTCTTGCAATGGAGGTCTCACACCCTTAATTACAACAGAGGAGCTTCTGCAGGAATGCCTTGATACTGTTAGTTTACTCCCCAGCTTGCCTCAGAGCACAGATATCAGGCAGCCAGAGAAAAGGGAAAAAGGAGTGCCACAAAGTAAGCCTACTACAGAAGCGGAAACTTACTTTAATCCCATTCCCAGAGATGACTCATATTCCTGAATGGAACTTGAAAGTCAAGGTTCTACCCTTTAAAGTCTTCATCTTCTTGCAGCATTAGTGTCATAGCAATTTTCCATGTAAACAGGAAAGTTTTAATTACATAATGGGTACTTCTGTTTTCATAAGAATGCCTTTAATCAGATGCAATGCTTAAAGAAAGCTGTTCCTTATTCAAAGATCAGATTGTTGAATAATAAGAGCTATTTTTTCAGAACAAGTGAAATAACATCGCAGTATGTGCTAATTTAGTGTTCTAATCCACAACTCCACATAACGTTCACCCCAGTCGTCACAAAACACGAGCATACTCGGTGCTCCCTTGTAACATACCTGTGCAAACCTGCAGCATAAGCTCTGCTTACAACTGGTTTGAGATATTGATGTCCCATTAGCAACAACAGCTGTACCACTAACATACCTACAGCTAAAAAAGGCAAAAAGCATATACCACTGTGGCTGATTTGCTGGCTTATATACAGCTCAGAGGTTAGAGCATGGTGGGAAATGGGGGTGGAGACTTTCTTAGAAAAGCTCCCACCATGTGTCCATGCTTTGTGAAGAGCTAGGTAGGTTAAATTAGGGCTTTAAGATGCAGTGGTTTTCACTTTCTCTCTGTGTGCGCGCGCACACACACACAAACACACCCCACCCCCCCCTTTAATTCTGTTTCTTACACTGTATGAGTGGAAAGAAAATAGTATATATTAGAATGTAAACATGTGCAGTTGTGTTGATGGCTCTGTCTTGCTATTCATTACTATGGCTGTTATAGTGCAAAGGGCAGAGGAAGTTCTAGATAGTCTGTAGCTGCTTATTTCTTTTGACACTTGTCTATTCTCTCAGTGTATCTTATTCTTCAAAAAAATGAAAGTGCTGCTGTATCTCTTTCCCATATTGTTTAGCTATACTAAATAATGATTGAATTGCTGTTCCAAGCTCAATCAGATATGAGCTTCCCAAATCCTCCAGAGTTTCCCTTGTTCCAGTGAAAGGGATCCTTTGGGAGATTTTGTGCAAAGCTGCTAGATCACCCCCTGCAGCTGCATTTTATTTCAAGCTAATCAGTGTTTGCTCGTATCTGTTACTTTGCTTCTTTGTCTTAACTAAGTGTCCATGAAATGGGACCAGGTGGTGCTTGTTCGGGTCTCTAAAGAGCCATCGATAAACCCACTTATGAAAAGCTTTTGCAAAAGAGAGTAGATACAGGTTAATGGGCTGTAATGGCCCAAAGAATAGCTAAAGAAAAGAATAAGATAATTACAGCCTCTTCTGAAAGCTGGTGGAACTGCCCCAGCCTGCTGAAGCTACACACCAACACCGTGTGCCATCCCAAGAGGAAGAAGGTGTCAACGTTTGTGAAGGAACCCAAGTGAAGTAGAGAAAATCAGGGTGAGCTGGAAGATGATTGACAAAATGAAATTAATTGGAGAGTTCAAGGTAATCCCCCTTGATAATGCAAGTATTTGGTGCATGTTATTGGATGTTCTGTTGTATGAAAAAAAATGTATGCTGGCATTGCTGTAGGCAGCTTAATGAAACTCCTTCGTGCCTGGCAGCGTTAATAATAGAAACAAAAGGGTGTCATACTTTAAAATGAAATCTAATCTAGCCTGACATGCTATATTGTTTACCTCTGACCTTCGCACCTCCAAAATCCTATTAAAGAAATGAAGAGGCTTTGACTCATTAAGATGAGCAGCAGCAGACCAGCTTAAGCTGTTTTGCTTGAGAAAGTTGATAAATGACTCTTGTCATGAAAGGTGGAGAAGAGAGAAACTGGGCAGCAGTGGCAGGTTACTGGGGAAGGAGAGCCTTACCTTTCAAGAGAGGGGGGTCTCCCTTATTTTACTCTACTGTGGGCTAGGATCCCCCAGAGGAAAGGGTGGGCTTTACCTCTGCTGGTGGTGGCAGTGGTGGGAGAAGACTTCTCTTCCTTGTGGCTGAGGTGGGGTGGGGACGGGGGGGCACCCAGGCTTCCCAGCTCAGGGCTTTGGTGATGGTGGTGTGCCTGTGCCCAGACACAGGAACACCAGAAGGACCTTGGGAACAGTGAATCAAAGTGAGCTGAGATCATATCCCATTGTTCTTCTCAGCTATGTAATCCTTCTTCCTCTCTGCTGGTCCCTGGCAAAGCCCAGATAGGTTTTGGGCTCCTCTGGTTCGGGTGCTGAGACTGGTCCCGCCCTGCCCTTGCACTTCAGGGTGTTCAGGTGAGAGGAGTGGGAATGATCACACAGCTAGAAAAAATAACCCACTGGGAACATTGGAAGGGTCTCTGGTCTGTTTAGTCAAGGAAGGACTGAGAGGAGATACACCTGTAAAGATGTAAAAGCTAATGGTAAAGAGTAAGGGAATAAATGCTTACGACTACAGGAGAAAGAACAATAAACCTAAAGGATACAACAGAAGAAGCAAGTTAAGTATGAAGAAGAGTTGTCCAATATAAAGTCTGCCAATTACAGGCTGCCCAGAGATGTTGTTGAGTCTCTGACTCTGGAGACATTCCAAACCCGCCTGGACACTGTCCTGTGCAACCTGCTGTAGGTGACCCTGCTCTGGCGGGGGGGTTGGACTGGATGAGCTCCAGAGGTCCCTTCCAACCCTGACCATTCTGTGAAAGGATAGTTAATTGCTAGAACGAGCTTATCCTGGAAGAGCAGGTGAGTGAGCATCAGCTGAAGTGAGAGGCCGTTCCTGCCTGTGCACAGGGGTGGCCTGAACTCACGGGGGCTCCCTGCAGAGGATGAGCTCCCTCCTAGCTCCGTTTGCTGCGCTTCCTCATCCCTGATCTATTGGTTGTCTCTCATGCTCCCGGGGTGGCTGGCAGGGAAAGCGCGTTGCCTGCTAGCTGCCTGCCCCACCAGCTCCTGGCGGTGAGCGAGGGATGCCCGCAGGGTGTCTTGCAGCTCGCCCTGCGCTGGCGCGCTCCCAGGCACAGTGAGCATCGCGTGCTGACAGAGCCACCTCCTTCGTGCTTTCAGCTGGGAGTGCAAAATGACTTTGGCCATCCCCTTTTCCACAAACAAAACTGACTCTTGTCCTGCCTGCAGAGGGGTGGCCTGAGGATGCTGGTATAGGCTGGTGGGACTGCGCTTTAGGGTTCACTCTTCTGTTAATGGTCTGATACTTATCCTGTGTGTGGTAGAGGGTGATGTGATGGTTTGTCCCCAGTCCCCTGTTGCAGAGGAGCCTACCATCTCCTGCCAGTGCTGCTCACCTGTGTTGTCTGAGCAGGCCTGCATCACTGGAGGGAGTCAAGTCCATTCCTGCAAGGAATGCCATCCAGAGGGACCTGGACAGGTTTGAGAGGTGGGCCCGTGCAAACCTCATGAAATTCAGCAAGGCCAAGTGCAGGGTCCTGCACGTGTGTTGGGGCAATCCCAGGCACAAATACAGGCTGGGCGCAGAGTGGATCGAGACCAGCCCTGAGAAGGATTTCGGGGTGTTGGTGGATGAGAAGCTCACCATGAGCCAGCAATGTGCACTGGCAGCCCAGGAGGCCACCCGTATCCTGGGTGGCACCAAAAGAAGCGTGGCCAGTAGGTCGAAGGAGGAGATTCTGCCCCTCCACTCCACTCTGGTGAGACCCCACCTGGAGTACTGCATCCAGCTCTGAGGCCCCCAACATAAGAAGGACACAGACCTGTTGGACCTGCACCCCAGAGTAGGGCCATAAAAATGATCAGAGGGCTGGAGTACCTCTCCTATGAGGACAGGCTGAGAGAGTTGGGGTGGTTCAGCCTGGAGAAGAGAAGGCTCCAGGGAGACCTTATAGCAGCTTTCCAGTATCTGAAAAGGGCCTACAAGAAAGCTGGAGAGGGACTTCTTACAAGGGCATGAAGTGATAGGATGAGGTGTAATGGCTTCAGACTGGAAGAGGGGAGATTTAAAATAGATATTGGGAAGAAATTCTCTACTGTGAGGCACTGGCTCAGGTTGCCCCGAGAAGCTGTGGCTGCCCCATCCCTGGAGGTGTCCAAGGCCAGGTTGGACGGGGCTTGGAGCAACCTGGGCTGGGGGGAGGTGTCCCTGCCCAGGGCGGGGGGGTTGGAACTAGATGATCTTTAAGGTCTCTTCCAACTCTAACCAGCCTATAATTCTATGAAAGGGCATGAAAAACAAAAGCTGAGAATGTCGCTGAAGGAGCTTGAGCTCTGTCTTTGCTAACAGAGCGCTTCTCTCAGCCCCTTGCAGAGTCCCTGAGCAAGGACCGAGGCGTGCGCAACTGGTTCGCATCTCACAGTACTGGGTTTTGCCCAGCCATGGCTTGTGTGTCCCTCCTTCCCCACCCCACTCCACAGCCCCGTCAGCCAGGGCTCGCCAGTGGTTACAGCCCTTCCCCTGGACACATGGAGATGTGCAGGCGATGCAGTACAGCTAAATTGCAAAACCCTAATTGAAGAGGGTGCATTGCAGGTAGGAAAGTTAAGAAGCGTCAGGATTTAATGCTGTTCATTGTGGGCAGCTGCTAATTGCAGGATCGGATATTAGTTTTTTCCCACCAGGTCTCTGCTTAAAAACAGGTTGTTGCAGTGAGAGGCAGCAGATGACTTCAGTAACGGGTTGCTACCTATGCAGTCTATAAGAAAGTATTTTCTTAGGTTTCAAAGGCACTTAGTCGTAAAACTTCAGGAGAGAGCAGGTTTTAAATTATAGTGTAGGGATTGAGAGAGGACTCCCGACGCTCACTTCTTTTTGCTTCATGAAAACTAGGGCTACAATAAAAGTTTGACACCTTTTTAATGCAACAGCTCACTTTTGAAAACTTCAAAACTCTGGCTTTAGTCCAACCTTTTTGCTAGTATAGGCTGTGACTTGTAGTTTCAATCATAACTGAAAATCTGAAAAGCCCCCTAGGTGTCATATTATACAGTCAACACTGCATGATTTTCATGGTTTTGTAAGTGCATCAGAACGCTAAATTACTGCTGATTTGAACTGTATGTGGAGATCACTTTACTCCTCTCGGCAGCCACCAAGTACAGATTAAATCACTGTATGTATTCAGAAGTTCAGTACTGAAAAATAGAGGTATATTTGTGAAAGACAGACAATACTTAAAAGGTGCAGAACTTCTTTAAAGATCAGAATCACAGAAAACACCTGCTCCAAAAACGCACACTCAAAGGCAACAGAGGTATTCCTAGCAGCTTTCCGCAACACTCAGGGCTCCGTCCCTCCAGCTGATGTGAATCATTTATTTTACTAACTTCTTTACCACATTATTCTGCTCTCTGCAAACAAAGAGTTTGCTTATGTTAATGAACATCCTACCGGTGGCTAAAGAATGCTGCAGCCAGTAAACTAGCACGCCATAAATAAAAGCAGTCTTTCGGTGCTGTTCCCAGCTATAACCTTAGCTTCAACACTAGCGTGCTCAGAGTATAAGGCAGTCTGTAAATCTCCCCTTTTCATTCCATTGCTGCAGCAGAGAAATCTGTGGAACGCTTCTTTTAAAAAGCAAGTGTCTGTACACTTGTATGGAACGTTTATTGCTTTAGAAAAAAATCTTGGTCTGTGATGTTGCTAGTTTGAGAAAATTCTCCCATTACTTAATGAAAAATTGAAAAACACAGTTCGAAGAGGGCACCTCAAGAGATGTGTATTTAATGTTTTTCTGATGGTTATGTTTGCACCAAATGAATGGCTGACTTGTAAGGAGCAACCTGGCACGGGTATGACAACAGCTTAGCTAATTTAATGTAGAGCTCTTATGAAGCTTTAAAATATTAGAATAATGACATAATTGAGGCCTTCATGCTTCCTGGATGATTTGTTGCTAGATAGCCCCATCTGTCCATATCACAGGTGGCTTTTGCTGCTCATAGGTGTCACTTGGTAAATGAGGCAGGGGGATAGGGGTAGCTGTCCCACCTGCCCCACGGACCCGGCTTTGGGTGCTGCTGCATCCCCATGTGGGATGTCACACTCATTTGGGTGATTTAGTGAACCTCCGGCTCCTGGAAACCTCAGTTGTACACCACCAATGATAATGTTTAGCTGCTTATTCATCCTCCGTATAGTTGTGAGATTTTTCTATTTCTCATACAGCAATGTGTTAATTAGGGTGGGTAACGCATGGCCTCTATAAGCTGTACCAATAATTTCTCTCTGCACACAATTTCTTCTTGCCTTCTTTATCATGAGCTGAAATTAATCATTAATTTTCGCTTGTCTCAAGAAGTTAACAACATCATGCATATTATAAACAGCAAATTTCTTTTCAATAGCCAGGATCCAAATACCAATTTTTCATCAGTATCATTGATAAAATTCTACTGTACTTGTCAGTAGGGAAATATATCTTAAAAAATTATGTAGAAGTGAGTGTACTGTTTAATTAATTTACATTCTAGTGTGAAAGATTTAAAATGATAGATGCATGAATCATCTATATTTGCACCAAATAAAAGGTTAAAAATACGGTGATGAAGTATAGTGCCCAAATCAGTGAGGGATTTGATCTGAATTGTGGTCATTGCAACAGTCTTTTATGCAACACAACACCCTTTTTCTACTAATTTCTGGAAGACGTGAATGTTTTTTCTGCTGTGGCTCATAAAATACAACTTCGTGTATTTCCGTACTCTAAGGAAATCATGCAGTTTAATCTCATCTAGGCAATAGCTTCTATTTGAAGATATTTCTGTAATGGAATCCAAAGCCAGCTCAGTTCACAATTATTACATTGTTCATTTTACAACAGGGGTCCAACCAGATGTGCTCCGCTACTGCGTAGGACAGCCCTCCCCAAAACCATTAGCTTTCCAGTCTTTATCCATCTGCCAACAAACTCTCTTTGCTTTTTGTTTTGACTTTTATTTGATTATTTCTGTTAGCCAAATGAATGTTCGAATGCTGTTCTCACAATTTTTGCATGAAAATGTCAATGGAAATCCTTTTGCATATATGTGGCTCATTTCCCAGCGCAAGCCTCCTGGCATTCACAGTTCTCTTCTTGCCTTTCCCCCAAAGGACGTGTTTCTTTTCCACCAACAGCCATATGCACCAGTAGGATGACGGCTTCCAACTCTCTCCATTCATTACAATAAAACTTCTTAGCATCAGTGTGATAGTCTTGCTGGATCTTTTCCATTATCCCGAAGAATAATGGGTAATGTGAAATTCAGGGGAACTCACGTTAGACAATTTTGCAAAGTTTTCTCCATAACATGACTGCTCTGATGCTGGTCCAATTTTTCAAGTTATTCCAAAGGGAGAATATGTGGTCTACCAAGACATGAGCAATAAAGGAATCACTTTTGGTACAAATTGGGAAAAATTAGATCCACAGAGCTCTACAAATATTTGCATATGGCTATATCCTACTGATTTTGGTCTCAGAGATAATAATGGTCTCAGAAAATAGCCTACAGAGTGAACTTGCAGAGTAGACTGGGGTCCTGAGTTGTGGAGTGATCTAAGGAGAAAATGTTTCTTAATGGCCACAAAATTCTTTGTGTGAAAATTAAAAAAAAAAAAAAAAAAAGATAGAGAGAGAAATGAGTCCTGCTTTCATTTAACTAATAAAGCTTCTAAGGTCCGTTCTGGAGCTGGCTCCTTTTACTAAAGATTTTTTGACATGTTTGGTTTCTTTTTTGGGCTGGTCTTGAATTACCTCCAGGTTGAGAGGTATATGAAAGCTTTTATCCTTTCCAAAAGTAGAACTTCGGTGCAGTCTCCCAAATGTATTGCTGGGAGTAATGAAACAAAAGTGTTTTGAGATAGCGTGATAAGTTCATACACAAGAAATGGTAGGGAAAGATTAATCATAGAATCACAGAATGGTTAGAGTTGGAAGGGACCTTAAATATCATCTTGTTCCAAGCCCACTGCCCTGGGCAGGGACACCTCCCCCCAGCCCAGGTTGCTCCAAGCCCCGTCCAACCTGGCCTTGGACACCTCCAGGGATGGGGCAGCCACAGCTTCTCGGGGTAACCTGCGCCAGGGGCTCACCAACCTCACAGTAAAGAATTTCTTTCTGATATCTAATCTAAATCTAATCTTGGGATTTAACACTTGTTGCTCTGATAAATCCATGTGTGTCTGAGCTGTTGATAGATTCCTCATGTATTTGTTGATAAGGAGTGTTTGTATCATACTTACATTGTACTAATCTGCTTCGGGGCTCCTCTTGGTTACTCATAGGAGCCAAGATAAACTTTCCTCCACTTGATTTTTTTCTGACAGGATGATGGAAGAGGGAGATGCTCTCCTTCCTCTGAGACTCGGCAGAAGGGCCAGAAGAAGATACGCAAGATATGCTGATGCTCCTCTTGAAGCTTGAATCTCCGGGTGGCTGGTTGCTGTTTTGCTGGGGGTTGAATCGCTGGATGGATTGCACATCAGAAACTCAGCATCCCTTTCTCGCTCTGAGCTTTGCACGGTCGCTGCATTCAGCTGCAGGGAAGCTGTGCATCTGACAACCCTTGAAGGTTTAATAAAAGCTCGTTCTGCTTTGTATTAGCAGTCCCTGTGCATGTGTATTATAATTGTTAGGCTTTACAAGATCTTGGCATTCTCCAGAGAGCAAAGTCTCTGTTGGTAATTCTTCAGTGAAGCATAAAAATGTCTGTTTAAAGATCTATCATAAATCAGACTGTGTGTTTGTCCATTTTCACTTTACTGGCCAACAGTGTGTAATAATACTTCAAGATGAAAGATGTTAACTTTACCGATACAAACAAGTTGGAGCAATAAATGCATTAGTCAAACACTTTGCTGAGGTGCATAATTTGGGTTTTTTTAATGCAAAATCTAAAGTAAAAAATACAAAGAGAGAGGGATTCTCCACTTGATTTGGAGCTATTGAGAGCAAAATATTTCAATGGAGACTAAAACTCTTCAGCAGAAGCACTTTGCTCTCCGTACTGTGGGGAAGGATAAATGACAACAATGAAGTGTTTGCATTGAAGCAGAAGAAATGCAGTGGAATTCTGTTGACTAAAGAGACCAAAATGACATAGGGTGGAAAAGCCACTGCTTCAAAGCTGATTTCTAGTATGCTCAGAGGCTGTGGATGACATTAAATATACACTAGTAGAGTAAAAAACAAAATATGGGTGTGCAAAAACAATGAGGTGCAAAAAGGCGCAAGGAGCAATAAAGAGGTAGGTACCAGAGAAGGGCTGGAATGGTTAGTGGTTGCAATTAAAGGCTGCAAAGAAATTACAAGGAAAGTAATGATACAGAATGAAATATGATTTCACCAGACGATGAGCAAGAGGAAGTGTTTCCAACATGAGAAGAGTAAAGCGTCAGTGAAGGAGGCCATGGGCTTTCTAAGGCAAAGACAATAATTTCTACACACTAGATTCAGCCTCTGCGAGAAAAAAAAAAAAATTGAATACATTCCCTGCTTCAATGTTCATAAAGGATATGGAACAGATGCCAAGAGCAGATGTACTGTTTCCAAAAGAAGAAAGAGAAACATTGCAGAAAATCATTGCTGTAACAGCTGATCGAGTAATAAAACAATCTCAGCAGTGGGGAAAAAAGCCAAAATTAAACAAAGATCCATCTCACCCTTCAGAGGAAATCCAAAGAGGAAATATAAGCCTGGGCCACAAATGTTAAAACAGGGAAGCAGGGATAGAGTAAAGGGATATTAAATAGGGATATTAAACTCAATGCACCAGAGCCTCATCTTTTAAATCAGAAAGAATGTAACAGTACGGAGTTTTATTTTGTGCTTTTCTTATAAAGGGCTTGAGGTGTTATGATAATACAAGCACCAGTTTAAAAAAGAGAAAAATAAGATTTTGGTTTTGTTTTATTTCCTCTGAAACCTCCATTTTGTGGCTCATAACTTTCTGGATAGTGTCTTTCCTGTACTGCTATAGATGTGGATCAAATACATCATAAAATAATTGCTTTTTCCATTTTGGCACATTCCAGCCATTCAACATTATGTTTTCAAGATGAAGCAGAACGTTTTTCCCTTGTGTTCTCATGCTTTGTATGATTTATAACAATAAATATGAGCTGGTAGCTGAGGGGAATTCTGATTTGTAAAGTGACCATCACAAAAGTTAAAGCATCATGAACTAAAATTAAACTTGAGGTTTGGGCTTGTTTCCAGTGACAGGATCCTATTACTGGCGATGAAAAGAAGGAAGCAGAGTAAATCAGAACTAAGTTATCCTCACAGCTAGAAAGCCAGAGCCGTACAAAACCTTATAGATTAGGTGGGGACAGTTTTACTGCTTTGATTGGGAGCACCAGCGAGTTAAAAAGAGCACTAATGCAAAGTTTCTGGGGAAAATGATTTCCTGTCAAAAAATGCTCAAACTAACAAGTCTCTGCGCTTCAGCAGTACTTTGCTTAACTTGGATGGATTATTTTGAATTTCTTTGGAAAGCATCCAAAATACTTCAAGGAGTTAAAGTAAATTCATAAACTTATCAAGAGAAAAATAAGGTGCATTATGACATTTACAGCAATAAAAAAAAAAAAGGCAGCATGTAAAATGCCTTCTGAAATAATTTAATACATTAAATTTATCTTCCAAAGAAATGTCAAATGTGAGAATAGAGTATGGAGAAAACGTCGTGCCCTTGGTGCTGGGTGACATCTCTGAAGGCAATGGCTTATATAGGTGTGAGAACAGGGTTTGACCAGTGGAGGATTTTGAATACATGTTTGTCACTGTCCATTCCCCAATAATTTTGCAGTCAGAAAAACACTGGGGCCATATTCTAGAGCTATGCACCCTTCCTACCTGATACGACCGAAATTACTGGCAGTTTTATTTGTGTAGATACATGGCACAGGTTGAACTTTCTGTATTAATAAGATACTTGGGAAGAAAGGAGCCTCAGGAGGATTCAGAAGGGCTGGGACACTTGCAATGGGTACTGACACTTCAGGTCCTGTTCCCAAGAAGTGGGCATTTCCAAGAAACAAAGAGTGGAGTTGTTTTTCCTAACCCTGGCTAGTTTCAAAGACCTAGAAGTAGAAACCATTTATTGCAAATGAGTATCCACCCAGAGAAAGGGTAACATCACAGCCACTTTTGTAAACAAGTTTTGAAAGAAAGTTGAGAGGGAATAAAAATAAGATCTAAGAGGGAGGGAGAGTATCATCAAAGTACTACGTGGGAGGAAGTCGTGTTGGTCTTTTTGCTCGAAGTGCAATAACTCCCTATCATTTCCTGCACTTTATTAATAACTACTTTTCTGTTTAAAAATATTTTAATCCCTTTCGTAGCTGGAATGACTCATCAGCTCCTTTTTCATTGTTAAAGATGATGTCTTCTAATCTCTCAACCACCAGAACAGTGTCCCCAGGGAGTAGCATGGTGCTAAACCAACTGTATGTCTTGTTTTGTTCCCCCAGATCCACCAGTCTAATTACTCTCATTAATATTAACAGGCAGCTAAACATCTATGGTTATGAAAAGTCAGAAAGCAATGCCGTACTCAGATCTGATAAGAGAGACATGAATCTATCAGAAGCAAGAGGATTCCTGCTGCATCACATGGAGATTTGGTGCTATTTCATAGCCCAGGAATCACGGTTTTGCTTGTTCTTGCTCTCAGCGTTCATGAATAAATAATCTCAGGGATAATTCATGCTTTTTCCAGCAGGCCAGTGAGCAGGCTGTGCAGACAGCCTCATGTCCAAGTAGCAGGTACCATGCAAGGGAGCAGGTGGTCCTTCGTATGGACAGCCTTGTTACCTGCCAGCCCAGAGAAGGGTTGAGCACAGGCATGGCTGGTTTGCGTCTCCAAGCCCAAACAGACAGGGAAAAGCACTGTTCCCTGCTTGAGGCCAGGAGAATGATGCGGGACCAGCACGAGGAGACGGCACTGTGGTTGGAGCATGTAATGTTGGGACAATTCTGGGGGCAGATGGAGCCCAACATGTTTGGTTAGAGACAAGCTGTCTTCACAATGTGTTTTTTCACCCTTGGTAATTAGTACGCCACTGGTTTTACCTCCTTTGAGGGGCAGAAAGCTAAGGGACAGGCTTTGCTGCTGCATCCTCCCCCTGCTGGGGGGAAGAGAGCGCTCAGTCCTGCCCCGAGACAAAAGCGTGTAGTCGGGAGGCGAAGCTCTTCCCAGAGATGGAAAATGTTGCCTTCCCACAACCTTTAATTCTTTTATTTCTATTCTATTCATTATCCCATGTCCCACTGCAGAAAGTGATGCAAACTTGTTTTGTCACATGCTGTTACCACAGACGATGGTATAAGACCGCCAGATTTTCTCCTAGTGTGAGGTCTTTCAGTCAAGCCCAATGGAAACCAGAAATGTCATCAAGTCAAAAAGGTGGTGTGAGGACACTCTTCTAACTGCTGGGTTTCAGGCAGAGAGGCTGGTTAAGTGTAAAGGGTCACTTCATCATGCGACATCACAGTCTTATTTTAATTTAAAAGTAATCCTTTTTGTATCATATTGACATTATTTTCCCACTTGTTGTCTATGCCAGTGCTGTAAGTAGAGCAAATCAGGCTTAGGGGATGATGGCTCACCAGTTTTTTTATTTGAAGTCTATGAGAAAGGAAAATGTGGTGGAGTCTCCATTTTTTGAGGTCTGTGTTTCAATGCATCAAGACAATAACACGCTGAGAGATAGGCTATACTTCAAGTGTGTTTTATGAGCTGAAGACAGAATTATTGACTTGGTTTCTTTAGACTGTGTTGTGCAGGAGATCAAAGAAGGTGTTCATAATTGTCTTCTAGGAACGTGACCAATGCAAATGTCACAAATTCAACATTAATAACCATTGTTTACCACCCAAGAAGGCACAAAGATGGTAAAAAAGTGACATACAGACAAAAGGGAAATAATAGAGAAAAAAATGACTGCTTTCCAAGGGCAAAATTTATTTGAAAGTAATTATGAAGAATAGTACGCATAGTTTAATCCATGCCAGATCTCCTGGTGAGCATATAAACATATTCATGCTATTAATGTTTCCACTCAGAAGCAAACTGTCATTGCACTAGACAGAACCTTCTCAATATAGGGGTGGGGACAATGAGAACTGAGGTCCTACTGCAGTAAAGACACACTCCCACTACGGGCTATGTGAGCCAAGCTCATGCATAACCCTGCAAGATGTCTGAAGTAGCTAAAGCTTTGTTTCCTCAAATTAGTTATTTGATTTTGCGTAGCTCCCAGGAAGAAGAAACTGAAGCTACCTGTCTTCTTCTCACCTACAAAGCAGTGGGTAAGCTTCTTCGGCATATCAAACAACGGCTTTTTTATTTAAAATTTGAACATTCCTTCTATTCAAATCTAAATACAATGGACTTTATCTTTGATGGGCTCATGGGGCCCTTGAATGTCAGATCTGTAACCTTGTGGAACAGATCCTCATCTGTTGTTTTCCACCAGATGAAGATCTTCCATAGAAGCTACATAAATAGCCCATTCGTAAAAGTATAAAAACATATTATACCAAGACAATGGCCCTGCAAGCCCAGCAACATCCCTGGTGAAGTTAGCAGAGTGAAACATGCAAAGAATTTGCCTCACTCCTCAGGCTCCAGTGCAGAATCCCAATAACCATCATGTCTGTCTCATCTCCATTTCCGTCACCATTTCATAAAGAGTGGGAAATAAAATGAAAAGCAAAGGCTTTAGCTACCTGGAGAGCTCCTGTGTTTGTGGTGCAAAATGTACTAGGATAACATACAGTAAGATAGAGTCTATTATCAAGTCTTATTTACGATAACTTCTTAAGAGATTTCTTTAATGTTTTAGCTTTGGACAAGTTATTGATTTCACTATCCATGTTCCCATTTCATATTTTTTCCCTTAATCAAGGTTGGCTGCTTTCCCCTATGCTGTCCATGTACAGAACAGAAGCAAATGGAGCAGTCATATTAACAGGCGCCGAGACCTTGATGCAGCATTTGCTGTGGGCAGTTCCTTGGCCTTCGTTTATGGCAGCAATATAGGACCAGGACAGTACTAAGGGATCAATGAGTTTAAGCCAAGAGAGGTTTTCCTCATAGTATTGCATGCATGGGAACCAACATTCACATGTGTTTAGCCTTCCCTCTTCTGTACATGCTACTTGTACCCTGCTCTGCTTAAAAATTGAGGAGACACATCTTGTTCATCACGAGATGTATTTTCAGGCAACACATGGCCACAACAGGAGTTTCCTTTGGTCCTTACTTGAAAAGAATTCGATGTTAAAGATGTAATAAGGATGTGGCTCTGTTCACTCTTATACTTACATAACTCCAGGTCCTTCCCCTCTGTTCTGGCCATATACTGTAACATTTACCGTGGCACAACACATTTGTGCCACATCACTGAGTGCATCGTGGCAGACCAGTGTTGACTTATGGGCAGGCCACTTCTTAAGGTCAACATCAGCCTTGCCTTTAAACAAAACAGAAATGCTCCTTCTACCTGATTAGGCACCACTGCAAGTGAGCAGTGGGAGGCCAAGGATTCTCTAGTTAAAAGGCTGATTAGCCTGTCTTAAAATAAACTTAAATTGAACCAAGGGTGAATGATCCAGAAAATAATAAAGTGCATCTAATTACAGTGGAAATGGAACAAACTGTGCTCTGCTTTTTCAGCTTCATTTTATATGTTAATGAAAAGTGATAAACACCATGCCTGATATTGTTAAAGACCTTGAGTGGATGAGCCTCTTGTCTTCGGCCAGATGCTGCTATCATTTACACCAACATAAACAAGAAGAGTCTGTCTTGGTATGGATCCAAAGAGCTGAAGCCTGTCTTACATCTCACCAGCCCCAACACAAACCTTGAAAAGCCTGAGCTTGCTTTCAGTCCTTCACATTACAACCAGAACATTTTGACCTCTCCGCTTAAACTTAAATTAAATTTGCCTTTGGCTTTTCTGGGCTGAAGGGTCAATTTACAAAACGTTTGGAGCTACTCAGTTCCCACCACAACAAAGTTCAGAGAATGTCAACTCACAGCGGTACCATAGATCCCAGCTTCATCCATCTGCCCATCATCGGATGTGTATGCTGTACATGGGCTGTACATCACTCGCATGGTTTAACTTGTGCCAGCTTCTTACACTCAAAGTATGCTGAGGCTGGAAGAGAACGCACAGGAAGCTTTACAGAAGTCTCTGGGGGAGACCTGGAGCTGAAAACCATCACCAGATGAAAAAAGGAGGCATTGAAATGTGCTGCTGTAATAGGAAAGTAATGAAAACTGTAATATCAGCACGGGGTGCTGGTGAAATTACCCAGTTATTTCAGTATCATGCTGTAGATTTCTCTGGTGTCCTGTAACCCCATATTCTGGGTGGAATAGCTTAAAAGAAATAAAGGTGCTGCACCAGCAATGCTTGTGATTCAATAAACATCAGTCTCTCCTGCATCAATATCCCTTAACTATGCAGCTTTGGGCAATATATTAATTTCCAAGTCTAAACAGAAACAGGGTGGGAAGTTCTTTCCTGGTTTTAATCCTAAAATAATTTCCTGTAGGTGCTGTATATAGTACTTACTGCCCTCCAGGGCCTGGTGTTTCGGTAAGAACATACTTGACCATACCTCTGAGGCTCACCAAGGGCTGGGCGGTCCCCTCACCAAGTACACAGCTGTATAACGCCCTAGACAGGGCAAGAACTAGGATCTGACTCCTGATCTGAATGACATCTTGGCCCAAAGAGGAATTACCTTGAGCCAGCTCCCTTGCCTCAATGTGTCTTATGAAGCTGACCGGTACTCCGGGGAACTGAGCCAAGACTTCGTCCCTCCTAATTTGCCCACTCGAGGTGACAAGAGCTGAGCGTGGGGTCTAGCGAAGGGCTGGGCAACCCTTAAAAAGGTGCCAGTTGTGTTCTTAAATGCATTAAGATTTTCGAACTGAGGCTGTTGGGGATTGGCCAATTATTAGTTGTTAATTTTATTTTTTTCCTGAGGTGATTTGACCTTCTGACTACAGAGGTTTGTGGGCTGTGTGGCTGTACGTGGCTGGGATGTCAATATTGGCATACACAGCTGCCAACATTGCTCAGAGGTCAAGCTCCTGAAATTATGAGACAGTCCAAGAGGAGAAGGAAAAAACCTAAAGCATGGAAAAAGGAAGGAGGGGGAAAAATAAGTCTGAACCTTAAATATTTGTGGCAGATCCTAAATTATGGTGAGAGGTGCTAGTCTCTCCGTAGTTGAGATCAAAGCCAGAGTCTGACCATGAACTAGGCTTCATTCCCAACTCCACCCTCAGCTTCAGCAAGGCCAAACCGATCCTCCCAACGCTTGACAAAGCCGACCTATCCCAGGGTAGAGTTTTTCCAGCACGCTGGGAAAAAATCTGGCAATGCCTCTGGGCAGCTTCAGCGATCAAAACACTCAGAGGTCTCTCATATATTTGTAAGATTTTCCTACGATTCCTTGTTTGGTTTTCTTTTTTTAGATTTTGTCTTGCCTTTAAAAAGACAAGCCCAAAATGTGTTTGCTTTATTTCTCTCTTTTTAAAACAGTTCTCAGCTGGGGTAGCAAAGAGATGCAGAAGGATGGAAGAAGGTCAGCTGCATGGCCATGCAGCGTATCCGATGGCCACCTACCAGCCTGCAGATCGCATTTGGCTCCATCATCCCCAGCACAGGTGAAAAGTTTTTGGAGGCGGAGGCATATCGGTCCATCCCCTTCCTGCTCCCTTCATCCCAGTTGATGTTACCGCCGCTCCAGTTAATAGCTTACAGCAGGAATGCCCTTCTCCTGCAGGGTTAGAAGAGCCTCCCAGGCTGTCGCTTAGCAATCCAGCTCCAAAAGGCATGTAGAGGCTTTGAACAATTTGTGAGCGAGCGGTATTTTTATCTATATGGAAATATTCAGACCTTGAAATACAGACTGTATTTCTTCATTAACTCAAAGTGAATGATATCATACCCTTGAATTAAATCACTGGGGATGATGACAGTAAAGCTGGCTTTATATTGATAGTGTCATCTTATTGTCTCTGCTCTATATCTCCTTCACCACGACAGTGTGGCAGTGAAACTCCAGCACACTGATGTTCCAGAATCCATGTCATTTAATGCAACCGTCTCCGGTCTTATAGAATAGACAGCTCAATCCTAAACGGGTTAACTCCCTCTGAGAAGCTATACAAAGGCGATTTATTTTCCCCTGGATACGCACACAAACGCACAGTCGCACAAAGAGGTGACTTGCATGCACATCAAGGAGAATATACATCCTGCAAAATGCCTCACCACATCTGAAGACATGCAGAGAGGAATAGCAAGAGTAAAAGCAGGAAACTGATCCCAGACAGTGGGGACTTCATTAGGCTAAATAATATTTATCTACGTTCATTTATCTAGACCCCAGTTCTAGGTTCATGTGGAATAAGACACAGGTGACTCTTTCAGTGGGATTTATTTATCTCTCAAACACTATTAAACTTCTGGAAAGATCACAGAATTAAAATCTTACTAATGTCTGTTCTTTATGCATACTAATTTACAACAGCAAACAGCAAATTCTTGAAGGCAGGCTAGAGGCCTGTCCCTAGAATATAGAATATCACATGAATTTCTGTGTTTCAGCTCCATTTAATAACAACCTATTTCTCTAAGCTGATGGCAACACCGTTTTTCTAAACCACTAGCAAATTTATTCCCTCCTAATAAAAAATAAAAATAATTGTCCTGATCAAGGGTTTGATGAAAAACTGAAGGAAGCCAATGATAATCTTTCCAGTGACCTCAATAAGTTTGGATAGAGACCCTGAAATAAAAGTTAATGCGCATCAGGAGAGATAGTGGGCTGGAAGTGAAGAATCATAGGTAAGTCTATTGCCTAAAATTGCTGCAGGAATAGTATTTGTCTGATGTTTTGGTATGGTTACATTTTAAAATACATTCTCTGCATCGTTAGAGCAAGCATTTTCCTTAAATTAAAAAAAAGTGGAGCCGGTCAGACTTCTCTGTTCAAATGCTGGTGGCATTTTTCTTTTTTATGCCCTTCTCAAGAGCTTGTCCAGAAAAACATGAGATTTTGCTGAAGCGATAAGGGAGTTTATACATTCAGAACAGATCTGTACCGTTATGACTTCAACATGCAATGCTGAGGCAATAAAATTTATGACTCTCTTCTTCAGTGCTTTAATGAGGCATTGCCAGGCTCACTGTATATTTGCAAATGTCTTAACAGATAATGATTTTAAAAAGTACCGGAGTATAGCTGCCAGCGCAAATGGCCATAACACCAATTATCTTTGCAGTATTTAGTCATGTTGAATCAAAGGCAGAACTGAATCATCAGCCAGTTTTCTTCTCCGGTTTGTGAGGGAAGTCAAAGGAACAGGTTTCTTCTGGACACGTCTCCTGTTAGCTTTCCTCCCCTTACGTCTCCATTGCCGACATAATCCCAGCAATTAAACTGAGCCTCCTGATGAGACTTATTATTTTTAATACAGCTTGTTAAAGGGCATAAGTATTTTCACTCATTTTTGGCATGCCTGCTTTGAGAAGCGTAGCCGTTCTCCTGGAGGGAGCAAGGGTGCTTTGATAGTGCCTGGGACAGGGCTCCCCAGCGGTCACCCCGCTGGGGCAAGTGACCCCTACATTCACAATCAGTTTCGAGTCATGTGGGATCAGGTAGAGATGGTGAAGGTGAGTGGATTGACAAAACCAATCATGGAAATGTTTACTTGCTTTCCACTTCCCTGCATATCCTCGCAGAAGACTCTCCATACCCAAATACCTGCAGGGATGGAAAGTGCAAGAAAAAAATGGGTGGGATCTCCTGTGTTGCCTATCTCCAAGCTCTCCAAACTCTTCCATGTTGTTCAGAGTGAGTCTGTCTGTTTGGGGGGAAATGGCAAACCATTGAAACCTTCTATCCCTTCTATTTCAGTGCCAAGAGACGTGCCAAACCCAGTAGCTGGCTTGTTTAAGGTTAGACCAGCTGAGTATACAAGTTTTTGGAGTGTTCCAGAAAGGTGCAATGACTCATTTTATTTCCCCTAAATTCTGAATCAAAGAATTAAAACTAGCAACTTCTCCGTTTCCCTTGAGAAGAAGGGCAATTGTGACCCTTTCACCTCCTAAGCTTCTCCTGTCTGCTGCCTAGAGCAAAAGCAGAACCATTTTTCCCACAGAAACTCGACTGGCCAAGGGAGCGTTGCCTCCTGTGAAGAGGCAGGAGGAGGAAGGTACCAGATCATGTGAGCACGCACACAAAGGCTTCCCCATGCACTAACTTCGCACCATGCACCTCCAGCCCTAACAGCCTCTAAGAGGAGCCTTTGACAGAGGATTGGATCAGTCGCTGAAAGCTGCTTCTGGTTTTCAAAGCACGGGATCCTAAAAGTAGCCTGCTGGCTTCTGTGAGGTCTCTATTCCAGCAGCCATGCATTTGTAAGATATCAAGGGCTGGTCTGCTAACCATTGACTCAGTTGCCCCACCAGGAAGGTCAGATGCTTATTCATAGGTCATGGTGAAGTCATTAGTTATGAATTTCCATCACGCTGGACCGCACTTAACCCGGCTCCCGTGACCTCACTATTTATCTGAGCAATTCCCCTTGGCTGATACTGAGCTGAAGCCACGGAGCAACATCAGGGCACTGGTCTGCTGCGGCTCTGTCCTCTCCCAAGGTGTCCATCGAGCAGTCACAGTTTGCTGACCAGGTCTCAAGGAGCAACCTTCAGCATGCTTTCGCGGCTGCTGCTGCACCTGACTGGCCAGCCAAGGCAGAAAACTGTTTATTAATTAACTTCTAGGTCAGATATGAAAGGAAAGGGTGTGATGAGCTCGCTGGCTTAATACCAGCTGCACGGGCCGGTTTAAGGTAAATGTTCTGGTAAAAGTCCAGAGACCAATTTTTCCTGTCTACTAAAGTAAATAAATGAAATGGAAATATCTTCCTCAAAATCTTTTATGCAAATGTCCGTGGTTTTTCCTTCTGAAATTAGATTTTTATTTAAGCCACATTCACTTGGATGCATGTGACAGAAAGACTTCGTCAGCTTCACCTCCCTGTTGAGTGTACAAGTTCAACATCCTTGGGCTGCTTGACTTGTTTTCTGTCAAGGAACAGAGCTACATGTGAGGCTCTAAACAGTAGGACTTTGCTGATTTACTTTAGCTGGAAGATCCCGAAGGCAAAAATCAATACCGTGGGTTACACTCAGTAGTTTCTCTCCAGCCTCATACTTCACAATTTCTTCTTAATCTTAATACTTCATAAACACATTCACTTTATTATATAGTGCCAGCACAAGAGGAAGGTGGCCTTGAAATAGGTGCTGTAAAAAACATGCAAGGCAGAGAAATTCCCAATCCAACCATAAAACACAAGATGAAGTGGGGACAAAATAGCCTGGCAACTGCCTGCCCACACATGAGACCCAACAACACCTCCATGCTGGAGGAGAAGATCCCTCTGAAATGCACATTTTGGAGCAGCAGCCCACAAACAGGTAGAACGTGAGCATTAATTTAGGGATTGCAACATCCACTGAGGTTAGAGTGAAGACTCAGCTCTTTTATGCACTCATGTTGCTAAGAGCAAGTGTTGCTTTCATTTGCAAACCCACAAATCCCATGTGAAGTATTATTTCCCTGTTTTTCAGTGCTAAGAAATGTGTCTATATAAAAGCTCTCAGAAATATTGCTCTAAGGATTCTGTAATTCATTGTAACTCCCAGCCCTAATAACTGCAAGGTGATTTTTCATAGATTTCTAAAATTGGCAAGCTAATATTTCTTGAATCAGTCAGAAAAGAAATACTGCTCTACCCTTTGCTTATCCTTTCCTCATCAACAAGTGCAATTACAAAAACATATTTTCCCAGCCCAGGATTTCAGGACTCCTTGTCAGAGTCATTTTCCCATCCACCAGAATTAAATCTGAATCCTATTACACCAGGGAAATGTCAACTGATTCATCTTCCACCCCTGACGGCCGTAACTCCCATTTCTACCTATCAAATATACGTCACAGCTGGAATGGATGAAAAGCAAAGATATTCTTACAAGTCTATCACTGAAGGACATTCATACTGAGGAGAAAAAATAGTGACACAGCGGTTTCCACTCTCCCCAGGGAACAGAGCATCAGCTCCAGTAACGGATAACCTTATGCTTATCAGGGGATCCGTCTGGGTACCATTTACTGTTATTTCATCACCTCAGAGGCTTACTTGTGCTGGGAAAGAGCCACGTGTCAGTGGAGACCATATGTATAGAAGTCATGAACATGTAGTGGAAGAAAAATGGTATTCGTAAGCCAAAAAGAGTAAGCCCTTTCCACACAAAGGTTATGGATGCTTTTAATTCCAAAGCCTCATGTGCCAGGGCTGCAGTAATTGATGCTATAGCTTGACAAGCCAGATCAATAATTAATGGTGAGTTTGCTAGTTTTGAACCAAACAACCGCAGCTGAAGTTAAATCCATTTGTACCCTGTCACAGGACCGGTGTGCTTTTAAAAAGATGAGCAAAAATTGGCAGGATGCTTTACAAGAAGTCTGGTAGAGAGCCGGATATTTTGAAGCCTTTAATAACAGCTTAATTTCATTTAAGGCATGCCACATAATCAGGTTTCTACAAGCATAGGGTGGCTTATCTGACGAGCAATGTGTGATGGATCTCCTGTATGTTAAACGCCTTCCTTCTGGAAGTGTCAAAAACATGACTGATTTTTTTTTACCCCTCTGCTGTTGGGGAGTTCAGTTGCAACACCGTGCACTTTGTCAGAATTAAAACAAAAATCACTGAGTGAAAGGGTAGCGCGGGCAGTGTATAGTATGTCATTCCTGTTTGGTGGGAATTAAGGGGTAGTACAACGTTAACCTTTTAAAAGATCTGTTTCCATGGAGCATGCCTTTGCCGGAACGGACCTTACTGCCGCAGGTGTCTTTGTTCTTACCTGTTATTTCCAACCCCGCTCTCCCAATAAGGAAAGATGGGTTGATCTGAAACCAAGCTTGTGATGTTCTTAATCCCAGGCGTAAAGTAATCGAGAGCTAATCCTCAAGTTCTCACTCAGGGAAATTACCCTGTATCAGCAGTGGGCTCCTGCCTTGGGTAAGCAGGTCGGGATTTGACAAATTTGTTGTGATACATATTAGAGATGCAGCAGTGATAAGTTCATGTGGCAAATGCATTATTAACAGTAGCACGGTTAATGCACCGTGTTGCGATACCGTCGATGGCATGTTCTGCACAGGGTCGGCTTTGTCGGGAGCACCCACCACCCTCCTTGGGGTGCAGGACACAGTCTGTTGTGCCACCGCCTGGGGACAGCTGTGTTTTAAAGTGATGACACGGGCTGTCCCGTCAAAGAGGAGGCAACTGTCAGGCATTCGCATTTTTACCATGTAAATCCAAGGCCAGAGTAATAAGAGCACGGTGCAGACTTTTTATAGTCTGTGCAGGAATGTATGCCTGTTACTGAGATATTTTTCAAGGTAGCCAAAGGTTAATGTATGCATTGCCATGCATGTAATTAACACTTCTCCTTTTGCAGCACTTCACCATTTAATATTAAATTGCTGTTGTCCATTTGTCACAGTAGCTGGCATTTCACTTATTTTTTTACATCTTCCCAAATCTACAGCGCTGCTTTTCTGCCCTCCGCACGTCTATCTGCAAACCCATGCCCAAGACTCATTTCTGCGACGGAGCTGATTTCCAAGCCTCTGCTTCAGCGGCACTGTGCAGTGCCCAGCGCCGAGAGTGCTCCAGCCGACCCGCAGGCAGGGAAGGATGCTCCGCACATGTCCCCTCTGCATCCATCCGCACCTCCCGGCACCTGCCGTCAAGCTTCCCCCAGGTCCGTGCCTGCAGCCTGAGGTGCAGCAGCTCCTCTCTGCTAGTTCAGGAGCTTGTCAAAAGCCTGCTTCATTCTGGGTTGCTTTCACCCCCCTCCTGCCCCTCCATCCCAACTACCATTTTGGCTCCTCACTAGATCTGCTTTTGACATTTTGACATTTTTGGTCCGTCTGCTGAGGCTTCTTCTGACCGCGGCGTGTGTCGGTGCTCCCGAGGGATGTCAGTCAATTGCTTTGCTGCGCTTTCAGCTCCTTCTGTAATGATCAAGGCTTTATTAGTCCCTGACCAGGAACTGAATCAATTCAGAGTTTGGTTGAAACATTCAGTCCATTTAATATTTTAATGCTTAATATTGGAAGTGATGCAATCACTAGGCAGGTGCTGACTGCAAGGGCCTAAACTGTGCTGGAGCACATTTCTTCTCAGTTTTCTTGAATTCACACACTCCAGAAGAATTGTGAATACGATCAAGTTTTCTGTCTTAGGTCTTTATCATTTCACAGATTTTGGAGCGGGATTTCAGGTGTCGCCATGCCCAATGGCTGCACGTTGTCCCTCCAGTGTGGGCTCCAGGAGGGAGAGCTGCTCTTTGCTTCACCCACTTCCACCTCCTGTGGGTTTTCCTCAGCTGCTCTTTAAAGAAATGCTGAGAGCACGCTGCCACTGGCAAATAAAAAAGATGGGGTGTTGCTAAATATTACCCCAAACTACCCCAGAGAAGGTACCCACAGTGTGTTATTAATAAGAGGGATTTCTTTAATCAATATTCATTTCATCACCGGTTGTCAAAGTCCTCCTTTTCCCATTCCACACTTCGCTGTAACGCTGAGTTCAGTGTTTTTCGTGACTTTACCACGCCATAAAGGCGCCGCACTGGGATGCTGGTCGGTCACCTTGCAGGGATCACGCCTTTGCCAGCAGGACCGGCGGCCAGTGCACAACGCTGCAGGAGAAGGAGGTCAGCGGCATTCCTCGAAACCAACTGGAGGGGCAAATAATCCAAATTTCTGACATGCGGGTGAGGCGGGGGCGTGGCTGGGGCAGTCACCCTCGCGATGGATGAGTGGGTTCGGGATGGGGCAAGGAGAGCAGTAGTGTGTTTGCAGGCGGGAATGGAGAGGGAACGCAAGCAAGTGAAATACTTGGAGGCTGTTTTATCCCCTCCTGCCGTTTGTTTCCCCTCTTCCTCTGGCCCCGCTCCTACCATGAAAGCACTCCAGGCTGAGGGGGTTTAACTGCCTTCCCGTGGCTCGGTGGTAGAGGAACAAATGAAACTTGAAACGCTCTTAGGATGAGGAGGACACTGTAAAACCGTACCTCCTCCTGCTATTCCCATTACTGCATCGTGTTCCATCACAGGGGCGACGAGTGCTTTGCTGCGGGAGCGCTTTCCCTGCAGACGGTTGCGTGCTGCACTGCTCCCTTCGAAGGCTGTCAGGAGTTTCATAGTCAAAATCATGGGATAGGGAGAGAAAAGGGGTCCTTTTCTCTTATACTTTTCTAAATTATTCTTTTGCCATCATAAAAAAAATACAAAGGAGGAGAAGGCAGCTTTTAAAAGACTCAAAGGAAATAAACATCGACTGAACTTGCCTGACTCCGGTTGGAATTTTTAATAATTTTAACATATCAGAAATGCCTGTAATTCTCTGGAAACCCAAAGGCCGTCTTGTTTTTGTCTTTCATTTTGGCCTGATGAAAGATGAGCAAAAGCCCGTATTTTTCCTTTTTCCAGCCAAAGACAAAACTTCTCTAAACAAGGAGGAATATCCAAGTCAACAAAGCAGGGACAGGCTGCACCATGGAAAAAAAAAAAAAACACCCAACATCAGCTCAGTTTCCAGACGAGGTGAAGAATGAAAGGGCTTTTTTCCTGCCAGGAATTCCCATCTCCCAGAGAAACTCAAGCGATTTAAGAGAAAAGGGTTTTTTTTCCTCCCCATGGGAAAAGGGGCTGTTACATTCTCTTCCTCTTACAAAAACTCTACATTTTCTTAACCGAAAGCTGGATGGATATCTCTTCAGTGTGTTTTCAGTGCCTTCCAAATCAGTTTGAGTTTTAGTCTCTCTCGTTCTTCCCTAGCCACTGGAAGGGCTGATTTTTTGATTTATATTTCATAGGGGTAGGTGATGATACTTTACTCATCTTGGAAAGTCGTTAGCACAAGGAGTCCCGCTGGAACATAATCGTCTGCAAAACCGCCTGTTCATGAAAGGTATTTGCAGGCCAGATCCCATAGACAGGGCTGGGCCAAAGCGTAGTCAGTCGTAAAATATGATCCTTTGGTCTGTTGTTTCCCTAAACTGGCTATCTTAAGACAAAAATCCTCCAGCAGGTATTTTAGCCAGGCACTAATGATATTTTATCCCATTTCAGTAATCCCACTCCCAGTCATAAAAGTCCACATTATCTCAAAAGCAGGTCTCTGGATTTAACTGCATTTAGTCAGCCAAGCCCAGCCCATTTATTTTTGTTCTTCTCCTCAAAGTATTCAATATATTCAAACACATTATGACAATTGCCCCGAACCAAAAAAGTAAAAAAAAAAATAATAATCATAATAATGGAGGGTACGTGGGAGGGTTCCAAGAATTCCTTAGGAAAATTGTCACAAATTCATGTGCATAAAAAAAGAGCACTTTTTACTCTAGGCATGACTGACAAAAAATGTTAGGAACTAGAGCTGGGAAAAATATTTTGGATTTGGTAAATGGTGGCAGCTTTTTCATTATTTTTTTCTTGGACAAGTTCAGAAAAGACCAACTTGTAAAAATCATTTTCATCAAACCCAGAAGAACCCTGACTGAATTACAGCAACAAAAAGCAGGTAAAACAGCACCTTCCTCAGGAACTTGCAGTGAAAATGTCAGGCTGGTTCAGCAAACACATTTATTTAAGCTCCACATATTTTTCTAAATTTTAGTGGTGGGCGAGGTGAGCATATTTATTTGAGGAGCTGATTCTGCCACCCTTCCTTGGCCAGCATCTAAGAAATTGCATGTAATTACTGGAAAAATTCAAGATGGGAAGGGACTCTTCTACCTCTGATTGAAAACTACTTTTTTTTTATTTTTATCCAGACTATGCCCCATACGCTGGTTCTTATCCTCACGCCGTCTGCCATAAAAGGAGTATATCAATTAGCTCGTGACATGTCCTTCTCCCAGTGAAGTCAACCAGACTCATCGGGTGTTTCAGGTCCTGAAGGATGAGGTATTGAGACACTCTGGCCAGGTGAGCGCTGACGATTTCTGCTGGGGTAAAAGGCCACATCATGAGGTTCAGCAAGAAGGGGCGCAGCCCCCTCTCACCCGCCCACCCCCAGCACTGGCAGCCCTTCTGCAGGGAGGCAGATGCCAACAACATCAGATTGCAAGGAGAAAATTGAAACAACAAATGACTGTCCAGGGTTCAAATATTGATCACTAGGAAGGAGTCCATGTAAACAAGTGGCTCCAAAAAATGTGTTTTCTCCCTTTTTTGCTCCATTTTGGCTGTCCGTGTCCTTCAGCAGATTTATGTTCTGGTGCATCTCTCCGTACCTGCCATGGCCTCTGCCAGGCATTGGGCATGGAGAGCAGCCAGAGCTGCGAGAGGTGGCCTGGCAGGAGAAGACCCACCCAAGCATGCCCTCCATTGATTTTTCTCTTTTTTGCTGCATTTTATTTTAGCTCTTTTTTTTATGACACTGGCAGCTGTAATAAAATATGCAAAGTCATGAAAATCTCAGGGATAACTGAGTCCACACGGTTTGGCATAAAGGCCAGCAAAGGGCAGAACCCCTTCCACATTGGGCCAACAGAAAACTCTCCTTTCCAAAACAGAACGGCCGTAAAATGCAAATCCCACCGGGCGTTACTGAGGACCAGCGGGCGAGGGCATCCCCTTTTATGGATTAAGGGCAGTTCAGAGCAGAAGGATTGTAAAGGACAGAAACATGCAGGAGATGGGAAAGATCCAGCCGCTTTTATGTGGCTTGCAAAAATAAATGCATACATAAAAGATTAACTGAGGATTACCTCTGTGGCCATCCTTTTCCCCCCCCAGCCACTGCACATTAGAAACAAGGAGACACTTCAGCAAATTGGAGCATTCACTGAAATAGAAAAAAGAAGGAAACTGTTTTTAAGTGGAACATTGTGGGGTTTTGTCAAGTGTTTACCAAAATACAAGTTGGAAGATTATTTTGAAAATTAAGCCACCATTGCTGAAGGCCCACTGAGGGCGAGTGGGATATGGAATAATTTTTGTGTAGATGTGGCTTAGTCTATATTAGAAATGGATGCAGACTCTCTGACTTTATTTGGCTAATTAATTACATGCTATCCCGAGTCAGATTGGGTCACTGCACTTTCAATTGTTCGGCATTCTTACCTGAAGGTACATGTCAGCGTGATATTTTAAAATATCCCCTCTATTCCATTCTCTTCCGAATAGATGTTTTGCCTTTGAATTTGGAGTAGCTCAAAACAAAGCAGCAAACCACTTTCTCCGCATGGTGATGCCTTCTGGGCCATTTGAAGTACAAATGCAGTATCAGTGGTGGAAGTTATTTTATGTTAGCAGTCAAAGAGGGTCATCACTCTGGGGTAATTATAGATATAAAACCTGAATGTCAGGTACTTGCCAGAATTGATTCACATTCGCGAGTGGGTTTTTTAATAACGTGCCACTTGGTGCAACGTCTCCCGCTGCAGTATGGAAAGGAGCTGTCACGCAAACATCTCCTGACGGTTTCCTCCTTGAAGGATCTGCAGTGCCGTCGGAGCAGCGTGGCTAACATTGGCATGGCCTACTTACATATATGTGTTAACCAACACTATATTTGTTCTGCTCATCTCTCTCATCTACTCTCTGTTTTTGCTGTACCTAGAAGAGAACAACTCTAGGTCATGAGCTTCTACCTTATATTCGTAATGTATGGGCTTGGACACCACCAGGCATCCTATGTGGGAAATTCAAGAAAGAAGCTGTAGTGACACTGCTTGCTAAGTGCTGCGAGAAGATCACTGGAATTCATTGCTTTTTTTTTCTAAATCAGTGGATAACGCAACTGCTGTAGCAAGTGCCCCTTGCACAGACCCTTTCCTTTCTAGGAATCAGAAGTTATGGAAGCTGTCTTTTGCCAGCCTTGCAGTCCTCCTGCGCTCTGCGTCTCAGCTTCTCAAGCCGGCAAGAAAAATGAAAGAGCTAAATCTTTTGCAGAAAAATTCTGACAGGAACCAAGGAGATTATCAACTCGGATAGAGTGCAATCCCCTTTAGAAGTATCTGTCTTTGATATGTATCCTCCAAGGGATATTAAGGGCAGCTCCTGTTGAAATTGGTGACAATTAGGCAGTTAGATACCTCTGTGGTGTCTAAGCCTCCCCACTCCCCCCCAGCAATCTTAACAAAAGCTTTTGAGTGCGATCCCCTGCAGGAAGAATTAGTTTGGAAAAGGGAAATGGGTTTACAAGTTGTGAACTCAGACAAGGACATTCGAACAACAAAAACCTGGCCGACTCCTTTGTTCTGCCACAAAAGCCAACCACCATTTGGCTGAAACCTTCGCTTTTCCACTGCATCTTCTTAAACCAGGTTTTGGAAGGTCCGTTTGAAAGAAGCGGATAAAACCAGCTGCCATTAAGGAAATGTCATCTCATGCTGGATAAGGTATCTGCTGAGAAGTGGGTGCAGACGCTGTGGCTTAGCGGCGTCAAAAAACGTGCCCACCATCAGGTGGGAGCTGAGGGCATGAAGCTCCTGCAGCAACTGTTCTGCAGGGAAACCTGCCCGTGCTGGGGTGGCACAGGAGGACCGCAGAACCCAGAAACTCCTTTCCAATACCAGAAGCCTTTACTAGAGATATCGCACAGCCTCGTTTTCACTGGTTGCCTTCCTGTACTTCTCCTCCTTTCCCCCAGCAAGCACACTGTCTGCACTCTCTTTTTGTTGCACAGCTTCTCCCCCAGACTTTCCTCCTCCCCTGAAACCCTGCTAAAGGCTGAAGGAGACGGGACTTGCAGAAGCAGAAGCTTTTGAAGGAAGTTTAAAGGAAACTTCTGAATAGCCTGGCTGGGTGACTGCTGAGAGGAATGGGAATACCTGTCTGCCTGCGTCTGAAAATAGAAAGGATGGAAAAGAATTATTCAAGGTGTTTCAAGAGGTTATAAATAAAAATAATGAGACGAGATTTCAGAGAGAAAAGTTAAGGCTCAATATCAAGGGGAATTTCCTGACAGTGAACGCTTTAGGTGTTTCCTAGTCTTTTCTTAAAAGAAGTGATGAAAAAGTTATCACTAAAGGCATAAAAACTGCGCTGGAGAAGGCACTGCGAAATGCACATCAGGTGACCTTACACCGCTGGGCAGAGGTGGGCAGAACCAGCCCCCCTCCATCGTCCCTAAGTCCAATGCTTAATAACAGTACCGTCACCCTAATGCTTGTCCCCCGCCAGGCAGGAGCAGCCTGGCCCCCAGGTTTTTTGTCACACAGGCGCAGGGGTTTGTTGGAGTTTCACTGGAGCGTGTTATCCATGCTCTGTAAGGTTTCTGCTAAATTCAGTTTACTAAAAGTTCCTGAATTAGGTTATAGGGTGACTCCTTTCCAGATTTCATTTATACCAGCATTTTTATCCTCCAGCTAGCAATTGCCATGTTACTCAGAAGCCATCTTATTTGCATAGGCCCACCAATAAAATCACAGGCCAGTTTAGATACTATTTTTCCCAAGGGATGCCTAGGCACTGAAAGAAGAAGGGAATGGTTTTAACTAGATGACTGACTTTTACTATTCTTAATCAGAATTCCTTTTAAGTGTAGCCCAAGGTAGGAGAAAAAAAGCAGGAAAATAAAAGTTTCTACATTTGTCACGTGCTTTGCACATCAGATTTTTAAACGACAACATCTGTGTTGCCACCCGTGTGGGCCAAAACCTGCACACACACCAGCGCCAAACACAGCAGAGCCGGATCCTCCCCTGGAAGGTGACCTTAAAAATTGTCACTCTGTGCATTAAAATGGAAATGATAAATTGTTTTCCTTTTTAAAGCACTTAATCTGTCTCTCAAAGCTGTGATGCAGAAGCTGGATATTAAGAAAACAAATAAATAGGATCGATAATAGATTTGATTCAGCATAAAACAAGTCCTGTGTTACATCTAAGCCCAGGTTCCTGGATTAGGCATAAGCCTATCATGACTGTTCAGAATTGGGACATTTTTCCTCTGAAGCTGAAATCAGGTTTTGACGCAGTGAGACTCTGCCTTTCTTCCTGTTATCAGGAGGGAGGGCAGAGAGATGCGACTGCACCTTTAGCCTCTTGGCCCATAGCTGCGACCTCATATTTATCACGTATTGTGCTATAGGATTAGAGGAGAAAGAAGGTCATTAAGCTTTTCTGCCCCAGAAAGAAGATAGCCCCGCAGAGATGCCTACAGGCATCCCTGTTACGTATCTGAATGTTGAAATAGGCGTGCAGGAAAATCATCAGTTTCCAAATCAGTAACATTCAACTTGTAAGGGGAAAATGGGTGCAGAGACAGGGCTGTGTGATAAAGATGTGTCATATTGGCTCTGAAAAAGCCAAAGGCGTTTTTTCAAAGCCTGTTATAATTGTTCCGGGTGTTGGATCTAATCCCGAAAGATCCCAGTGATGAGACATATGAATATCAAAGCAGGGATTATATTTACTGTAACTTCAGAGTCTTTTTTCTGCTCCCTTCAGGTGGATTTAGAAATGCTTGTTTAGTTTTCACTCACTGTAGGGTTGAATCTCACTGTACAATAGGAACATGTTACTTAGAAATTACTGACATGGCGAAAATATTTCTCCTCCACCCTGGCCATCAGTGAAATTCCTGATATAAAAAGCTGAAGAGGGAACAGTGCATTTAAGTAACTTTACAGCAACAAAACACAACTCTAATGAACCATATACTATCCTTTTCTCCAACTACTTCTAATAGACTGTATAAAAATTGCGCTGCCGCACAAGAGATAGTTGGGTATTGCAATATGCTGGAATAGCTCAGCTGTACACAGAGAGCTTCATGACTTGTCTAATGTCAAAGATCAAAAAAATTTCTCTCAGGGAAAGGATGTGGGTATTCAAACGTGCGATCCTGTGCCCTACCAGGGGGAGCGGTAGGTGACGATGAAAAAGCAAATTCCTACACAGTGCGCTAAATCTTTCTAAACGTATCCTGCAAATGTGTAATGCATCACCAGTTAACACTTGGTTTATTAGTAAATATGAATGTCAATGAAATGTTAATGTGACATTTTACCACAATCAGGACATTAATTTAATTATGTAAAGGTCCTCATTAATTAGATTCTCTAATTGCTATGTTATTTGCTTCCTCAGCCCAAAATTATTAGTAGGATCTTTCTGAAATAGCTTCCACTCCAATATCTGTATAAAGATCCCAGACCCACAACATTCTCCATGACCCATTTAATGAACTGAGTTACTTTCACTGACATTAGCAACAGAAGTGTTTAGTGTTTGTCATTATCATACCTCCTGCTTTTGCTGAAAAAAAACCTCTTCAACAGGTAGCTTGAACTATGGCTCTTCCTTGCTTTTGCAGACCATCTCCATAAAGAGGAAATTATCCAACAAGGGCATATGTAATTCAGTGTTTTGGTTAGATTTTATGGTTCAGTTTAGGTTACAGCTCATGCCCTCTGTCAAACACAACGTGAAAGGTCCTCCAAACAGGGCTGGAATCAAAATGAAAGACAAGGCAGTCAGTATCATTTGTGCAAGCGTATACCAAAAATCTGCAGTGTCCCTGCTTCTAATTAGTCTTACTTTGTGACCCGTTGCACTGTCTAGTTCCAGTGTTTCTTTGTGGATGATCACGATAGTGTCTCCTCCACCATCACCTTGGAAAGCTAGATGGAACTCAAAGTGCTATTTTTCTTCTAGTCACTTTCATTGATTCTTTTGAAGTCAACCAAATTGCTTGTAAATCAGATGGCAAAGTCAAATAAACTTTCTCTTCTGACCATAGTGTATTTTTATCGGACAATTCTCCCAACAGGGAAATCTTGCATGAGTGATCCAAAAACTGAAATTCTACTCAGTTTTCAAGCCCACCCTGTGGCCACTGTGCTTTGGGCTGATCACTCCTTCCATGTGCTGCCAGTCATTTAATACTCCAGGCTGCTTTATTTATATATTTGGAAACCAGCATTTTTATCCCCGTTTTGCCCCCAAACTATACGCCCTGTCTGCTCTGAAGTTAGAGCGGTAGACTTTGCCAGCTTATTTATAGTACCCACGTTAAAAACATGTAGATGCTGAATAAATTTTCAAGCTTGATAGGTGATTATATCATAAGATCATTGAATGGTTTAGGTTGGAAGCTACATTAAAGATTATCTAGTTCCAACACCCCTGCCCTGGGCAGGGACACCTCCCACTTGACCAGGTTGCTCAAAGCTCCATCCAACCTGGCCTTGAACGCTTCCAGGGATGGGGCCTCCACAACCTCCCAGGGCAACCTGGGCCAGTGTCTCACCACCCTCAGAGTGAAAAATTTTTTCCTAATATCTATCCTAAGTCTACCTTCTTCCAGTTTGAAGCCATTCCCCTTACCCTATCACTACATGCCCTTGTAAAAAGTCCCTCCCCAGCCTTCTTGTAGGTGCCCTTCAGATACTGCAAGGCCACTATAAGGTCTCCCTGCAGCCTTCTCTTCTCCAGGCTGAACAACCCCAACCCAACTCTCTCAGCCTGTTCTCATAGGAGAGGTGCTCCAGCCCTCTGATCATCTTCATGGCCTCCTCTGAACCCACTCCAACAGGTCCGTGTCCTTCGCATCAGCCACAGCTTCAAATTCAGTAGCGTGCGGATATGTTTCTATATATTAAACAGTAGGCATATATTCCAAACCTAAAGTTCAGCAACAGAAGTTCCCATTGCCATCAGTGACACATGCTACCACGAGGCTGCTGTTTGCCTTTTCTCATAAATTCCACGCGATCCTTACAATGGCCAAGTACTAGGTCAAGAGTACCATCCCAAGAATAAAATTTTATGCTTCTTTCCCTTTAGCAAATAGGCATTCAGGAGGATGGAGGGTTGGCTTCCTAGGTTGTCAGAATAATTTATTTCCAGCTGATGATGACAGAAAACAGAGAACTCCACAGCAATGAACCATCAGTTTTCCTTACTTTGGAGGAGCTCAGCATCACGATAAGCTGAGGGCAATTCAGCAGCAAACGAGGTCTTGAGCTGTGTGAAGGGTTGTGTGCTCATGGGGTAATTAGCCACACAAGTCCTCTGATCCACAGCTCCTTTCCAGTTGTATGCTACAATATCTATATTGGCCTGCACAGAGGGAACCTCAGTCAGAAATAGCTGTTCCTGTCCATCCGTCCTGCAGGAGCTGAGAAGGTTCGGCAGCATGAAGGAGCTCCTTGCAGGCAGCACTGGGATGTAACAGAGACACCAGGAGGGCTGTCCTCTCCACCTCGTGGAGCTGCAGGAGTTGGGACATGCATGTCCCTTCTGCATGACTCAGAAGAGACCACACAGTCCCACAGGCTCTGGGCCCACAACCTCGTTTTTGTTTGTTTTCCCATTTTGTTCTTGTTCATTCAAGTGGAAATGACTAATCTGTTCCAAAGGACGCTGGTGGAGATCAGCTTATTTATGTCCCTTCCACAGCTGGCCAGTCTGTGCAGGAAATGCAGGTGATTTATCGAGGCCATTTCCAAGCCCAGAAGATGGGCTTCCTGCACAGCACAGGGGCACACGCTGCTTTTCCCTTCTTTTATTTCCTCCTCTTTTCCTTTTTATGAGGGTTTCCAAATTCCTCTCAAAGGGCAACCACGTTTCTATAAAATTACTGATTCCTCTGATACCTAGTAAAGTGCTCTGCCTCTTTCAATGCAAAAAAATTTTCTGGATATCTGTGTTTCTTTACATCTTTCCCGGTTAACAGTCTGCATACCCGATCAGTCGCAACCGCAGCTTCTGAGCTAAATGTAGTAGAAAACCACATTAACATAATCTCTGTAGTGATGAAATGGATTCAGTACATACCATAAATCTTAAAAGTAGTCCTAAAAGCATGAACTCATTATGTATTGCATATATCCATTGTTACCAGGATCTCATAGTCACACACCAAAAGGTTTTCTTCTTGTATGAGAAATTGGGCAAATATTTTCTACCAGGACGTGCTGATGTATCTGCAGAGGGCTAAGCAGAGGATGTCATAGAATCATAGAATGGTCTAGGTTGGAAGGGACCTTAAAGACCATCTAGTTCCAACCCTCTTGCCATGGGCAGGGATACCTCCCACCAGCCCAGGTTGCTCAAAATGTCCTGGTGTAACCTCACAGCCCTCACACAGTGGCACAAACTGGGGCACCAATATGTGAGCTCATGTCCAGCAGCTATTGCCCTCCCCAGCAAATTTTGCCTCCTCCTTGTGACCAGCCTTTCTCCTCTCACTCCTTTCTCCTTCCATGCTTTTCCTCCTCAGCAGCACCTTATACTTTCTGAAATGAACTTCTGCCCACCTTCATTCTGGCATATCCTTGAATTGCTGAGAGAGGTGCTTCAGAAGTCTTATTTTTCATGTCTCTAGAGATTGTCCAATTCACAGAACAGTTTAACATTTCTAAGTGCTAGGTGTTATCACAGAATCATAGAACCATAGAATCATTTAGGTTGGAAAAGGCCTTTAAGATCATTGAGCCCAACCATCAACCTGCCAAGTCCACCACTAACCCATGTCCCTCAGCACCACATCTCCACATCTTTCAAATACCTCCAGGGATGGTGACTCAATCTCTTCCCCAGGCAGTCTGTTCTCATTCTTGACAACCCTTTGGGTGAAGACATTTTAATGTTTGTTTGGAAATAGCTAGCTTCTCTGTCGCAGTACGTATTTATACAACACAGGTAGCGCTATCTGCTATTAACATGCTTCCCGGCATCCTGATAAAAAGGATGTTCGGGTCTCGGTGAGACTGCTCCTGTCAGAATAATTCCCACACAGTCTGTAAAGGCTATGGCTGTTTTGGGAGCATCAGGACACTGACGGGCAAGAGGAAAGTGTCACGTAATTTCAGGAGCACATGGAGTGCAAGCACAATTCAAAATCTTTATCTTATGAATATTTGATGCATTGTTTTCTTTTATCCACGCTGGAGAAATCAGAGGAGTTAAAAGAAGCAAAATGATTTAAACCCTCACTTTTCTGTCCTGAGGGACTATAAACACCATTTTTCTTCCTTGATGTACCGAGTGAAGTCATTGACAGTACTGCATTAGGCAGCGGAGAGGCTGTGGGCTTTTCAGTCTGTTATAAAGAGAGGAAACGCAAACCCGGTTGGCGTTTGCAGCTGGATTGTCGCTCCCGTGTCCGCTGGGCGACGGCTCGCGTGCGAGCGAGGAAGCAGCTGCACAGGAACGGAGCGGGGACATTTGTCAGGGTGCTGGTGACACTAACCTTCACATTGATCCGCCTTATTATTCAGCTCAGTTTGTCTTTTATACTTTTCCCTCTAGAGGCATTAGTTGTTTATTTCCAGCCTACGGCTCAGTAAATCTGTGTGTAACTCTACCGAGGACACAACCACCTTCTCTTTCACTCCTCCGGGCCCCTGCAATTCTCCTGCTGAAATTCCACATCAGAAAGGATCCGGTGACAAACCTGGGGTCCTCCTGGCCCTTTACATCCAGCTTCACACCCAGCAAGAGAGCTACTTACTCACACCAGGCATTTTGCTGCCGCTGGACTAATGGGTTTCCAGGAGGGCATAACTGGAAACACGCGTCCTGTTTGCATTGACATTTATAGAGGTCATCTTTCTCTCCTTTGAAAACCTGCTCAGAAAACAGGCTACACGCATGTCAAGCTGCTGCTTGTTTGAAATTGTGAGGAGCGAACAGAATTTTTAATGGGCCTGTCACTGTAAATTTTGAGTTTTAATTGCACTGGGTAAGTCTTTCAACTTGTCTTGGTGCTAGCTTAGTCACAAGGAAGATATCTAAGTAACTGGGTCAGGTAGTGCTGGCTTAAGTACTTTGAAATGATCATAAAAGTCTCAATGCCTAGCAATTTACAGCATATTACATTATTCTTAGGGAAAAAAAGGAAGTTTCATGCAAAATGATTAGTCAGTGCTTTAAATCTCAGATTAATATATGTTTAGTGCTAGAAGGTGGGAGAGAAACACTTCCAGAGATGTGTTGGTACTGCTGCTCTTCTTGCTTGATATCACCTTTGTAGCTCTTTCTGGCAGGGAATTGCAGAGCAGATGAACGGAGGTCTGGAGCTTGTAAGCTGCTCCTCGCTGGCGACACCTCCCAGGCGGAGACCCAGGATGGACCCGCGGGAGGAGCCATGGAGACCTGCCGACCACCTTGGTGGTCCTGATAGGAGCCTTCCTTTCCAGCACCAACCCAGTACTAGATTAAGTGAAAGATTGATTAGCACAGCTAATGAAACCACCACACTGGAAACCACCATGAGGCCACGAGGTTTCCTGGTTAATGGTTTCAGTGGGATTGCAGGGACTGGCATCAGGAGCCACTGAGAAGCACAGAATACAAGTTTCATTTCTAGCAGCGTCTCTGTTCATCCAGGCAAGTATTTCATAAAATGAATGAGAGAGAATGTAATTTTCCTCAATGCATTTATACAGATGCCCTTATATGGGGAAAAAAAAGGAGGGAGATTACAAGGCTGTGTACCTAATGCTGATTTTTTAGCACATGTTTTAGTTTGCCTGTGCCAAAAACAGTCTTTCAGGGTGGGAAAGTACAGCTAAAGGCAGGAAATACCCAGTGCAAACAAGACGCCAAACATCTCTAATTTACATCCCCAGCTGGTTTCCGGTTATTTTTGTGGACGCAGATCAGCTGTTGAAAAATTGTGTCAATAAAAAAAAAAGTCTCACTCATTTCTTCCTTTTTCCTACCTGTGGGTGCCTTCATGATTCTGGGTTTCCAGCAAATGCTGTTGAGTTTTACAGCTGAATAAGCCCAGGATCCCCATTAATGAATCAACCTTCCCTGGGCTCAGAGCACCCCTGCTGCAGTGGGCACCATGGTCCCGGAACGTTTCCCATCCCAGTGGTTCCCATCCTCCTTCTCCCGCTCTCCAGCTGGAGGAGGAAACTGCAAGGATCCATCTCTCTTCTAGCCACAAAAAAAACCCAGTGTGCTTTGATCACCAAAACTTGGTTGAAAGTCAACCAGGGACGAGGCCCCAGGCTGGGAAGATTCATAGGCTGTTTGATTACGTTGGACATGTCTTCTGTTTTCTGCCTTTGGTTCGTATTTGTTCATGGGAGAGAAGCGTATGATCTTTTTGTAGTCTTTAGATCGCCAGCCCCAGGGTGCTGGTGCGTTGCAAAGCTGGACGCCATAGGCAATCTACACTGGATTCGATCCCAGGGCACGGCAGGTGCTTTGCACATATTATCCTGCTACAGTTTTCCCAGTAGGACCAGGGGACTTGCCAGTATAAAGTCTCCTTGCCAGACTTTTTGTCCCTCTGGGGACTGAAAGAACAGATTTAGCCATTTTTGCATTAATGCAAGCCAGTAATTAAAAATGTGTGACCCAAGTGTGATTATAAGAACAATGAGAACAGTGCTAAGGTTTTATGATTTATGACAGGCAAATCCTCCACTGAATCGCGGGAGTACGTATCCCACTGCAAAGCTCCGATTTAACCCAGGAAGTCTTTAAATTCAGACGCGATGAGCTAGCAGGACTTTTTTCAGATGAGTCACCCCTTGGTTCTTCTCCTGGACCCGGCTGTCTGGAGTGATGCTGGTCAGGGTGGCTGCATCCACACACAGAGCTCAGGTGCTGCTGCCGGACAGATGGACACAGCATGTCCCCCTCACTGAGCTTGGCTGTCCACTGGAGGCCTCCCAGGCTCTTACCCACAAAGGTAACAGAATCACTGCAAATCCTCATCTTTTGCATCAAGTGAGTTTTCCTTTTGTACAGGAAAAGCCATTAAAATCCTGGTTTGGATTGTTTTTTATTTAAAAAAACGCAAGCAGGCGGGAACATATGTGAGTGCGTAAAAAAGGGTCTCCCGCATCTTCAGAAAATAGACTCTTCCAAACCTCAGACCATCCTTTCTTTGGGAATATATACTTTTTTAAAAAAGCTAATTATAGTCTTATCTCAGAAAACAAGGGATTCGTGGTTGACCTTCTCATGGCATTTAGAGTACACATGTGAATCTCTCTACAGATTAAGATAAAGAGTTAGTTTACACAGCTGTAGCCCAATTCACTGTTTAAACTCTGCTGAGCTTTTGACGGCAGAGTTTTCCTGCCTGATATCCCCCACCTCCCCCTGTAAAAGCAAGTCTCGGGAGGCTGCATGCGCACAGAACAGAAAAGTGGGACTCTTCTAGGAAATGCTGTGTTTTCATTCCTCGAAAAAAATAACAATTGCCTCCTGCTGGTCTTTGTTCCCCATGTCATGCCTCCTGGGTGCCACCATACACGGGTGCCCACCGGTCGTGGCAACCTGTTCTAAGTCACTGCAACGCCATGAATGTCATACCTTGCGCTGGGGCTGCTATCCCAGCGCCCAAACACATCACCCTGCCCAGGAATTACGGGGACAAACATTTGAATGTAATTTCCTCTGCACAAAAGCTCCTCTGCCTTTTTCCTCCGGCACCCTCCTTTCCCAAGAAGAGCAGCCGTGCCTTTTTTTAAACCCAGCTCTCTTCATATGCAATTGCTTTCTGGATCCTGTGGTGCTACTTCCCACATGCGAATTTTTTCCATTGTCCTTGGCAATTATAGGAGTCAAATGCCAAGTGGTGGAAGATATTTTCTATTGCCGCAGCATCTGGCTTCCTGGCCGGTTTCTCCGTCAGTTGTGCTGTTGCCTGTGGAGCTACCTCTGTTCCTGTTATATGTTTAAATTCATGGAGTTACTTCATCCCCATATGCTGTTTTCCTTTCTCACCTTTCAACTGCTTTGAACATTTTTCCGAGAATTAATACTTCCTTGCATAATTTCCATATGAGTTCAAGATGCAAAATTTCCCTGCAGTGGCTTTTCTCCTTATGTTAGGAAGGTTCTGGATAAATTCTCCAAGTTCATCCACGGACACGTTTATGACATAGCTGAGTGTTTCCCCATGGCTTTATGACATATGGCATTTGCTCTAAAAGCAACCATATTTTCTGTTAGCTCGGTGCTGCTCTGTACTTGTGATTGTCTCCTTTAGAAAAAGACGTGCCTTCCACCCCAAATCACTTTTTTCCTAAAACATTTGGAGTGTTGCCTCGTAGGAAATGTATTAATTTGGTTGGTTCTAATTACCAGGGGATACACTAGACTGGTCCTTGGTGAAAGATAATTTAAAGGCCGAGTCGTTCACAAAATTGTGTGTAACGCGTCTTAGTCAGGAGAGACGGCATAAAGCTATTGGCAAAAAAACACTGTCTTGGCTTGCTGAAACAATTAAGGATTATTGGGATCAGACTCAGTGATCTTTTTGTTTGTTTTTATGTTTTTAATAAATTTTGTATAAAACCAGATTCTCAGCTGCTATAAATCAGCATATCTTTATTGAGTCAACCGTGACAGCTCAACCAGTTGAGAATCCAGCCCCTTGCTTTCACATCTATTCAAGAAACAACTGCAGACAATGCTGGAAAGACATTAAAAAAAGAAAGAAAAAAAAAAAAGCCTTTCAATAACATTAAAGTTCTGCTACCTGCCAAGCAGTTCAAAGGTTGGCATTTTTTACCCGTAAAGGAAAGCTGTCCTGCTGCTGAGCTCAGCACTGCAGAGTGCACCCAGGGAAAGACGTTTCCCACTCATTCCTGATTAAAATGGACATTTCTGTTCCTCTGCCACCAGCAGCTAAAAAGTGGCTGTACGCATGACAGCAGCAGCATGGGAGGCCGCTGTAGGGCTGCCAAGCTGAAATACGTGGTCAGTAGGGGAAAAAATCCCTTTGCTAGGTAGTTCCATAAACATCGACTGACCCATTTCACGGGTGATGCACTGACGGCCCTGCCAGCATTGCAGCAAGTTGGAGAATTAGAAAATGACTGAGGAGCTCCTGCTCCTTATTGGGAGGGTGCACAGATGGAGAAGAATAGGTAACACACCCAATAAGCACTGCCCAGTTCATCTCAAACTTTGCCCATCGTGACTTGACCTAAGTCTTGTTAGGAGGAGAGCACTGAACTACGTCTTCCCCAAGAAGGAAAGGGGCAGTGAGGGGACACCAATGTTCAGACAACCTCAGAAGGGGAAGGAGACTCATTCAAAAATACGCACCAGTCTTGAGTTATGTTGCTAAATGCTCTCACTACCACCTCCGGTTTAAAGCCCTACAGCTGTAAAATTGGTGTTTCTAATGACAGCAGCTAAAACACTGATTCATACAGGAACTCATGAAGAATATATCTAATAAAGCAAACAAAGCTGAGCCAGGAAAGTCAGATTAGCCCCAGAGCAGGCAGAGAACACGCCTTAGATGCTCATATTCCTCCCCAGTCACATCACCCCAAAGTGCCACACCAGCCTGGAAGGCCCTTGCTCATGCAGGGGTGCATGCGGAGCCCCTTTCTGATGGCCGTTGGGTGACGGGATGTGCCTGCTTGTCCCCTCTGAGTCTGCGTGACCTGAAAGAAATGAACAAGCAGGCATTGGACAATACAGTTCTTCCGCCAGGACTAAGCCAGAGCACGTGTGAACTGTGGACCTAAATTAATAAAAAGCTCAGTATCTTGTTAATTACACCCTAAGCCATGTATACTCCATGAATCAGTAGGTTTACAAACCTGCACAACTGCTCAGCATTGCAATCTTTTCTGTTCTACTACTACAAGAGGGAAACCGATGGATTTTTTTTTTATATTATGTGGCTACTGGTTACAATACCTTGGAAATTAAGGTTTATGCTGCAATGTCAATGTTACCTCAACTATAGAGGAGAAGATTATACAATCTCAGAAGACAATCTGGCAAGAAATTGTTTTTGCAAGACGTAAAAGCCAACAGATAACACTGTTCATCAGCTTCACACCATCAGAAACCACCGGTTTCATCCTTCTACAGAGACCATCCATGTCATCAGTCACATAATTTAGAGTGAGAAATATATAAAGATTCTGTTCAGGGACAATTACAGTTATAAAGACCAATAGAGAAATCATTTGCCGTGCTGCCAGCTCAGGGATTACAGATTTGATGTGGGGTTTCAGTGACCTCAGGGCATTAAAAGTGATATCCCTCTCAGCACAGTAGATTGAAAAGTATTGATGAGAGAGTCAAGACCAGCGAACAGCAGCTTGCTAAGACATTCCTCTGCCTCTGCCCATTTACCGCTACATTAATCTTTCCTTGATCTATTACTTTCCATTTCTTGGACATTTATTCTGGGGACGTGTAGGAAATGAGCAGAGCCTATACCAGCACATCAGCTGGCACCCTCAAAAGATTCCAAAGCCATGAATCCAAAAGGATAGGGAATATGTCACTTGGCGATGCAAGACATGAGCTTTTCACCAAAATGTGAGTGAGACTGTGACTTCCTTTTCCCCTACTGGTATTGACATCAAGGATTTTTACTAAACTGAAAGCATTTCCATTTTGCCAGGTTACAGAACCACACCATAGCCTGTGTTATCTTCCTAGTAACAATGATCCTGCCACAAACTGACCTCCTTAAAGCCAGCCACATCCTGGGCTGCATCAAAAGGAACGTGGCCAGCAGGTCGAGGGAGGTGATTCTGCCCCTCTGCTCTGCTCTCATGAGACCTCATCTGCTGTGCTGTGTCCAGCTCTGGGGCCCCCAACAACAGGACATGGACTTGTTGGAGTGAGTCCAGTGGAGGCCATGAAGATGATCAGAGGGCTGGAGCCCCTCTGCTGTGAGGACAGGCTGAGAGAGTTGGCGTTGTTCAGCCTGGAGAAGAGAAGGCTCCGGGGAGACCTCAGAGCCCCTTCTGGTCCCTAAAGGGGCTCCAGGAGAGCTGGGTAGGGACTCTTGATCAGGGAGTGGAGCCATAGGACGAGGGGGAACAGTTTTAAACTGAAAGAAGGGACTTTAGATTAGCTATTAGGAAGAAATTCTTTACTGTGAGGGTCGTGAGCCCCTGGCCCAGGTTGGCCAGAAAAGTTGTGGAGACCCCGTCCGTGGAGGTGTTCAAGGCCAGGTTGGACGGGGCTTGGAGCAACCTGGGCTGGTGGGAGGTGTCCCTGCCCAGGGCAGGGGGGTTGGAACTAGATAAATGTTAAGATCCCTTCCAACTCTAACCATTCTGTGATTCTAAGTAGGTGGGTATACTGCTATTGACTTCATTAGGGTCAGGAGTGCACCTGCTTATAGCTACCATGTATCATGGTTACCCATGTAAAAAGCTGATCAAGAAATTCAAAAGCATCTTTGCATATGAATGCTTTTCCCATTAAGGATCCAAATAAGACTGGGCTTTCTAGTCTGGCATTCTGTGCCCAGAGCTATTGCCTACTCTCTATACCCCTTATAAAATGGGATTCTGTGCCTCCAAGACCTTCAGACAGACAGTAAAGGGTACAAAAAGAGTAATATAGACTATAATCAGTGCTTTAGGAACACCAGACCAAAGGAACGATGCCAACACCATTTGTCACATTTAGAGCAACAGGCTTTCTGGAGAAGTCATCGCCATAATGCAGGACGGTAAGGTTTAAGTGGAAGTAGAGCGTACAGCATGGATTTCCCTGCTCTTCCACCGTATCTCTGATGGAAAATTAAGCTGTTATAACTTTAGAATTGCAGGTCCTATATTAGTTCTCAGGAGCCTTGAAGGGCTTCAGTCAGCCTCAGTGCTCAGATGCTGTAGCCCTTGATGTCCCTCAAAATGTAATCCTCAAAGCAGTGAGTTATCCGCCTTGATGAGATGATGAGTTGTGACCATGTGTGGCCCCAGCAGGACTCAGAGACATTCCTTTCTGTACAGCCTTGGGGAAGGCTTTTTCATATCACTGTCTGGAGCAACAGAAACTCTTCTTCTGTTCCTCATTACAGCCCCCAAACTCGTGTGTACACTGTTCAGCTCGCCCAGCTACACTTTGGAGCGTATTGCACTGCTGCTTTACCACGCAAAGATGAGCTGAGATTCACCTGAGTCACCAAAATTTTCATGATGAACCATTAGCACACAGAAACAGTGAGCAGTCCCTGGGACAGACATTTTCAGCCTTATTTCTGGCTGCACACAGCGCCTGTGGGAGTACACAGCAGTGCCGTTACCTGCACCTGCATTCGTGGGACCCAACGGAGTTTCTGTCATCATTGAAATTCAGTTGCTGATGGGAACAAATCATCTACTGAAGTAAATGTTTTGAAAAGAAAACAGGTTAGATTTGGTTAGATACCTAGGAAGTTCATGTTCACCAAAATTAAAATCTTATTTAATCTCTCCTTAAGAACTGGCCAACGGTCAGAATCATGCGTGACTTTGTTGCTCACAGTCTCAGCAAATTTCGGTATTTAGAGGGATTTTCAGTGTAAATCTCAGCTCAAAACCCTCCTGGAGCCAATTAGCATTGCGCGTGTTGTGGTTGTGCAGTGTGTGACACTGCCTGCAGCAGTGTCTTGGCCAGAACCTATTGTGAAGGTGAAGTGTGATCGACTGCGGCAGTCAGGGGTTTGCTTCGCAAATGGCACGGAACCACATCCCAACTGACGGCTATTTCTGCCTTATTCTGGAATCCCCTCTGCTATTTCACTCTTAGTGCATACCAATATATATATGCATCCTTCAGCTGAGCAATTGCATATCTAATCAGTTTGGATAGGAGTGAATGAAATGTTGTAGGTACAGGTATATTCTCTAACGGATGGTATTTCAGAACAATCTTTTTTAGGCAATTGTTGTGTATCATTCCATATGCACACAGTACCATTACAGATTTATGCACCCATGTTCAGCAAGCTAAATAATTAATACTAATAGTAAGAAATAGAAATAGAAATAGAAATAGAAATAGAAATAGAAATAGAAATAGAAATAGAAATAGAAATAGAAATAGAAATAGAAATAGAAATAGAAATAGAAATAGAAATAGAAATAGAAATAGAAATAGAAATAGAAATAGAAATAGAAATAGAAATAGAAATAGAAATAGAAATAGAAATAGAAATAGAAATAGAAATAATGGGTCCATGTTGAGCATATATCAGAATTTCTCCCACTCAAAGAACACCCACTGAACGCCCCATCCCGCCCTCCAGCTGCACATCCGCAGTCCCTTGCAGCAGCCCCTTTACTTTGTGGCTCAGTGAAAATTGCTCTCGTTTATGTCAGTGTTACTGATAAAAGAATGAAGAAAAATACTGCAATGTCCATAATCAAACAGCTGCACTGTGATGCCTTTGAAGGTGCTACAGGTGCAAATGGCAGCGGCCCCAAGTGCTGAGCCACAGCCCCTCACCTCTGACTGGAGGTGTACGTGGAAAGGGATGGTGGTACGCACCATTTAGGGAGCAATGCATCAGTACAAGTGGCTCTTGTACTCAGCCGGTGTACCCGGTTCAACCAAACTTACCTGGCTATGCATCTAACCTACTTTTCTTCCTTCGTGCTACCTGGTTTGCATTCCTCAGCAGTAGCCACAATTTAAGATTTAGAAAATAATCCACACGTTCTGCAGAAAATCAGACTATCCTTTTTATCTCCTTGTCTCCCTTGGTGTCAAAATCTTATTTTATGCCTTTCTCTTGCAATCCATCTTAACGGTGGCAATGGCACGGGTAATATATCTCTGTGCTTGATGAACTGAGGGACACTTGCTCATACAACTGAGGGACAATGCTTCTATCTAAGCTTTTGTGAAGGATTTGAGAGCATAAGGGGAAAATACTGTGTCCAAGCAGCATCTCACTTATTCTCACATAAAGAAACTAGCATTGCAAACCAAAGGGCCTCATCCAATTCAAAGTTAAAATCAAATGAATGAACACCCTAACAGATTGAGTGCGGCCAACCCAGTCTGCCTCATCCAGGCTTATCATCCCTCCAACTGGTGGTGTACTATTTTTTTCTTTATTCTGGTCAGGAAAGAAAAAAAAAAAAAGACTTCTTGCCAGTGTAATATTTGGTTAATGGATGTCTAGAATCCCCTGGCTGTGATTCCTCCTGATCTTTCACGGCATATTTCATGTCCCACTCGTATCTATGCCAGAAGCAATGGGTCTAGCTGATAAAATACAATTCGAAAAGGAAATGCAGCTTTTCACAATGTGACATATATTTAAAAATCATTATACTAAGCAACAGAAATAGCACATGGCCTAAATATTTTTGCCATTATTTCCATACACAATTATGTTTATCCTCGGAAACAAGCTTGTGCAACGTACCTAGCTGAAAGAAAAGCAGACAAATGTCAATGCTACATCTTTTCTATATCGTTATAATTTTGAACTTACAATTCTCTGACTGTAAGTATTTCAACTCACAAAGGAATGAAGTCTTCAGCAGATTTCAGCACTGAAACTAGCCGTGATGCTGAGGAAGTCCCAGGGAAAGGACCCGCATAGTCAACCTGATTTTGTCACAGTTCACCACATCTTTGCAAGACCCCGAGAAGGGGGAGAGATTTCAGGAATACTCTTGTGCACTGAAACTACCGGTTAGTCCTTGTAAAGGGTAGTGATGGCAATGGTGAATAAGCATTGATTGTTGTTACCTCTAACAGTTATATTTTAAAAGACAGTTATTGCAGATGAATAATGTATAAGCCTGAAATCACTTCTTCAAGGTACTTGAAGCCCTTAGCTGAGATGCACAGCACAGGCATATTGCTTAGATTGCCTTCAGAGTGTTCTGCTTTATTGTTCTGAAACACTGCATAACAATTTCCCTTAAAACATCAGTTTGTATAAATCATACTTACCAAAAGTGGTGATGATTTGTTTGAACTAAACTCTTACAGCTCCTGTGCCTCATGCCCAGGTTGACCGTTGCCAGAATTTGATTTTTCTTCGACAAAAATCACTTTCCTGCGTCACCGCAAAGGCTGCTACATGCCCTCTGCTCGTTTTCAAAAGGTAATGGCTTATTGATCATTGCTGATTGGCCAAACGTGCTTTCTGATCCATATGCAGACACAAAAATCCTGAGCAGTCTGAGTAGCACAACACTTCCTACAGGGTGGGATTTTTCACCCCAGTTTTCTTTAAATCGCTCCCTTTGCAGTCTAAATTTAAATGGATTCATTAATACACTGTGCAACATCCAACAAATCACTTTGGAGGCTGTCCCTGAAAAATGCCGTGCCAGCCCTGAAGCTTTGCAATCCCCGTGCTCTCCTTGCCGGGTCTCTTCTCAAAAGGGAACATGACGGTGAGCCTGGATTATGCCTTATCACAAGGGACTGGGAAATTTGGCATCCCTGAGACTTCCTGAACGCAAACCTTTGCAGTGCAGACAATATGTAGCGAGTAGTTTTTCAGAAACGGAATAATCTTGAGTCCAAAAGAATCTGAGTTAACATCACTCCACAGCACTGAGTGTCTCGGTGTACTCATTAAATAGAGTCTTCAATTACCCAGTTGTGCGGTTTCTGTTCTTCCCTCGTTCCACATGCGTGACGAAGCGAGGGGGCTCTCTGGAGCACTGCGCTGTTAAACACGGAGCGTGTTGGCGTATGGTGAGTCAGGCAGCGGAGTAGGGCTGATCACGAATGCTGAACAACTCGGCTTATGGGCAACAGCATCCGTCCCGCAAAGAGAGGAAAGGGCATGGAGTGGAAAACCTGGTGTGTCATTGGGCAATTAGAGACTGTAAAAATTAGTGGCGATGCGCCAGGTTATCCCAGGAGAGGACCTAGCCCTGAATTATACAGTGCATTCATACAAGAAGGGAAAATCAAAGTTTCACCTTCGGCCATTTTTAAACTTCTGATCATATGAGTGCCTCTCTTGACAATTTCTACCTTCTTTTCCAGTGTTTCTTATTAAGGGACAGCATTTTCACGGCTCAGGGCAGTAGGATTATTAGTGATGCTGTGGTTTAGTCCTGTGCGCTCTTGGAACCACGCCAGCCCCAAAACTTCCAATCCGATTGTCCCCAAAAACCTCAGTGTCCAGACCCCAGCAAGGACCGGTGGGGAAAGCGTGCAAAGCGGGAGGGCGAGAGCACCGCTGGGGCAGGAAGGGGCTGGAAAAGGATGAGAAAAGCAGGGCAGTGTCTCCAGCATCACTGACCAGCCAGTACAAGGGCTTGGGTTTACTGGAGGTGATATGGGGATCTCACTTTGAACTACACCCTGTGGCTACAGTGATTTTTACAACTATAGTTGCATTAATGGCTAAAGCTCGAATGCGCGTGGCTTCTCTCCCCCTGGGTTTGCGGAAGGTGATGCTCTAGGATGATGTGGGGGACTGGAGGTTGTTGGCTATTGACAGCAGAGAGCACATCAGGAATATTTGGTCTCCCCCAAGCTGTAATGCCCAGTGTGAGATGAGCAGCTTTGGCCCAGCTCTCAGGGAACTTTTCCTGCTCTTTCAGCCTCGTGCTTAGTACTTTATATGAGTTCAACCAGCCTATAGTTTTTAATTGATTGCATTCACGCTAGCTGGGCATACAAAGGGAGTGCTGGTAACCTAAACATTAGAAAAAACCTTGAGCATATGCATGTGTGTAGGTGTACAACGTATCCCACATAGCATGGGAATCATCTCACCTAGCTTTAGGTAGTTAAATGCTGAGTACCTACTCTAAGAGTTGATGGAGAACAGGAGGATGCAGAGAGCACCCACCCACCCAGCTAAAGATGGGAGGACTCTTTCTTTGAGGTGTGTAGAGCAAGATCAAGAGACGACCAGAAAAAAAAACCCCAAATGTCTCGTAAATGTACTGAAAGGTGTAAACTCTTTTGTAAAAGCTGGAAAAATTCCAGTTAAAATAAGAAAATGTCAGCAAGAGGCAGCAAGCAGAAATTTGTGGGACAATTCCTGCCAACCAGCATCTACCAGCCCAATTCTGTTGCCAGTTCTGTTCTGGTGGAAGGCAACTGCCTTCAGCATAATTTCTCCAGTCTAATACAGTGGTAACTAAAACCAACACGAAACACATTCTTCACGCACAGGTTCACACTTCTTTAAGTGTCAGGTAAGTGGCTTCTGTTTATAGAATGGGGAATATTCTCTAGCTTAAGAGACCTTTACAAACTTTTCTGTATCCTATAGAGAAGTATCAGGGAGAACTACAGAATTTCAGGCAGTAAGTGCTTTCACTGCACAGTCTTGTGAACACACTCCTAAAATGTTATCCTCTGTAGCTTATTCAACACACAGTAAAATTTGGATAAAGAGGATTTCTATTAGTGTCCCAGTTATGAAGAGATGTAAAGTCAGGCAACATTAAAAGCAGTTTCACAGCTGTTTCAGAAAAACAATTTCTTTGTAAATAAAGTGAACATTATGTCAAAACAGCTGTTAAAGTGATTTTATTGAGTCACTGGGCACAAATATCATGTAACTTATCCTTTAATTATTCTGCAATTTTGTAGATTTCAGTAATAAATAACATGTGACAGCAGGATATTTACGGGCTCCTACAGATTGCTGTGTAATTACACTTACAGAGATTTGTGGGGCATGCACTATGGAACTGTTATGTCTTTGTTTTGGTATGTTGCACTCAAATCTCAAAGGCATCCCCTCATTCACCGCCGCGCCTGGCAGCCGCTTTGCGTTCATTTCAGTGGAGGCTGTCAGGGAGCAGACACAAATCCTAACGCTCGTCTTCCCTAAAAGATTTGATTTTTGCTGGTTTTCTTATTAGTCTTTTCCTTGAAGGGTAATAGAAGTCTTTCGGATTGAAGATAACTTCATTGCACCATGCATGGAGAAAGCAGAGGTGTCTTCAAAAGTGACTGTAACGTAACCTGTGCTTCTGTTCAGGTGACAACAATAACCTCCTTATAACCTCTGTATAGGCAGGACTAGGAATAAAAGTCTGATTTCCACATCTGTTAAATTTGCTTTGTGCCAATCATAGTTCAAAGCAAGTAGAAACTGAAGGTCGCCAACAGCAGAGAGCTTCATGTCTCCAAATAAAGCTTTTGGCAGGAGGATCTAATGGCTACAGGTTTCTCTAACTGGAAGAGGCTCAAGGCTTCTCTGCAAATTTGATAAGTGTAGTCTTGCTGCCCACGGAGCAAGGACAAACCCCCTTGGTTTTGGCAGCAATATTTGGTAGGACAGCGGGGGCAAGTTGGGAAAGTCATGGAATCATAGAATCATAGAGTAGTTTGGGTTGGAAGGGACCTTTAAAGGTCATCTAGTCCCACCTCCCCTGTCATGAGCAGGAACATCATAGAACAAACATAGGTTTGTGTTGGAAGGGACCTTAAAGATCATCTGGTTCCAACCCTCCTGCCCTGGGCAGGGACACTTTCCACTAAACCAGGTTTCTCAAAGCCTCATCCAGCCCGGCCTTGAAGTCCAGGAGGTTTTGCTGGGAAGTTCCCAGGGACAGCGGGTGGCAGGTGAAGACCTCACTGTCTTTTGTGACTACACCAGGACCAAACCTAGGTGCTGCCTTGGGGGTGGGGAATGTACACACATGGGGTACATGTGCCACCCCCAGCCACTTTCACAGCGGGGAGGAGACCTTGGATTCTCCATCCCATCAACATGTACCTTCCCTTCTTGCTGGGATGGGTTTGGAGAGATCCATCTCATGATGAGTAAGTGGTAAAAGGGGTCCCAAGGACTGTGCAGGTCAGTAGTAGCTCTCCTGTTCTTAAAGAACAGCTATGCAGCATTTTTGCTGCCTGATGTGAAGGGTTGTGAGATTTATGTGCCTTATTTGCCTCTGTGTCATTTTGATGTTAAAGGTTTGGAAGTGGCTGCTATCAGCTACCCTGACAAAACAGAATATACGAGGCCCTGGAGAAAATGTAGATGGGAAATTATAAATAAACTGGTGAGAAGATTGCAGTGTGAAATATGTCACGTTGCTCTTGAATGATCTGGGAACTGACCAAATTTGATCATCAAGAAATTTCTGTGACTAATTCTTCAGTAGCTTTTCAAAAACAAGCTGTCTTTTGCTGTTGTTTCTTACTCTATATAACGTTACAGGGTTTTTTTTATCCAGCAAGCAGCTTATTGCATCCTTTCTAAGTAGCCTAGGTTCTGCTGGGAATATTTTCCATTAGAAATTTGGTACTGGTTTAGTGTGGATATTCTTCAATGGTTCCTAATAAAATACCCATTCACTAAAGATTTCATGGAAATGAGCATCACACATTCAGCTAAAGGAGGAGTTCTGTGAAGACACACCAATATTACTGAGGACGGCGGAATGTCACTAATTACCCAATTTTTTGGAGTAAACCACACTGTGCAAAACACAATGTCCCGTAATAACAAAAGCATTATTCCTGATAAAATGTTATTTGTCAGTCTCAACGACTGTTATTCTTGAAAATTCTTTTTCAGGCAAGCCAGAGAAATAGAGAAATACAGCTCCAAGTACAGGAGAGCTTTGCCAGTCTCACCTGGTTTTGAGTTGGCTGCATTTTTCCTAGAAGTCTTAAGGAAATTAATTTTATGCTGTGTTAATTTTCCTGTTTATTCCCAATGGTTTGGTAAAACCAGTGAGGCCAAAAGTGATTTCCAAAAGCAGACATCTGGGTAGGAAGAGTGTTTCATCAATTCAACAGCGTTCAGCCTCAACCCACCCATAAAGCATTAAGTGTCGTCTTGACTCTAGAATTGAAGTCAAACACATCAGTGTTTTAAAGGGTTTTCTCATTAAAATAACCAGCTGAATGACTCTGAATGCCTCCACAGGAGAGTTTGGGAAGGATCAGGCACAAGGAAAGGGTATTATGGATTGTTATGCATCAGCAGTTGAAGGCTGTGTTATCGTCTTATTCATGATCCTGTTGTCTCATGCCTGGAGTTGACAGGAGAAAAAATGCATTTTGGACAGTCTTCTGCAGCAGATTGATAAGTCAGGATGATAAAAACCTGTAGAAATCAGTGTGGGTTTTTTTCAGAAAAATCATGAATTTCTGGTAACATCTCTTCCCTTCAGCTGTGAAACAGGTTTGGCACTCACCGCTGTGCCAAGGTCTGCAAGGCCACCAAGCCACCTGACTGTGCAGCACAGATGTATCCGCTCTTAGGTGTCTGAGGGTCTCATCTGGATGTGCCTCTGTAAAACAAGAACATTTGAGGAGAGATAACAACTGAAATTGCAAATTGCAGTTTTGCTCTCTATTTCACACTGGAAAATGTATTATACAGTAAAGAAACTCTACTTCTGATTGGGACAAATCTCAGAGAATTATTTATCATTGATTTTCCTTTCAAGACTTTGAGAGGGATAGGGGCCACACGTGTAAGAGTTGCTATTGCCATTAGTTTGGGGACAAAAATTTAATAATTAGAAGAATGAAAAGGAGTTGAGAAGCTAAGTGACACTGAGCTGCTGCGCCAGTGGTGACTCACGTCACACATCTCGGACTGTGGATCCCGATCTCTTATCTTCCAACATCTGACTAGCCAACGCTTTTCTAATCCAACTGTTTTCATATCTATTTTCATATGGGATTTCAAAAATTCTGTGTCACTGACCTAAAACTGTTCCCATCATTTGTAAGGTCACCAGGAGCAAAGACCAAACTGAGCATTTTTTAACCCACATCTTTCCTTTTTTAAGCCCCATCTTTCCTTGACTGCTCATTTTCAACTGGCCTCGTCGCCCACGAGCAGTGTTTCTGTTCACAACCTGATTATGCGCCAGCCCTGAGCAGAATGAGAGTGTCTTTTGAAGAGATCAAGCCGCAACTGATAGATCGAGGCTGGGAATAAGCCCTCTTTTATCTAGAAAAACTAAAATGAAAGTTATTGGAAAAATGGATATTATTACTTCCCCAGAGAAGACGACTAGGGAACCTGAAAGCGAAAGCTGCTATATTGAACGGATTGTTTGAATTTTAACTGCAAATGCTGAGGCTCAAATGAAAAACTGTTTCAGACAGCAGGAGAGTTTTGCCCATTTTTTTAACCATTTTTATTATTTGTAGTAAATATATTTGCATAATTTGTACATCCACAGTACCCCAACTGGGACTAATTATCCACTGTGTTAGACAACATACAAACACGCAACAGAGCCAACCTCTGATCTGGAAGATTCACAATCCAGTGCTCAGTTTCAGCACATAACACTTGATAGGCCAAAGTGTTCATTCTTCCCCCCTCCCCCCCCCCCAATTTATTAAAAAGGGCTCTTATCCAAACCCTCAGTGGCCCTTTCAGAAGCCAGAAGAACAAGGAAATACTGTGCCCTGGTTAGTGCAGAGGGCTGGGGTTTGCAAATCCAAGCCAAGTCACTTACTCTGGAGCAGACTTTATGTCTGACATGAAGCAAGTCGGTTCAGCTCCTGAGATGGCAGTGACGCTCCCCGTCCTCCTACGGATAGGCTGAGGGTGAGGGCATTAAGATTTGTAATGTACTATGTAAAGAAAGTCCTATAAGTATTTAAGAGAAAAATAATACTTATGGTCTTACAGCAATAAAACCCAAGCCCCTAGGACTGGATGGACTGGTCATTCGGTGCAGTTGTGTCTCCTAATCGTAGCAGTAATGTTTATGGTTTCCAGCACTAAAACTCAGCACTTGCAAGGTCAAATGTGTTTCTCCGGCCAACTTCGCTCTCCCTGATAACATCACTGCTTATAAATGCGTGTTCCTGCCTCACTGTCAAGTGCGCAGTGTAGCTTCACTGCATTTAACCCAACGCACGCCCACAAAACCAGGGCTGAGGTTCAAATCCAATTCTACATCATAAGCTGAACCATCAAGAGTAAAACACCAGCTGTAAAACTCGTCAAGATCCAGCTACCGGGAGGCTGTAATGTGCAATAATCGAACTGCTTGTTGTGGTCAGTAACAAAAAAACGAGCAGATGAGGCTCTTTTTATCAGATGCACCGCAAACCCTTTAGGCTGGATTTGTCCTCCTTATTTGCAGAGGGCAAAGTCCCGCTGCAGGAGCCGAGCAATCGCTGATGGGAGCGGTCTCTGAGAGGGGAACCTAGGGAAGAAAACCAGGAGGCAAAACTTTTTTTTTCCCCCCCACTGCCCCTTTGCTCGTTAAAACTCAGCCTCCTGAGCTGCCCCTGCCTGATGAGCTGCATATCAGGGCTCATTTTGGCAGGACTGCGGGGGATCCCGGGTGCCTGGCTGCACCTATGGGTGCCACCATGGCAGCTTGTCGCCAGCGCATCAATCCACCGGCACCGTACGATGCTCTGGCAAGCCGGTGTGAGATATGCAGGGACCAGGGAGGAAGATTTGGTCTTTTTTCTATTTCTTCCTTGTACGTGGCAGAGGAAGGAAAGTACCTTCACTTGAAATATATTGTTCCAATATCTTGATTTTTTTTTTTCAGGCCGGTTTGCTCGTAATTTTCCACCTTGCACTCAGACTTGGTTATGTTCGTTTAAGTGCCACTAATATCCAGCCTCTAGCTCGAGTCTGAAGCTGAATTTTTGGGCATTTGCCCCCCTGCATCAGCCTGCCTCTCAAGGACCAGGCACTTACACCCTTGACACAGCCTCCTGTTTTCTCCTTCTTCTCTGGGGATACCAGTTTCATATGCTGGTCCATATCTCCAGCATATTAAAATGTGCCCTATACTTTGGCATTTTTGTGTCTAGCCCTGCTTGGATGTGAAAGACGGTGCTTGTTTGGGCTGGCAGCATGAGCAGTCCTTCCAGGGGCACAAAGGAACTGAAAAGGTGTTATTTCCCCACTGAAAGTCTAAGGCTCTGCAAAGCCCCTGATGAATTTTATTCCGCCAAGGCTCAAGCAGAAATTTTCCTTCCGTTGTTGTCAGGAAAATACTCCAGATTATCACACGGCAAAATAAGGCTTAACTTAGGACCCCTAATGACTCTGGCTCCTGAATTCCAGTAGAAAAGGATCGATAATGTAGGGATGTGACCGCCACGGTGAGTCTACACAACCTGTCCCGTGCCATGTGAGCGTATCGCCCAGCCACGGCGAGGATTTTACAAGTACTGCTGTGTTTTGTGCTCACGTGGGCTAAGAGAGGGAGCGCAGGGGAAATGAGACTGCATCGGGGAAGGGATTTTGCCTTGCAGTGGCCAAGGTAAATACAGAGGAAGAAAAATACATGAAAGGCAAAAGTAGCTACTGTGTCCAGGACACAAGTGGCATTTCAAAAACGATTCTTAAGCGTGGAATATATGACTTGTGGATAACTGCCATCACAGAAAGTGGTATTGGTCCTCTGGGCATATCACATGCGTACATCAGTAATTCTGGTTACCTTGGGCCGGCTCTCTTGCCCTTTCCCAACTCTCCAGTCCATCTCTCACCTTACGGACAGGCTCTGGGATCCAAGTATCTGCTAACTTTGTTCCAAAATGGATCTTTAGGCAGTTTCCATCAGCTGAGGATTACAGGCCACAAGGGTGGTAGAAAAAAGAAGCAGCAGCATCTTTCTGCTGGGAGATGCAGAGCACAGCACTGCCCAAATACCAAATATTTGCAATGAGACGTTCCCATTAGGCAACTTCGAGCCGATTACACTCAAGCTTTTACAGCTTCTCCAGCAACTTACTCTGAAGTCATGTTACTCACAAAGGTAATGCAGAGGGGAAACACTGAGCAGCAGGTAGGCTGGTGTGGATGGAATCTAGGTATGCGGTAAGAATAAATAATCGCTGTAAACAACAAAAATACTCAGTGCTCATTTAGAGCAGTACAGCAGAACGCTACCTAGAGAATAAACCTATTTTTTCCAGACCTAGCCAGACTCCTACACATAGTTTGGTTAGGACCTGTCTAATTATAGGAGCGTGGAAAAGTACTGCCAGCAATACCAGATTGCTGAGTATTTGACTTTGTAAATGTATTCATTTGTTGGTTGAACAGTAACGAGCTCTGGAATAGCATATTTATATCTACCAAGATGCTAACTGCGCAATAAGATGCAGAGATGATGTACATGACCGAGGGCTGTTTGGGTAGTAACGGTGTGTGATCGAAGAATAAACAAGGAGGTGCATTTGCAGAGCATTTAGCAAAGGATGTTTAATGACAGCACTGGAGAGCTGCATGTCAAATCGACACCATCCAAGAGTTAAAAAGTGTTGACCTCGATTAAAGAGTAGCCTGAAGGTCTACCCTCCTGATGCAGGAATCTGCTACCTGCAGGAATTCAGAGGGAGATTAACTCTTTGATGTCCAAGGCAGAAACCATGCTGTGCAGGGAGTAGGGAGGCTGTCACCTGGAACCCAGACCTGGAAGTGAAGGTGGCTATGGCATCCTGGCCTGTATCAGGAATAGCATGGCCAGCAGGACTGAGGCAGCAATCATCCCCGTGTACTCGGCACTGCTGAGGCCCCACCTCGATTGCCATGTTCAGTTTTGGGCCCCTCACTACAAGAAAGACATTGAGGTGCTGGAGCGTGTCCAGAGAAGGGCAACGAAGCTGGTGAGGGGTCTGGGGGACAAGTATTGCGACGAGTGGCTGAGGGAACTGGGGTTGGTCAGCCTGGAGAAGAGGAGGCTGAGGGGTGACACTCTGTACAACTACCTGAAAGGAGGATGGAGTAGGGGGGAGGGGGTCAGTCTCTTCTCGCTAGTAACAGGAGGTAGAACAAGAGGAGATGGCCTCAAGTTGCACCAGGGTAAGTTTAGGATTGATATTAGGAAAAAGTTTCTCACAGAAAGGGTTGTTAAGCATTGGCACAGGCTGCCCAGGGAAGCGGTGGATTCACCATCCCTGGAGGTATTTAAAAGATGGGTAGACGTGGTGCTGAGGGACATGGGTTAGTGGTGGACTTGGCAGTGTTGGGTTGATGGTTGGACCCAATGATCTTAAAGGTCCCTTCCAACCTAGACAATTCTCTGACTCTCTGATTCTATGGTATCACCCACCCCCAGCCCGTTCCCTGTCACCCAGTGCCACTGTTGGGACTTGGAGACAACAAGCTTCGTTTGGAGGGCCTCCTGAGTGGCTACCCGCCTGGCAGGAGCCCCTGCAGCCAGCTTGGTCAGGTCTGTGGCATTCAGCAGCGATGGGAGCGTGGCAGTTTCCCCTTCAAAAAAACATGGGGTGCTCACCCCACATGGTTGTGTCCCACAGCCGGTCAGTACCAATGACTCTGGAAGCAAAGCATCCCCTTGCTGGCCACTGCAGCCCTCCAGCTCCTGTCCATCTCCACCCCCTGGAGAGCAGAAGGAGCTCCAGGGACTCAGACCAGGAGATGCCAAAAGGTAACAGCGACCGTGAAAGGTTAAGCTGGGGAGATCCAGTGTGCTGGGCAAGCTCACTTCCTTTCTTTAAACCTTGTTAGGCTTCTGAATCTGAGGGAGAACTTAATTAAAATGAATAAAGGTAATAATGGTTTAAGAGGGGGGGGAATAGAGCAGCAAGCCCCAAACAGAGAGATGGAGACGACACAAAAAAAAAAGAGCAGGAAGGAGTAAACCACAGGATTTATACACTGGGTTTTCTGACTCCTTTCAGGTAGTCTTATTTAAGAAAAGAGCATATCTTGGATTGTATGCTGGATCAAAAGGAGTTTTTACTGAAATCAGTGTCTTTGCACCCCACCGAGAGAGTCGGAGCTTCTCAACAGGTACACAAGAACGAGCAGCACCAACTGACCCCTTTGCTGGACGCACGAGGGTCTGGGCTTTCCAGGTGGTCATCTCAGGAGGAAAATGCGGCACAGTTATCTCTGTCTTTCTGCCGGCTGTCGAGGTCATCGTCGATGAGTGAGGATTTTAATGAGGAAGGGAAAGGAAGAATCAATCCTTGCTGTGACTGCATGTTTTTCAGTCTGGAGATTCTGTGTCCCAGCCTCTTAAAAAATGCCATTTTTTCTGTGGTAGGGCTCCCCTGATGGGCTGCAGCATCGCAGTGGTGATTCAAGAGACAGACAGCTTCAGGGTGAAGATTCAGCCCTGAAACCTTCTGATCTCAATCTCTGTGCCCCTCGTGCTCTGCAGCTGCAGAGCAGAAAGTAACTGCAAAACTTCTGTTACAGAGGATATTCAAATCTTCACTTCAAAACTTTCTTCAGAGATGTTTTCCCTTGTTCGTTTGACCCTTTTCATAGCAGAAAGAAGGCAGCTCTGCTGTGCAGGTCTGGTAATGGTAACCCCATTGACATCTGCTGTTTATAGTGGACTTTTCTAGACCAAGAGATTCATACACAGTCTGAAAACTGCAGCGCGCTTGCGTTATACATGCCTCTTAAAATGTTTGAGTATTGTCTGAAAGTACCTTAAAATCAACTTTTGTAAGGACATTTCATTTGATATGGCAGAAAAAAAACAGGGACCTTGAAAAAAACATTTTCCTCCCTCTTTCTAAGTTTCTGCAGAAAGCAAACTAGGACCGTCCAAAAGTCCCCGAACGTCATAAATTAAAGTTCTGGTTCAACGGGCTGAAAACACCCAATGGGAAATGAAAGGTTACTCTTAGAGAGGCACTCCGCATGTCAGCTATTTTAAGTGAGGGCAGAAGCGGTATGGTAAGCTTTATCGCTGCAACATTAAGCCCTGATATTATATGGGGGAGGTCCTGTTGAATCGAGACCTCCCCATGCCAAGAGGGAGAACCTGCCCCCTAGTACTAAGAGCGCCTTCATTATGCGTATCCAAACTCCTGTTGGATCACGGGCTCACCATGATTCATGGCTTTGAGCTTTGAAGGAAAGCTGGCTCCTCGCGGAATGATTTGGAGAGCCTGCTGCAACAAGCCTTTGCTCCTTCTCAGCCGGGAAACGATGATGATGGGGAGAAATCCGGCAGGCAGGGAGCGGGTTGTGTACCACGGCACGCAAGCACCGACACGTGGGGTGCCTTGTTTGGGTACTTCAGATGTATATTAGAAAAAGCAAAATGGACTGACTCTAAGATGATACAGTGTCCGTGCACTCAGATAGTATGCAGATGGGGCGATACATTGGGAGTGAGTGTAAAAGCGCATTTATCTGCTGAAAACTCCAGCCCATCACCAATGAAACAAAGCTGCATAGTTTCCCCAAAAGCACTGAGGAGAAGCACAGCACAGGTCCCTGGAGACAGACACAGACATAACAGGCAATAAAAAGATGGCCAGTTTTTAATGGTTGTCTCAGTGTCCACCATTCACCTCCACTCCGTAGCTGAGGTTTTCTTTCGCGCAGGTTTGAATCCCTGCAAGCTGTGTTCATTCTGTTTCCTCAGCTGACAAGATACCATCTGCTTTATATAGTGCCTCTTGCTTTCTTTGGGATTTGTAAAGGAAAACCAACTAACTTCAAATTGCAATTAATTTATCACTAGACACATTATCTTCAGATCCCTTCACTGTTGGTTCAATATAATTTGCTGCCTGTCTTTGGTGGGGGAAGGGTTGACATGAACACATCAATCTCTTCTTATTTGCCCTGTAGGTCTGTAAATACCAACTGCTCCCGGGCACCTCGTGAGAAAGCCGTTGCATGGCCGTGAAGCTGTGTTGAGTCAAAACCTGCAAGCCCAGGCATTCCTCAAGAATGTTATTAATGTGTGCCATTTATTGAGTTATGTATGCTAATTTAATGGTAGGGACAGGCACGGCTGGTTAGCTGGAGCTGGGGTTAATGGGATAGTCCAGCTGGTCTCCCTGGGAAGGAGGATGGAGCAACAGTTTGTCCAAGGTAACCACCGCGGAGGGATTCCTTCAGAGAAACTCCCAGGTTAGACCAGTTTGTGGGAGAGTGCCAAGCAGACCATGGGGCACAGTGGGGCACACCTATAACAGGTCCTTTTACAAAAGATGTGCCCAGGTGGCCAAGAAGGCCAACGGCATCCTGGCCTGTAACAGG